>CAMZMU010000113.1:9151048-9578457 GCA_947311845.1 Poa pratensis | reverse complement strand
TAGTAGGCCTTGTTGTACCCAGCGGAAGCCTAAATAAGTGAAAGGCAGCTCACTTGACAACCAAAATCAGCAGCCAGATGAGCTATCGTTTCATCTGACACATTAAATCGGGATCATGGATGATTTAGCATAATTAATTTTCAACCCAGTTGACAAAGAGAATTTATCCAGTGTGTCCTTTAGCCGACTCAATGGCACAATCATAGCGTTTACATCCGCATACTGCATAATTGGGTAGTCTGTATCATGAGTAACAATGGGCAGACTGATCAAACCTTGGTTCAACATGTCATTAACCACCACCTGCAGTAGTTTCAACCCAAACACATATAGCAAAGGGAACTGGATCACCCTGACAAACCCCTCACTTGCACAAAAACTGTTTCCCAGGAAACACCATTAAGGAGAATTGAAGATGAACCAGAGGATAGTAAACCCTTCACCCAGTCAAGCCACTTATGATTGAAACCCATATGCTTTAGAATCTGATGATAGCATCATGCTCAATCGGTCGAACGCTTTAGCAAAATCAAGCTTGAGGATAATAATAGCTTTTTTGAAACATGACACGATAAAGATACTCAAACGACCAAGCAATACAATCTTGAATCGATCTCCCACAATGACCCATATTGGTTTTTTGTGCACACATTTCAGAATGAAATCCTGTAGTCTGTTCGCGGCGTGCTTCGTCAAGAACTTAGACTGACATTAGTGATGGAGATCGGCCGGAAGTCATTGACCTCCACAGGAACAAAGATCTTGGGCACTAAACATAATGAAGGATCCATTCATATTCTCAAGCTTTAGGGTTCCAGAATGAAACTCTTCACCAGGCGGTAAAAAACACTGAATTATGGACCAACATTTCTTTACAAATAGCCCAATTAAAACCATCCGGACCAGGTGCCCTATCAGTGGCATAGCATCAGCCCATACCATCCCATCTCCTTTTTAGTGAAAGGCACAGTTAACTGGTCTAAATCATCAACTCTAGCAATTAAGCTATTTAAATCAAATTGCATTTGGATGCCATTCGAATGGCCCATCCTTTCCTTATAGCAAGACCAGAGCATTGCAGCCATTTCATGATGATCTGTGACTTCGACACCATCACTATTCGAAGCATAGAAATTATATTTCTCCGGAACCTTTCAGTGGCCATAGCATGAAAGTATTTCGTATTTTCCTCTCCCTGCTTGATCCACCTAATGGTACATCTCTTTTTCTAGTAAGCACATTCAGCCGCTAGGAGACCATCTAGATGCAGTTTTACTATTTTCCGAAAATTGAATTCAGTTCTGAATAGTGGCCTATTCTCCTCCAGGGTGTCAAAAATAAAATGACTTCATTGCAGAGTTTAATAAGATTCTTCAACTTGGACAAACTTTTCTGCCACTTCTTAAGGCGGAACCTCAAACTTTTCAACTTGTCCACTAGTCTGGCCGAAGTATGGGTTTTAACAGAACCCCTTGCCCATGACTGAGAAACACACTCTTTAAAGCCAGGCATTTCAGCCCAATAATTCTCGAATCAAAAAAATTTAGCTTTCAGGATGTTGGTGTCAATATTTACCACATTGGACATGATCAGAGCCTGTTTTTGGTAGGGTGAACACCATGGAATTAGGATAATCCGAAATCCAATTTACACTGGTGAAGAACCAGTCAAGTTGTTCAAGGAGATGGGTTTCTTGCATATTCGACCAGGTATAAGCTCTATCTTTCAGGGGCAGTTCAAGCAGACCAAGGTGCCCAATTAATTCATTGAAGATGAACATATCATTTTGACTACCTCCAGGCTTGTTTCTGTTGGCTTGTGATCTGATAAAATTAAAATCACCTAGAAGAAGCCAATTGGCGATGCTAGGGATGTTTAAGTTGTATAGCCATGAAACAAAGTTATCCCTCTCCTCACCATGACATGGTCCATAGACTGAAACCATAGTCCAAGAAGCATTATTATGCACCGACGTGAAGTTAATAGTCACAGCAAATCGATTAACCTCAATCAGTTACCCATAGAAGACTAAAGAGTTCCAAGAACCAGCAAACCACCAGATGCACCCACTGATGGTGAAAAAGCAAAGCAATCGAATCTCTTTGGGCAAAATTTACGGATGAACTTCCATTCAAAAGTATCACATTTTGTTTCTTGAAGATAGATAACAACACATTCACTTTCCTCAATTTTCGCCCGAACTTCATTTTGACGGTCTTCAGAATTGAGCCCGACATTCCAACATAACACCTTCCACTTTCTCAAACTAGATAGACTCATTATAACACTGACATAGTTCAGGAGGATAGCCACATGCATAGCAACGCAGCACATAAGACACCAGCACACAATAAAGCAGTTCAACACTCAGGCACATAATAGGGACGCTAAAACCACCAATACTACAACATAGCAACATAAAAGACCAGGCTCTTCTAAGGGACAGCCCACCTCCCTGCTCGCTGGAGAGTTTAATTATCATTGTGTGCTTCACTAGAAGGCAGAGATGGACCAGCTTCAAGTTGTTCCTTTGTCAGCAAAGTAGCCTCAATCCCCAACTGCAGACCAACATGCTGCATCACATGGACGGGTAGCAGAGTAGGGATCTGTCTCCACTTCATGCACCTCATCAACTCCTTCATCAACCTCTGGTGTAATTAGCAGCTTGGCTCTTGGGCGTTTCTTGGGCTGCTAGGAGCAACAGAAGCAGCCTTGAAACCATCGTTCTTCAGACAGCTGCGGGTGTGAAACGGCGCTCAGTTGGTTGCACCACCATCTTCTTTTTGCCACAAGTGCGTTTAACCTTTGGAGTGACGGGCAAGGCAGCAAACTCCGGAGGTGAAGCTGGAACATGGGTCTGCTCTATGTCATCAAAACACAGGTCCTGCCTATTCTGAATTGGTGCAATAATTCTTCTGTCCATCCTGTCAACATTCCCAGGGGAGAACTGAAATCTAGTTGTATCATCAAAAGCCACAGTCCAAGATCTTTTAGACAGAATATTGGAGTTAAATGGCAGATTTCTAATGGAGAGAGGTACATCCTTAGACAGGATACTAGGCATGAGCGCATCAAAGAGCCTCTTCCATTGCATCTCTGGAGGAAGTTCAGGACCAAAAACAGGCACGACCTCCATCTGCAGCTCCGACATGACATGTTGCATCAGGTTGTGGGTATCATCTTGTTGTACCAACTCCTGCGGCTGAACAAAAGGCACAATGGCCCAGTGATCTCCCCCCTGGTTTGTGGCTCCTCCACTTGAGTTTGTACTTCCATAGGCTCTGGCTCCTCAGCAATGTGGACTGGCGAATTAGAGTCCACAGGTGGCTCCTGCGGATCAAGGACCATAGAAGTCTGATCCTGATCATTGTGAGCTTGGCCCTCATCATTCGTATCATCATTGTTTTCATTATTCCCCTGTTGATCATTAGGTGGCATCATAGTTTCATCCGCAGGAAGCTGCTCTTCAAATTCAGCAGATAACACATAAACAGCAACTGCCCAGCCATCTTTCACAGCTCCCACGTTTGCAAATATACCAAAGACAACATCACGAGGGACCGAAGCAAGAGAGGAAAATGAGCCATACACCAGAGCCCTGCACTTGATTGGATCTTCACGATTCCAATGATGAAATTGACCAAAGGTGGAGATTGCATTAGCTATATCCAAACCATTTCGGTAGTCCGGCGGGATTCCTAAGAGCATGAGCCATCCTTGTGAAAACCAATATTAGCCCTATAATGATCCCCTTCATCATGATTAACAAACCTTACTGACATATTGTTCCCCATTGATACAGACCATGTTCCACTAGAGCTTGCCTAGCATGCGCACTTATGGAGCTGATACAGACCAATCCCAAATAGACACGGCTGGTAATCAATAATGATGTGGTTCAGAGGCCCTTTCAGAAAATCACGAACCTGATCCCTCCAATGATCTTCCTCCTCAAGCGGCGGAGCAGGCTCAAGGATTGCAACACAGTAGTTGTCGTGAAGACGCGGAGGAGCTTGAGCGGGTAGTAGTACGATCTGGGGAGGCGGTTTGGGCCCCCATTGATGATATGGTGACCCCATGGTAGCCAGGGCACCGGGTTCAGCTCGCACGCAGCCATGCCCTCTGAAGCAGCAGCATCATCAGCTCTCGTCCGCGATTTGGTGGCAGAGGAGGAAGGAGACGGCGACTCGGTCGAGGAAGGGTTTGCTGTGTGAGTTGTAACGACAGGGGGATGTCGTTAGTATCATGTTTAGGCATCCACCGTTGTGATTTTTGGGCAAGCTTCATGAAGCTAGTTTTTCTTTGTGCCCAAGATGGAAGCAGAAACGGCATCGAATCTTCTTCTTCGTGCAATCTTTTGTAAGATGGGACATAGTCAAACAGCGGCCGCATTTCCAGAACCTGTACGCAATGTCATCCACCACTGCAGCCAGCCCATCAAGCCCATCCGCCTCGTGAGGCCCCGCATGACCTGAGGCTTCACTGTCAGTGGCCACTGGATCAGCCCCTTGCGCATTTGAGTCCGAAATTTCCACGCTAGAAGCACGCTCAGCTTGATCAGCCTCCTTATCTGATATACCAGCGTGATGTGAAACCGGGAGGGGTTTGAATGATCCAAAAGAAATCTCTGGCTGAGTCACAGTTTTAAAAATGAAAGGCATGTTTGGATCCACCACCTGAGTGATCAAATTCGGGTCCTGATACCCTCTGCAAGCATCATAACATAGCGATTCAGAAAAAACCAGCTTCCATTTTGGAGCATTCTTTGATCTTATGATAGACTTGGGAACCGGCTGCTTCAGGGCATTGAGACCGAGCTGAATCTTTCTCTTGGAAGGACTAACCAGAGTCCACTCCTCCTGACACTCTTTCTGCCAGCATGCAAACTCTCGGTTCCAATTAGGACCTCCACGGCCCCAAAGGTGGAAGAAACACTTAAACTGTTTGGACTCAAATTTCCTCAGATTAAAGATGTCAAAACCCACTTTTTTGCTTGACACATTGAAAGAAAAAACCCTATCTCTGAGCACTGAAACTTTGAGAGCATAAGAATACCCACCAATAGCAGATTCAAGAGCCAGACCCACAGAATTCATGTCCAGTCTGAACTTGGCTCTAGCAAACGAGGCAACCATAATGAAGTGCCCAGAATCGACTGTCGGATGAACAGAAGCAAAATAATTCCTCCTGATCCCTTTCGCAAACTTAATGCCATGAGAAAAATCTAGGTCAAGAGAGAACGGTGCATGAACATCCGAGGAGAGATCCTCTAAGCCAGACTCAGTGATCCGATCAGTCGAAACCATATCCGCAGCCACCAGAGCTGCATTAGATGAACTTGGTGCAGGTGCCGCCGTGATCAGATCCGATCCAGGAACCCCAGCAGAGGCAACTTGCGTTGTGGACTTCAAACAAATGCGTACGATGGCAGTATGGGAGGGGAGGTTACCTTAGATCCCACGTCGATGAGTTCACCATAATCCATCTGCGACCAACGATCGACGTTCCTTTGGCGTTCTTCAGCACGATCCAGTCATGCGCCGTCCAAAGATGGATTGCACCATCATAAGACTTCGCACGCCCACGTGCGACATCGTTGGCCGTCGTGTAGGTCACCTTCCAGATCCATCCTGGTGCGATCATCGTAGATCCTAGGATTTATCAAGGCTGGGAAGAGAATGATTGGAGTGGAAAGGGAGTGTGGTGGCGGAGATCTGGGATCACCGGTGTCGTGGGTTTGTCACGTCAGATGTCATGGATGACTTCGTAGGTGTGGGATTACGCGAGTCAATCGTCTCCGAGCTTGGGATCGCAGGAACAAAGATGAACACAGATTTACTCAGGTTTGGCCCCTCAATGTGAGGTAAAGACCTACTTCCTGCCTACCCTAGATTGGTATTGATATGATATAAGTGGTGTTACAATGGAGGCGATCCGATCTCGGTACTCGCCGTATGAACTAGGGTTGAGGGCTTGATTGCTTGTCCCCGTCTAAGTCCTGTGAGTCCTCTTTATATACACAGAGGCTCGTCAAGTTACAAGAGTTCTACACGAAGCCGATTGTCTTTCTTGTCTTCCAAGGCAAGTTAACGCCGACCTTCTGGAACCTTCCTTTGGTACGCCGCGATCTTTGGTCGGCCCATCTTCACACGGCCAATAATAGCGTGATCATTAAGTCGCTGTTTTGGCTTTGAATAAGTCACGGGTTAATTATTCCCCCGACATTAGCCCCCAAGTGTAGCCTGAATTCATGGATATCTTGATATGTTTTCTTGATCTTGAAAGGTTCCTTGACGTTTAGGCTGCACTTTTTTCTTTCTGGCTTGCACTTCCTTGCTTTGCGACTCATGATCACGTTGGATTGGCTTTTACTCGCACTTTTGGGCGGCGTGAGATGCATCTGCTTCGTGAGCTTCTTACTTTGTCAAGGTAGCATAGCTTCACACTTGATGATGACCAATCTTCAAATTTTTGATGATAATATATTGTAGCCCCCAAGGATTGAGCTGATGTGACTTGATAATCATCTCAATTCTTCTCAGAGGTTTTGAAGATCGTCACCTGTAACTTGATATCATAGATAAAAAACAATTGTTAAGATATAAGCAATTGCAATTGGTGTTGCCGTACTATAAGCAGTACATTGACCTCTAGTTAGGCCTTTCTGAATCCATTAAGTGGGCACTCGCGCGACTCAGTATTTCCTAGGAACATGTGTGTTCAGGGTCGAGAGCGGCCATGATAGGCAATCAAGCTCGATTGACGCCACACCCCAGTACTTTGGACGCATAATGCAAGTTGCAATCCGACTTAAGGTAAGTTTGATATTGCCAGTAGTTGGCTGTTTCAGGGTACAAAGCCCCAAGAAACAAATGATATATAGCTATAAGCAGCTTTGTTATGATGACACATAAGGTCGCGCCTTGGTGGCAACCGAGTGTTATACATAGGGTTGGGTCGCACGTAGGCGGCGATCCCAGTTTGAGACATACGGCCGCGCCTAGGTGGCGGCCGATTTTGATACATAAGGTACGGCCGCGCCTAGGTGGCGGCCGATTTCTGATACAGGTGTTGCAGGTCGCGCCTAGGTGGCGACCAATTTTGAAGCAGGAGCCCTTAGTGGCTAGGATGATACTCAGCTATAGGCAGCTGGAAAAGATGAAACTTAGCTCTGATTAGCTTTTTTATGTGTAAGTCGCAGTTGCGCGACGTTCCAAGGGCGAGGCGCTTCTAGACGATCCTCGAAATCATGGCGATCACTGCTTTCTTCTCTCACATCCAGCAGATAGTATGATCCATTGTTTAGTTTTTTGCTGATGATGTAGGGTCCTTCCCATGGAGAGGATAGCTTGTGCATTCCCTTGTGGTCTTGCTTGAGTCGCAGCACTAGGTCTCCTTCTTGAAAGGTGCGGGTTCTGATGCGTCTGGCATGATAGCGTCGCAAGTCTTGCTGATATACCGCTGACCTTGATGCTGCCAATCTCTGACCTCTTCTAATGTGTCCACAGAATCCTGCCGAGCTGCTTCATTATCTGCTTCGACATAGGCCGCAACTCTTGGTGAATCATGTATGATATCGCTGGGCATAACCGCTTCTGCTCCATAGACCATAAAATATGGTGTAAATCCTGTGGATCTGTTAGGGGTTGTTCTTAAGCTCCATAGCACGGCTGGCAGTTCCTCCACCCAACATCCTGGAGATGCTTCAACCTTTTCAATAAGGCGCGGCTTAATTCCATGGAGAATTTCCTGGTTAGCTCGCTCAGCTTGTCCATTGCTCTGTGGATGTGATACTGACGTGAGGTCCAGCCTTATCCCATTGTTTGCACAAAATATTTGTGTAGCTCCTTCAGAGGTGTTGCTCCGTTGTCTGTAATGATACTATGGGGATATCCAAAGCGGAATATGACCTTCTTCAAGAACTTGACTGCTGTTTCAGCTTCACAATCTCCCACGGGTTCTGCTTCTATCCACTTTGTGAATTTGTCCACCACGACCAGGAGGTGAGTTTTTCCCGTTGGGGACCGTCTGAAGGGCCCTACCATGTCAAAACCCCATACGGCGAAAGGCCATGTGATGGGTATTGTACGAAGTGCTTGAGCTGGCATATGATCTTGCCTGGCATCTTTGGCATCCATCGCACACTCTGACAATCTGCTCAGCGTCTGCTAGCGCCGTTAACCAGAAGAAACCATGTCTGAACGCCTTTGCCACCAAAGATCTTGACGAAGCATGATGGCCACAATCGCCTGCGTGAATTTCGTGCAAGATTTTTCGTCCTTCTTCTGGTGATACGCATCTTTGGAATGTCCCGAACGCTGCGCTTGTATAGCTCATTGTTTATTATTGTGTAGGCCTTGGATCGCCGTGTTATTTTGCGCGCCTCTACCTCATCTGGTAGCACTCCGCGACTTAAATATGCCATGTATGGCTCTGTCCATCCTGGCTGTTCATGCAGGGCTGCGACTAAAGTTGAATCGTCATCTGGCTCTGCGATGTCAATCTCTGCTGGAGGCTTAACTGATGGGTTATGCAACTCATCCAAGAAAACATTGGGCGGGACTGATTGTCTATTGGATCCAAGCCGAGACAAGGCATCTGCTGCTTCATTTTGTCTCGATCAATATGTTCAACTTGGAAGCCAGTGAAGTGTCCAGCAATTCTGTCCACCTCTCTTCTGTATGCAGCCATGTTTGCATCCTTACTGTCCCATGTTCCAGAAACTTGTTGAGCTACCAAATCTGAGTCTCCAAAGCAACGTATGCGACTACTCATCTCCTTTGCTATACGGAGTCCGTGAAGCAATGCCTCATATTCTGCCACATTGTTTGTGCAATTGAAGTGTATTTGGAGCACGTATCTTAGCTTGTCTCCCTTGGGGGAGTAGTACAACTCCAGCCCCCGAGCCTTGTAGCTGTCTTGACCCATCGAAGTGCATGGTCCAGTATTTTGTTTCTGCCATGCTGGGAGCGACTTGAATTTCTGTCCAATCATTGATGAAATCTGCGAGAGCTTGCGACTTAATTGATGTGCGCGGCTCGTAACTTATATGGTGTGGACCCAACTCGATCGCCCACTTGGCTACTCTTCCTGTTGCTTCGCGATTGCGGATGATGTCTGCCAGCGGTGCCGAGCTGACCACAGTTATTGGGTGTTCCTGGAAGTAGTGCTTCAGCTTGCGACTCGCCATGAAACACTCCAAACACTAGCTTCTGCCATGAGGGTAACGCTGCTTTGAAGCCGTGAGCACTTCACTTACGTAGTATACTGGCCTTTGGACTGGGTACTCCTTTCCTGGCTCTTGTCTTCTACAACCATCACGGCGCTTACGCACGAGAGTTTGCAGCTATGTATACAGCATGGGCTCTTTATCTTTGGAGCCGCCAGAACTGGAGCATTTGTCAACTGACTCTTCAGGGCTGTTAAAGCTTCGTCGGCTTCTGAGTCCCAAACGAAGGTATCTGACTTTTTCAGCAATCTGTATAAAGGCAGGGCTTTTTCTCCCAGTCTTGATATAAAGCGACTTAACGCCGCGACGCAACCGGTAAGTCGCTGTACATCCTTGATCTTTTCTGGTTTTTGGAGGTCCATTACAGCCTTTATCTTGTCAGGGTTGGCTTCAATGCCTCTTTCTGACACTATGAACCCCAATAGCTTCCCCGCTGGTACTCCAAAACGCACTTCGTCGGGTTGAGCTTCATGTTGTATCTTCTGAGATTTGTGAAAGTCTCTTCCAAGTCACTGATGAGATCCTGGCACACTTGCGATTTAATCACAATGTCTCCACATAGGCGTGAACGTTGCGACCTATCTGCTCATGCAAGCAACTTTGAATGCACCTCTGGTAAGTCGCACCTGCGTTCTTCAATCCAAAGGGCATGCTTACATAGCAAAAGGCCCCAAAGGGTGTGATGAAGGATGTTTTTCCTGGTCCTCCTTCTTCATCTTGATTTGATGGTAGCCTGAATAGGCGTCTAGAAAGCATAACAACTCGCATCCGGCCGTTGAATCAATCACTTGGTCAATCCTTGGCAAGGCAAATGGGTCCTTTGGACAGGCTTTGTTGAGACTGGTGTAGTCAATGCACATTCGCCATGTGCCGTTCTTTTTCATAACTAGGACTGGGTTTGCCACCCACTCCGGGTGATATACTTCTGTGATGAATCCTGCGGCCAATAGGCGAGCTATTTCTTCCCCTATCGCTTTTCTCCTGTCGTCGTGGAAACGCCGCATGGCTGCTTTACTGGCTTGGCCAAGGGTTCACGTTAAGGCTGTGTTCTGCCAATTCCCTTGGTACCCCTGGCATATCTGATGGTTTCCATGCGAAGATGTCCTTGTTTTCCTGAAGGAAAGCGATGAGGGCCCGCTCCTGTTCTTTTTCCATGTGCTCCGATGCTCGCCTGCTTGGATGAGTCGCCAGGAACAAGGTCTATCTGCTTGGTGTCTTGGGCCGCTTTGAATTTCATTGGTGGTTCGGTAGATGGCGTGGTAACTACGCTCATATCATTGGGATCCACCTGCGACTTATAACTCTTTAGCTCTTCAGCGGCACAAGCTGATTCTGCGAAGGCTGCATCTCCTTCCTCGCACTCTATTGCTTTTTCTCTATCGCCGTGCACTGTGATGACCCCTCTTGGTCCTGGTATCTTCAGCTGTAGGTAAACGTAGTGGCCTGGCCATAAACTTGGCGAAGGCTGTTCGTCCGAACAGAGCGTGATACGGGCTTTGGAATTTTACCACTTCGAAGCATATGAACTCGCTTCTGAAGTTTTCTTCCGTCCCAAAGGTTACTCCCAGGGTTATCTTTCCCACTGGCTGTGCTGACTTTCCTGGGACGATGCCGTGAAATACGGTCGTCGTGTGTTGCAGGCTGGAATCCGAGCCCCAAGCGCTTGAACGTGTCATAGTACATGATGTTTATGCTGCTTCCTCCGTCCATAAGCACTTTGGTTAGCTTGTATCCTGCCACGTAGGGTGCCACAACTAGCGCCAGCTTCCCTGGTTCTCGCACTTGCGGCGGGTGATCGTCGCGGCTCCAAGTTACTGCATGTTCTGACCACTTTAGCCAATTGGGGGTTACTGGTGCCACGGCGTTCACTTGCTGGCTTCTGCGACTTAATTTCTCCTCCCTCTTGGAGGTGTTGATAACTATTGTGTGGTACTGCCCCACCTGCTTGGGATTACTCGCATTGTGCTGCCCGCGCCTGAACCATGAGCCGCATCAGGGTTTCCTTCATGATAGTTTCCCCTGTTATGTGGGCTTTCTTCTTTCCACCTCTTGTAATAGTTGCATTGCGCCTTGGTATGGTCTGCTGGCCGCCCATCACCTCCTGTGTGAAGATCGCACGGCCGACTAAAAACTTCTTCCATATTAATTGGACGAGAGCCATTTCCTCGGCCTCTTCCTCGTTGGCCCCTGAATCCTCCACGTGTATTGGCGACAAGCCCAGAGTTTCCTTCTTCACCTTGCGCTTGTTTTGATTCGCGTTGTTGTGGCTGTTTGTTGCTGTTGAGGCTTGCTGATATTTTTCTTTCCTTCGACAGCGACCTTCTCCTCTTCTCCATCTGACGCGTCCCTGGTCTTGTCCGAGCTGGCGTACTTGTTAGCCGCGGCCATTACTTCGCTGAGACTCTTGACTTTATCCTTCATGTGACCTAGTTTATGGATCAGCGGCTCGAACTTACAGTTTTTCTCCATGACCAGGACGGCTGAGCTTGGTGGTATATTATCTGAAGAGTGTATTATTTCTGCCACCCTTCTCATCCAGTGGCGGCTTGATTGGCCTTCCCTCTGAACACAATGCTCTAGATCTTCTATATTGCAGAGTCGCTTGCAGGTTCCTTGGAAGTTTTTGACGAAAGCATCTTTCAGTTCTTCCTAGGTGTTTATAGAGTTGGGGGGAAGATTTTGTAGCCATATGTGAGCCGCGCCCTCCAACATCATGTTGAGGTACCTTGCGCATATCTCTTCTGAAGCATTTAAAATACTCATCCCCATCTCGTAGTTGTTTAGCCAGGTGGTAGGATCCATGCTGGCGTTGTAGTTTGCCACCTTGCGTGGTCCTTTGAAATCTTCAGGGAAAGGTTCCGATCTGATCTTTTCAGTAAAACACGCCGGGCCCTTGGTCGCGAGGACAAAGCTGTGGATGTGCCCATGGGGTTGTTGACTTCCACGGGTCGCGCCTGCATCGTTGGCATGATAGCCCGTGCTTCCGCGGCTGTTCCTGCTGCCTCTGCGCGACTCTTGGTATATCCTCCGGTGGCCTGCTTTGAACGCTTCTTTCCGCTGCAATCCCGTGGTTGGCCGGTATGGTAGGCAGCCGCCCTTCGGCCTCTGCTCTGTTGGCCTGTTGTAAAACAGTAGTGCTCAACATCTGTATCCCACGCCGTGCTTCAGTGTTGATCGGGTCATCGCCTGTTGGTACCATTTGCGTCAAGATATTAGCCACGACATACATGTTATCAACGGGGCTTTGGTAGTGGCCTTGTGGGGTGTGAAACCTCCTTGGTTGTTGCGATGGCAGTTGCTGGGCTTCATGTACAACCGTAGGTTCCAAAATTCTTGCGACTGGTTGGACTCCAGCTCCTGCAGCTGGAGTGGGTGGGAATTCTACCATTGGTTGAGTCGCCCGCGCATGTGCCTGCGAGTTACCTTGTCCTTGGTTCGCGGCGAGCGCGGCTATCCTTTGTCGTTCCTGTTGGATTCCTTGGTTCACTTGTTTGAGCCTGTAGCGCTCTTCTTCCATCCTCCGAACCTCGTACGGGAGCTCGGCCCTGGCGGCCTCTATTTCTGTTGCACGGACGGCAGCGTTTGCGGCTGTGATGGCCCTTCGATCACGTAGTTACCTGCCTGAAAAGTAAATGGGTTAGGTTGAGACTCCAAGTGCAGAGTGTGTAGTAAGTGGAAGACGTGTTTTCCCCACGAGGGGTGACTCGAGGGTTTAATATCGAACTCTCGGGGAATCAGTAGTGAAGATTTATCTTTCCTATCCTTCTTTTGGTTACCTACAAAACAAAGTAAATGTTTTGGTCTTCAATCTCACCTAGTGGTTGTCAAGCACAAGGTGTGAGAATGATATCAAGATAATATGCAATGCAAACAAGAAATAAATATGCAATGGTGGTAAATAAATATGCAAGGATGGTGGTAGCAATGATAAATGATATTTTTGGGTTTATATGATGAATGCAAGATGTAAAAGTGTTTTTGTATTTTCGGATTTTTAAATGGCAGAAAATGGTAAAGTGGTAAAAGTGGTTGGAAAGGTGTTTCTTATGATTAAAAATGGACCGGGGTTCATGGTTTCACAAATGCACTCTCTCTTTAATAAAGTGGTAGACAATGGAACACTAGAGTTGACATATGAGATTGCAACACAACAGTTTAATGACAAGTTATAATTATATGGGCATCACGTCCTAACATAGAGACCTTTTGGTTATTAGTCTCTCTTATACTCCACCAAGATGCGAACTAAATCATAACACCTCAGTAATTAAGATAACTCAGAGTATAGCAATAAGTATCATGTCATGAAGTTAAAATAAGAACATGCTAGATCTAGTCATGGAGTAGTGGCAATGGTCACACCCACATCTCCGGTAGCATGGTATTTCTTTTTATCCCTAGTGAGGCAACAAAGTAAGGTAGAGATACCCAAGTGGATCGCAGAACTTTCTCTCACGTTCACTGCACTAGCCACCCCCGTTACTCCAACTAATGTACACGTTCCCCCTCACACGCTCTCATAAACATGCTTGATCATGACAAGTAAATAAGAACGGGGTACATAATATGCATCTACTTTCATAACTGAAACAAAACCATTGCAATCTCAAACATATATTAACTCATAAAAAGATCCACCACAAAGGTATTACATAGATGACCGTAATCATGTTCAGCAGCTCATACGGTACTAATTAGTGAAGCTCAAGAGAGGAGAGATACATAAGTTACTTCCACAAACCCATAGTCCAGAGGTGGACTACTCCCTCTTCATCATGGAGACGGTGCAGAAGTCGTTGGAGAAGATGGAGACCACGCCGGCAGCGCCCCGCCGGAGTTTTCCACCTCCAATCTGCAACTCCAGGTCTCTGTTTCGGTGTTTCTCGTTTCTGCGGCGCTCCTTTCCGAAGGGCGTCGGGGACTATTTTTATAGTCGGTTTTAGGTCAAGACAGAGTCGTGGGCGAAAAGATCGACGGCAACAGAGCCTCGAGGCTCCAGATGGTGGGTCCCACGCGGCCCAGGTACCTAGCCGCGTGGGCCACCCTCTTTTGGGCCTCGGGCCTCCGCTTGTTCGCTTCCTTCGCTCCAAATCTTCTTCCTTCCAAAAACTGATGCTCGTAAATTTCCAGGTCATTTGGACGTCATTTGGGTCCCTGAAACATTAAAATATGGAAAATAGGGTTTTCTGCCTGCGCAGGGTTAATTCCATAAAAATAGGAAAATCATGAAATATTCCAAAAATCATTATAAGACATTGATATAACCCTTATATGATGCAAATATGATTGGAATATAAGTAATATAGTGCAAAGTTCATGTATGCATTTTACATGCATCAACATCCCCAAGCTTAACCAATACTCGTCATCGAGTATGAAGGTGATAAAACTAACATGGACTTTGCAATTTAATACTAACAATGGATATCAAAGATGATTACTATTGCTACATAGAGTCAAATGGTTCATTCTTAAAAGGAGTAGCAATATGCAAGATAGCTTATGAAGTGATATCAAGTATTCAATGCAAGGATGTTCAATGATAATTCACAAAGTGTAACATAAAAGAAAGTACTATGGACCACATGTATGCATAATGAAAAGAAAGAACATCCTATAATGGTCATAGAGTATTGATGAAAATCTGAATATAAAAGGTGGACACTTTGGAAAGATATATATGAGTAGAGGTAAAGCATGAATAAGTTTCATCTAACTTCTGAACTTCTCTACTTAAGTTAATGATTGTAATGTGGTAATCCTTGGTGTCAAGCTCTCATTCCCCTATCATAGCATCTTGAATGATTAAGTTTAAAGTGAAAACAAATATGAGTAGTGTGCTTGACAAAGTACAGGTTGAAAGTCTCATGCCCCTTGAATACAAGTACCTACTCCATGTGTTACTCAACTTGGGAAACAAAGCAAGTTCAAGTTAAATATCATTGTAAGTAATAATAGTATTATTAAGAGCGTCAACTGGGGTACCTCTTGTCCCAGGATATGGAACAAGCCCATATCAAAATGACAAGACAAACAAACACAATGAACAATCTCAACACCCTTTTTATTTACCATTAGATAGCTTTTTATTGTAAGGTGTATCACAGAAGGTTCACCATAGCATGTAAGTAAATTTCCACCATGAATGATGCATGGCTTAGATTAGCGGCCCATACGTCTCTCTAACCATTTATACAAACTCATTTAAACTACTTCATTTCCACATTTATTTCACCCATGGTAAGCATCCATAAACAAAAGTACATGATATCAACTAAATGAAATGAAGTGCATGTTGAAAGCTTGCCATGTGACAGCACATATGAGCTAACTCTCAACCAAAGACATTTGTCAAGCCCACAACATCATAATTTTAATCACAATGGGTCATATTTTATTTATGCAATAAAAGTAAAGTGTGCATCAAGTTCGAGAGAGCTCTATAACCAACTTTTCCCATAACAATCAACAACATAAGCATTTTCATTCAGAGGTATAGATAACACAAATATCATGATAAACATACTCGGAATAGCATAAAGCTAATAGGTAGATATGGTGGACTCACTGGAAAAACTTTGGTTGAAGGTGTTGGAAACAAGTTTTTGCTTGTTGGAATTTTTGGGCTAGCAAGAGGGAGAAAGTTGACCATCTAAATGCATACATGAGTGTCCATAGAACTAACCAATCCATGTTAAACAAAGTAAACTAACATTCAGCATCAAAACATGAATAAAAGATAGCTCTTGATAAAATACTTGCAAATTATTACTCATTAACAAGCTCATGAATCATGCAACTATATGTATCTTTTAAAATCAACTCAAACATCCCTTTTTCCAATCTAATAATAGCATCCAACATAAATCAACCCAAATTTCCAGTAGCTCTCTCATATATAAATGATAGTGTGGTGGTCTCACAAAATAAAAATCAAACCAAAACAAACAAAAAGACGCTCCAAGTTTATGCGATAAAGTGTTTCGATCGAAAAACATAAGTTAGACGTGTGCAAACCGAGAGTGTGTAGGTTCAGTGGGGTTGTCTTCACATCCCCAAGCTTATGGTCTTCACCATCCTTGGATAGCTCTTGGTGCATCTCCTCTAATCCATGTGAAAAAACTTCAAAACACCGTTTCTCCCATTTCTTTTTCTGTGGGGTGCATTAGTAGTGATAAACAAATAGATTTCTTGCTGCATATATTCCTTGAAAAAAAATTCATCTGGATGTCCAGAAAGTGTATAATGTTGTATGTCTACTAATAAACTCAATTGAACAAAGATTCAAGTTAAAAGTTCAAAGCATGCATCAAACAAAATGGGACAGAATCTGTCCAGAAAAACAGCAGCAGCAAAACGTATTTTTCTACCCTACTAAACTTTGTCAAAAATTCCGAAACAATTCATGCATAGAGAGGATGAAAAGTTGCAACTACATTTCAAATATGAGCTCATTCGGAGTTACAGAATAAGAATTAAAAATCATACCGTGCACAGATTTGTGCAGGAATAAAATCTCCGAACGCTATAAGCAACTTCTTCAAACCAAAATGAGTAAAACTTGGCACTTTATTAAAAATTCTAGAAACTAAACTAAACACAAAGTCTCTTGTTACAAAAAGAGGACACAAAGAAAATCAAAAATAAAAACAACCGGGTTGCCTCCCGTAAAGCGCTTTCTTTATAGCCATATAGCTAGGCTTCTTACTTGATATTTATTGTGGACGAAGCTCATGAGGGAGCTTGGACTTTGGCGTGTCCCTCTTTCTTGGAAGTGTTCCATGCACAATACCAGGGTCCCATGGTGTTCTTAATCCAATCAAAATAATAGCCAAGTTGAAACCTAGTAGATACAAAGACAAAACACAAAAGTAATAACAACGAAGTCTCACTTCCTTTCTATGCATTGACATTTTGTATGTGAATGAATCAGAATAGATATAAGTTTTCCAATGCATATTAACAGTAGGTACTTGCAGCTGATAATTATTCGTAACATAAAGAGGGTTCTTATCACCTCCTTTCTCATAATAGTTGCAAGTAGTAGAAATAAATCCAACCATATGACCACAAGAATCATTCAATTTAGATAATATAGGTACATAAAGAGGATCATTAAATTTATTTTGGAATTCATTAGCATGCTTCCCTCTTTCAAAATAGTTATTAAGATCAATATCAAATTTAATGTCATTGCTGCAATAAATATTTGGAACTAAAGATAATTGCAAACCACATAAGTATTTCTCAATATAAGCAAATTTCTCCTCTATGGTGTGATTAGGAGAGTTCAAAAACAAAGTAGGACTCTCATGAGTAAGAGCACTATCACAAACAGCAAGTATATCATTTTTATCCTCGCATAAATTAGTAACAACTAAACATGGAGGATTATCAATAAGCATAGGACCATCATCTAAAGCATTATCATATAGCATATTTAAGCAACACTCCTCATTATTATCCATAACTTCACTAGTAGCATTATTAAAAAGTAAAGGAGCATTATTAGTTTCATAATAATAGCATGAGTTATCATATAGGACCATAGCATTTTCAGTTTCACACTCATCATAACATGGGTTCTCATAAATAACAAAAGATTTTTGAGTTTGAGTGCTACTATCATATGTTGATGGTGAAGTTGGGTGATCCAACTCTTCCCCAAGCTTAGGTTGGAGCACATCCATTTCAATCTCCTCTTCACATACTTCCTCTTCCAAGCTTATGTTTTCATCATCCTCTTCCTGCAAAATATTACTCCCTCCGATCCTAAAAAAGAGGCGCAGCTCGTGTACAAAGTCCTTTCTACATTTTAATCCTTAGCGATTCAAAAACTTGAAATAAAGTCCCTCCGCCTCACTCGCTCGTCTCGCTCGATTCAAAAAGAGGCGCAGCTGCTCAGATCGATCGCTCGGCCGGCGGGCACACGGGAGAGCGACGCGGGATCGATCGGGCACGCCGGGCCGAGCTAGCGACCAGCGCCAGCGCCAGCCAGCCGGGATCGATCGCTGGCGCCAGCGCCCGCCTCTCTCGATCGCCAGCACCAGCGCCAGCCTTGATCGATCGCCTCGCCGGCGCCAGCCTCGCTCGCCCGCGTGCTCGCCGGAACCATTCCTGCCCAGCTCCCTCCAGGTCGCCGGCCGCCGGCCGCTGCGGCGCCTCGCCCAGTATCGCAGCAGCAGTATCTCCGGCCACGACACGGCTCCAGCACGGAACAGCTGCTCCCAGGTTCACCTGCCCAACTAGAGTTCATTAGCAGAGCAGATCAACAGCAGAGCAGAGCAACAGCGGAGCAGAGCTGGGTAATTGCAAGGTTCAGAGCAATTGCACTAGCAGGAAGGGACGATAGGAAGCTACAGGAAGGGACGACTGATTTGCAACAAGGTTCAGAGCTGGGTAATTGCACTAGCAGAGAGCAACAAGCACTAGCAATTGCAGAGCAACAAGCACTAGCTAATTGCAAGGTTCAGAGAGGAACAAGCACTACCAGAGTACCAACTTAACCTGCAGCTCGCTCCCAGGTTCACCTGCAGCTCGCTCCCAGGTTCACCTGCCCAACTTCAGGGAAAATGGATGCATCAGGTGCATCTTCAACTGCAGATTCCACCTCCACCTCGAGATCTTCGAGTGCAGCCTCTGGATCATCATCAGGTCCTCCCTCCTGCACAAGCATGACATTATAAGCATACAAGCATTACAAACTTGGCAATACAGTTTTATTTAAGCATCATAAGCATGTCATAGGGATCTCACACTTACCAGCATTTGTTGAAACAACCCTTTTCTCTTCAAGAGAGCTTACAAGCACAGCACTGTATCTACATGTCAGAAAAAAATTGATTACATAATAGCATTTGATGTTCCCTCCTTTACATGGTTTAATTAATTAACTGGTGCAAATAAACAACAAGATCCTTTAGAAAGGAAGGCCGTGTTTCATTTCAGTATACAGAGAACTTATCCATGTGTTTACCAAATGCACAATGTACTTATAAAAGCAGCAGGAGAGGTCAGCATACCCAATTACATGACATGACAATATGACAAAACATACGACACGAACTACAAACTAACAGTAACAAAACAGAGCAAATTGTTCTCCTTGATCAGCCCCGACTCTCATGATGGGTAATTCTGTTTCCCGCAACATTGATACCCTTGCCGTAATTCACCAAGTCAGCTGAGAAAGTACCAGCAGATTGTGTTTTGCGAAAAGATACTCCATGTTGTAACATGAAGCAAGTGTTTTAAGTTGGAAACAAGTGTAAAATAGGTGGAGTAAGACTTACATGCATTACAAACATTTTCCTTTTGTTACTAAGCATGTTTATCACAAACATTTTCCTTTTGTTCTGTGATTACCTTGGTAAAACCTGGGCTTGCAATTACAACCTATTTGCAAATAATGTCAACACAAATCAGTCGTCCCTTCCTGTCAAGGCATCTTCCAGCTTGTTGTTTCATCCTTGTAACCACCTGCATATAGTCATGGTAGTGCTTCAGTTTCATCCAAACATGACAGTAAGTATTTTCAGAACTTGACAATACAACCATTACTCCATATCATGCAAATGATCTGCAGCAGACATAAAAACATGGCAGTTTTTCAGTTTCTAACACATTTTCATCATTTCGCAGTTTGTAGCAGTCGAAGAAAGAAAAACATTCGAGATGATCAGAGGTTTGGAGCTTATTTTGCACTGGAAGCACTAAAAAAAGCAAGAGAGGTACTCCCAGCTGACCATGCAGCTGATAAAAAACTTGTAGCTGGGCTATTGCAAATAAGTGTTCGAACCGTTGAGAAAATTTGGAAAGAGCAAGAGATCAAATTCAGAGAGGGGAAGAAGTTGATGTGTCCAACAAAAAGAAAGGGAGATCTGGCCGAAAGAGAACGGACCATGGTCTTGAGAGGACACCAACAATTCCTTACAACAAACGTTTAACCATGAGGGTACTTGCACTGTCTTTGAAAGTTCCATATACATCATTGCAAAGGAGGTTAAAATGGGGCAAGATTAGGAAGCATACAAGCACTATAAAGCCCTATCTCAAGCTAGCATACCAAATTGACAGGCTCAAATTCACTGTCAAGATGGTGGATGAAAGAACTGTGTCGGATGCTATGCCTAAATTCATAGACATGCGAAAGATCCTGCATACGGATGAAAAATGGTTTGACTTGACTAAAAAAGAGAGGACCTACTATCTATCGCCAGAAGAAGCTAATCCTGAGCGCAGTATCCAAAGCAAAACCAGAATAGGAAAAGTAATGTTTCTTTGTGCAGTTGCGAGGCCAAGGCGCAATGCGGATGGAGTAACATTTGATGGTAAAATTGGGATCTGGCCATTTGTCAAGCTAACTCCAGCTATAAAGAAATCTAAGAACAGAGCCAAAGGCACTTTGGAAGTCAAGCTAGTGACAGTTACCAGAGATGTCCATCGAGACTACCTATGTAACAAAGTACTTCCAGCTATTGAAGCCCTATGGCCAGATGATGACGAAGGGACAATTTATATTCAACAAGACAACGCACGTACACATGTGTTGCCTAGTGATCCAGCTTTTCAAGCAGCTGTAAGAAAAACAGGGACGGATATAAAGCTAATGCAACAACCTGCAAATTCACCGGATATGAACGTGTTGGACCTTGCATATTTTAGGTCCATTCAGTCCTTAACACTAGAAACTGCCCCAAAAAATCTGAATGACCTCATAGAATCAGTTGAAGATGCTTTTCATAGTTATCCAGTGGATAATCACTACAATCTGCTGGAAGTTATGAATGCTACAATCTGCTGGATAATCTTGACAAAGTGTTCATAACTTTACAGTCAGTTCTGCTGGAAGTTATGAATGCTAGAGGTGGCAATAAATATGAGACTCCCCACATGAACAAGGACAAAATGTTGAGGGAAGGAACTCTGCCTATGGCTCTAAGGATTGATGGTGAACTCTATAGAAAGACTTTGGAAATTATAGCTGCCTATGAAGCAGAGGCATCATCCTTGTCAAATGGAGCAACACCAAACAAGAAAAGAAAGAGGAAAGGTGTACAAGAAGGAGTGGTCATTGTTTAGAAGGAGAAAAATATTTTTCAAACAAAACTGCATGTTCAGAGTATTTGTAATCACTACAATCTGTATGTATTTGCACTATATGTGCTCCTGCTCTATATGTACACACTGAATTACAGAAAGCGCTGATAAATATTGACACTTGTAAGTGAGACAGCAAGCATATGTGTTGTGAAGCTTGTTTGCTTATTCAGTTCATATTCAGTTCATTAATTTATCACAATATACTCAGGAATAGGAGTGCAAGCACACAATTGAAGTGGTTTGAATTGTCGACAAACCAGCGCCATGTGTGTAACGATCACCAGATTCAAAACATTGTTCATGCGGTAGGATTAAACACACCATATATGTTGGAGTAGGTTGATTAACAAGTTCATCTACTCAAGTTCATCTAGGAGTATACAGTCGTATAGACTCATCTATTCTAGCAATGGGATTCATCACATTATGTGCTGAACAGCAAAAGTTGGGCATACATTCACCAAAAACTGAAGTGATGCACACAAATTGGCTTTGGGAAAGACAAGTTATGTTTTCTACATGCTGGTTTAGGGAGCAAAGGAAATCTAGTGTCGATCGCCACTGTGTTTCTACATGCTGGTTCCAAACAAAAACAACCATCCATCCCGGAGTAAAGGCAACAGAAAAACATGACAACAAACTGACAGAAACTACACCCATTAAACAAGCATCTCAACACAGTCACTACTAAATACAGTGATATCATCTCAGGATCTAATGTTGTGTCGTGAAGCATCTATCAAGAAACATCACTAACCATACACACGAACATCACTAACCATCACTACTCCAAGAATTTGCATGAATCACTAAGTGTCCAGGTTCAAGAATCACTAAATGCACTCCAAGAATCACTAAGAATAATTTGCACTAGGAGTACTCTAAGAAGGCAGCAGCACTTTACCTCTTGGCCTTGTGGGTGAAGAAGATGCAGAGCTCTGTGTCCAGGTTCTTGCCGCGGTAGAAGACCACGCGCTCTAGCTCGTCCTCCTCGGTGGGCTTGGAGATGCCGGCCTCCCGCATCGCGGCCAGAACCTCCTCCTCGAGCCCGAGCTCCTGGAAGCTCTCGACCTCGACGCCCCTCTGCTGCTGCTGCGGCTGCGATCCCCTGGCGCGGTCCCTGAGCGGTTTGGGGGCGGAGTCCTTGCGGTGGCGGAGGCGGAGGCGCTCGAGGAGGAGTTCTTGGAGGTGGAGGCAGAGCAGGAGGTGGCGCGGACGACGACCACGAGCGGCGAGGCCATCCGGCATGCCCGGCCTCGCAGACATCGGATCCAGCCTCGAAGCCACCGGATCCGGCGATTCCTCGCCGGCTTGGACCAAAAGGTCTGACCTTTTCGTCGAGCAGAGCGCGGCGGCGACGGAAGACGGAGGGGAAAAAGGGAACGGAGCGCGAGGGCGACGAGGCGAGGCGCGGCAAGGACGCGAGGGGAGCGCGCCGGCAAGGTGGGGGGAGGGGAGGAGGCGAGGGTCGGCGGCGGCAAGGTGGGCGGAGGGGGAGGAGGCGAGGGTCGGCCGGCGGTGCGGGTGCGGGTGCGGGTGCGGGTGCGAGAGAGGTGGGTCAAAGCGGTGCGGTGCGAGAGAGGTGGGTCAAAGCGGTGAGGAAGGAGTGCGGGTTGAGTAAGAAAATAGTCGGGTTTTTTTTTGCAAAATTGCCAGGCGCGAATCTTTTTTCGGATCGGAGGGAGTAGTACTTTCCATGGAAGCAAGAATTCTTTCTTTAACATAGACATTATCACTAAATTCCTTTTTGCAAAGTTGGAGAAGAATAGAAATGTGTCCTTTCATGACACGAGCTTCATGACTAGTAGCAAAAAAAATATCAATAAGAAAGTCTATCTCATGGGCTGCAACATAAGCAATATATTTCTCAACTTGTTCTATATCATGGCATGCAAATTTACACTCTTGATAGGATGCAATAATAGGATCACTATTATACTTACATTGATAGAAAGAGTGTTTATAGTCTTTTCTAAAGCAGCAAGTTATATTATGTAATTCACAAAACTCAGTGGCCATATCATTAAGATGTTCAAGCAATTCAAGCATTATATTCCTTCTTTGGTTGATCGATATTCATAGTAAGCTCCCATAGTTTTGACATAACCTTCCTCCATAGCGTAGCATACATATTAAAAACAACACTAGTTTTTATGGATTTTATGTTTTTAGATGAAAACTGAAAATAAAATGATACTAAACAATGTAAACCGAAATATAAATATGATATGCAAGACAATAACAAAACAAAATAAAATGCTTTGAAGGTAAAGATGGATAGGATGATGCTCACGTAGGTGCAACCTCCCCAAGCTTAGGTGTTAGCACAAGTTGGTGATGAAGTTGACTTGATGAGATATCCTTGGATAAAATCGGCGCCAGAAAACAGAGCTAGTGCAGGGACCCTTGGATAAACCTTTCAGCAATGATTCCCCGGCAACGGCGCTAGAAAACTGTCTTGATGGCCCTTCACGTAGTTACCTACGTGAAAAGTAAATGGGTTAGGTTGAGACTCCAAGTGCAGAGTGTGTAGTAAGTGGAAGACGTGTTTTCCCCACGAGGGGTGACTCGAGGGTTTAATATCGAACTCTCGGGGAATCAGTAGTGAAGATTTATCTTTCCTATCCTTCTTTTGGTTACCTACAACACAAAGTAAATGTTTTGGTCCTAAACCTCACCTAGTGGTTGTCAAGCACAAGGTGTGAGAATGATATCAAGATAATATGCAATGCAAACAAGAAATAAATATGCAAGGATGGTGGTAGCAATGATAAATGATATTTTGGGGTTTTATATGATGAATGCAAGATGTAAAAGTGTTTTTGTATTTTCGGATTTTTAAATGGCAGAAAATGTAAAGTGGTAAAAGTGGTTGGAAAGGTGTTTCTTATGATTAAAAATGGACCGGGGTTCATGGTTTCACAAATGCACTCTCTCTTTAATAAAGTGGTAGACAATGGAACACTAGAGTTGACATATGAGATTGCAACACAACAGTTTAATGACAAGTTATAATTATATGGGCATCACGTCCTAACATAGAGACCTTTTGGTTATTAGTCTCTCTTATACTCCACCATGATGCGAACTAAATCATAACACCTCAGTAATTAAGATAACTCAGAGTATAGCAATAAGTATCATGACATGAAGTTAAAATAAGAACATGCTAGATCTATTCATGGAGTAGTGGCAATGGTCACACCCACATCTCCGGTAGCATGGTATTTCTTTTATCCCTAGTGAGGCAACAAAGTAAGGTAGAGATACCCAAGTGGATCGCAGAACTTTCTCTCACGTTCACTGCACTAGCCACCCCCCATTACTCCAACTAATGCACACGTTCCCCCTCACATGCTCTCATAAACATGCTTGATCATGACAAGTAAATAAGAACGGGGTACATAATATGCATCTACTTTCATAACTGAAACAAAACCATTGCAATCTCAAACATATATTAACTCATAAAAAGATCCACCACAAAGGTATTACATAGATGACCGTAATCATGTTCAGCAGCTCATACGGTACTAATTAGTGAAGCTCAAGAGAGGAGAGATACATAAGTTACTTCCACAAACCCATAGTCCAGAGGTGGACTACTCCCTCTTCATCATGGAGACGGTGGAGAAGTCGTTGGAGAAGATGGAGACCACGCCGGTAGCGCCCCGCCGGAGTTTTCCCCTCCAATCTGCAACTCCAGGTCTCTGTTTCGGTGTTTCTGTGTTTCTGTGGCCCTCCTTTCCGAAGGGCATCGGGGACTATTTTTATAGTCGGTTTTAGGTCAAGACGGAGTCGTGGGCGAAAAGATCGATGACAACGGAGCCTCGAGGCTCCAGATGGTGGGTCCCACGCGGTCCAGGTACCTGGCCGCGTGGGCCACCCTTTTTTGGGCATCGGGCCTCCGGTTGTTCGCTTCCAAGTCTTCTTCCTTCCAAAAACTGATGCTCGTAAATTTCCAGATCATTTGGACGTCGTTTGGGTCCCTGAAACATTAAAATATGGAAAATAGGGTTTTCTGCCTGCGCAGGGTTAATTCCTTAAAAATAGGAAAATCATGAAATATTTCAAAAATCATTATAAAACATTGATATAACCCTTATATGATGCAAATATGATTGGAATATAAGTAATATAGTGCAAAGTTCATGTATGCATTTTACATGCATCAGGCTGACATCGGGATAAGTAGCGGGTTGTCGGGGGGCGCCGATCTTTCGGCTTCTCCTGCAGTTCCTGACGTACCTGCCCCTCCGGCCATATAGACCCCAATTCGCGCCGCTTCTGGTACTGGTGCGTAGTCCCAGTAGCTTTCTTCAAAGGCGGGTATGATGGATCCAAATTCTTGCGAGTCCATGCTCTCCACGGACTTTTCTTCTTCTTCAGCGACTTCTTCTGCTGAGTCGCCCTCTTGGGCTGAGCTAACAGATCTGCCACCGATGAAACCGACGAAGACGTTGATAGATCCAAACGGGATGACGTGGCCGGTTTCCAGGTAATCGCGGCTTCCGATCCCCAGCTTGAATCGTCGATGAGAGGTGTGCCGTTGACCGTGATGACGCGGCTGTCATGGGTTTGTCACGTCAGGTGTCATAGATGACTTCGTAGGTGTGGGATTACGCGAGTCAAGCATCTCCGAGCTTGGGATCGCAGGAACAAAGATCAACACAGATTTACCCAGGTTCGGCCCCCTCAATGTGAGGTAAAAGACCTACTTCCTGCCTACCCTAGATTGGTATTGATATGATAATCGAGGTGTTACAATGGAGGCGATCCGATCTGGTACTCGCCGTATGAGCTAGGGTTTAGGGCTTGATAGCTTGACCCTTCTAAGTCCTGCGAGTCCTCTTTATATACACAGAGGCTCGCTAGGTTACAAAGGAAACTTCCCCATAAGGAATATCCACAGAGGCCTACTCGGAGACTACTTGGTCTTCACGTCCTCCGGGATATGTCTTCTAGATCTTTCCCCTTATGGCGGTTCAATATTGGGCTTGCTCCCAAGTGGGCCTTTGTCCGTGCGAGTAAGTAAGTCGCACTGGGCCGCGGGTTAATCCAGAAAGTATTCCCCCGACATTAGCCCCCAAGCGTGGCCTGAACTTCATAGTATTTCTTGATCTTGAATGTTTAGGCCGCGCTTTTCCTTGTTTCGCGACTTATAATTGTGCAGGATTGGCCTTGACTCGCACCTGGAAGATCATCTGACTTCGTGAGCTTCTTTGTTAGAGTAGCCTGATAGCTTCAGAACTTGATGACGACCATCTTCAAATTTTTGATGATAATATGATGTAGCCCCCAAGGATTGAGAGGATGTATGTGGTAATCATCTCAATTCTTCTCAGAGAACTCTGAAGGTCATCACCTGTAACTTGATATCATGAATAAAACAATTGTTAAGATACAAGTAATTGTAATTGGTGTTGCCGTACTATAAGCAGTACATCGACCTCTAGTTAGGCCATCTGAATCCTTAAGTGGGCACTCGCGCGACTCAGTATTTCCTAGGAACATGTGTGTTCAGGGTCGAGAGCGGCCATGATAGGCAATCAAGCTCGATTGACGCCACACCCCAGTACTTTGGCCACATAATGCGAGTAGCAATCCAACTTAAGGTAAATTTGATAATTGCCAATAAATGGCTGTTTCAGGGTAACAAAGACCCCAAGAAACATAATGATATTGCCATGATAGGCTAAGCTATGATAAGCTTTGATTATGATGACACATAAGGTCGCGCCTAGGTGGCAACCGAGTGTTATACATAGGGTTGGATCGCGCGTAGGTGGCGATCCATGGTGATACATGGGGTCGGTCGCGCCTAGGTGGCGACCAGAGATGATACAAAGTTTACGGCCGCGCCTAGGTGGCAGCCGGTTTCTGATACAAGGGTCGATCGCGCCTGGGTGGCGATCAGATGTTGCATAGGTCGCGCCTAGGTGGCGACCAAAGTTGAAGTTCTAGCCCTGAGTGGCTGTGATGATACTCAGCTATAAAGCTGGAAAGGATGATGCTTGGCTCTGATTAGCCTTTTCTTATGTATAGTACGGTCGCAGGTGCGCGACGTTCCAAGGGCGAGGTGCCTCGAGACGATCCTCGAAATCATGGCGTTCGCTGCTTTCTTCCCTTACATCCAGCAGGTAGTACGACCCATTGTTTAGCTTCTTGCTGATGATGTAGGGTCCTTCCCATGGAGAGGACAGCTTATGCATTCCCTTGTGATCTTGTTTAAGTCGCAGTACTAGGTCGCCTTCTTGAAAGGTGCGGGTTTTGATGCGTCTGGCATGATAGCGTCGCAAGTCTTGTTGATATACGCTGACCTTGATGCTGCCAAGTCTCTAACCTCTTCTAATGTGTCCACCGAGTCTTGCCGAGCTATCTCATTATCTGTCTCGATGTAAGCCGCAACTCTTGGTGAATCATGTATGATGTCGCTGGGCATGACTGCTTCTGCTCCATAGACCATGAAATATGGTGTAAATCCTGTGGATCTGTTAGGGGTTGTTCTTAAGCTCCACAGTACTGCTGGCAGTTCTTCCACCCAACATCCTGGAGATGCTTCGACCTTTTCAATAAGGCGCGGCTTAATTCCATGGAGAATTTCCTGGTTAGCTCGCTCAGCTTGTCCATTGCTCTGCGGGTGTGCTACTGACGTGAGGTCCAATCTTATCCCATTGTCTGCGCAAAATATCTGTGTAGCCCCTTCAGAGGTGTTGCTCCCATTGTCTGTAATGATACTATGGGGGTACCCAAAGCGGAATATGACCTTCTTCAAGAACTTGACTGCTGTTTCAGCCTCGCAATCTCCCACAGGTTCTGCTTCTATCCACTTTGTGAATTTGTCCACCATGACCAAGAGGTGAGTTTTTCCGTTTGAAGACCGTCTGAAGGCCCTACCATGTCAAAACCCCATACGGCAAAAGGCCATGTGATGGGTATTGTGCGAAGTGCTTGAGCTGGCATATGATCTTGCCTAGCGTATCTTTGACATCCATCGCACACTCTGACAATTTGCTCTGCATCTGCTAATGCTGTTAACCAGAAGAATCCATGTCGGAACGCCTTTGCCACCAAAGATCTTGACGAAGCATGATGGCCACAATCGCCTGAATGAATTTCGTGCAAGATTTTTCGTCCCTCTTCTGGTGAGACACATCTTTGGAATGCTCCTGACACGCTGCGCTTGTATAATTCATTGTTGATGATTGTATAGGCCTTTGATCGTCGTATGATTTTGCGCGCCTCAATTCATCGTCTGGCAGCACTCCGCGACTTAAATATGCCATGTATGGCTCTGTCCATCCTGGCTGTTCATGCAGGGCTGCGACTAAAGTTGAATCATCCTCTGGCTCTGCAATGTCAATCTCTGCTGGAGGTTTGACTGATGGATTGTGCAGTTCATCCAGGAAAACATTGGGTGGGACTGACTGTCTGTTGGATCCAAGCCGAGACAGGGCATCCGCAGCTTCGTTTTGTCTCCGATCAATATGTTCAACTTGGTATCCAGTGAAATGTCCAGCAATTCTGTCCACCTCTCTTCTATATGCAGCCATGTTCGCATCCTTGCTGTCCCACGTTCCAGAGACCTGCTGTGCCACCAAGTCTGAATCGCCAAAACAGCGTATGCGACTGATGTTCATCTCCTTTGCTATACGTAGACCATGAAGCAGTGCCTCGTACTCCGCCACGTTATTTGTGCAGTTGAAGTGTATCTGTAGCACATACCGCAGCTTGTCTCCCTTGGGAGATGTTAGAACAACTCCAGCCCCCGAGCCTTGCAACTGTCTTGACCCATCAAAATGCATGGTCCAGTATTTGGTTTCTGCCATGCTAGGAGCGACTTGGATTTCTGTCCAATCGTTAATAAAATCTGCAAGGGCTTGCGACTTAATTGATGTGCGCGGCTCGTAGCTGATGTGATGTGGTCCCAACTCGATCGCCCACTTAGCGACTCTTCCAGTAGCTTCTCGATTACGAATGATATCTGCCAATGGTGCTGAACTAACCACAGTTATTGGATGCTCTTGGAAGTAGTGCTTCAGCTTGCGACTCGCCATGAACACTCCAAACACCAACTTCTGCCACTGTGGGTAACGCTGTTTGGAAGCTGTGAGGACTTCGCTCACGTAATATACTGGTCTCTGGACAGGGTATTCCTTTCCTTTTCTTGTCTCTCCACAACCATGACAGCGCTCACAGCACGGGAATTTGCCGCTATATATAGTAGCATTGGCTCTTTATCCTTTGGAGCCGCCAGAACTGGAGCATTTGTCAATTGATGTTTCAAGGCTGTCAGAGCTTCGTCGGCCTCTGCGTCCCAAACGAAGGTGTCTGATTTTTTCAACAGTCTGTACAAAGGTAGTGCTTTCTCTCCCAATCTTGATATAAAGCGACTCAAAGCTGCTACGCACCCGGTAAGTCGCTGCACATCTTTTATCTTTTCTGGCTTTTGGAGATCCATCACGGCCTTTATCTTGTCAGGATTGGCCTCAATGCCTCTTTCTGATACTATGAATCCCAATAGCTTTCCTGCTGGTACTCCAAAGACACACTTTGTGGGGTTGAGCTTCATGTTGTATTTTCTGAGATTTGTGAATGTCTCTGCCAGATCACTAATGAGATCCTGGCTAACTTGCGACTTAACCACAATATCATCCACGTAGGCGTGAACGTTGCGACCTATTTGCTCATGTAGACAATTCTGAATGCATCTTTGGTAAGTCGCACCTGCGTTCTTCAACCCAAAGGGCATGCTGACATAACAAAAAGCTCCAAAGGGTGTGATGAAGGACGTCTTTTCTTGGTCCTCCTTCTTCATCTTGATTTGATGGTAGCCTGAATAGGCGTCCAAAAGCATAACAGCTCGCACCCAGCAGTTGAATCAATCACTTGGTCGATTCGCGGTAAGGCAAATGGATCCTTTGGACAAGCTTTGTTAAGACTGGTGTAATCAACGCACATTCGCCACGTACCGTTCTTTTTCATAACCAATACTGGGTTTGCCACCCACTCCGGATGGTATACCTCTGTGATGAATCCTGCAGCCAGCAAGCGAGCTATCTCTTCTCCTATTGCCTTTCTCCTATCATCGTGGAAACGCCGTAGTGGCTGCTTCACTGGTTTAGCCGCAGGGTTCACTTTGAGGCTATGTTCTGCTAATTCTCTTGGTACCCCTGGCATATCTGACGGCTTCCATGCGAAGATGTCCTTATTTTCCTGGAGAAAAGCGACGAGGGCCTTCTCCTGCTCTTCTTCCATGTGTGCTCCAATGCTGGTTTGCTTGGATGAGTCGCCAGGAACAAGATTTATCTGCTTAGTGTCCTGGGCCGCTTTGAATTTCATTGGTGGCTCGGCAGATGGCGTGGTAACCACACTCATGTCGTTTGGGTCCACCTGCGACTTATAACCTTTTAGCTCTTCCGCGGCACAGGCGGATTCTGCGAAGGCCGCATCTCCCTTTTCACATTCTATTGCTTTTTCTCTATCTCCGTACACTGTGATGACCCCTTTTGGTCCTGGTATCTTCAACTGTAGGTACACGTAGCATGGCCTGGCCATAAACTTAGCAAAGGCCGTTCTTCCAAACAAGGCGTGATATGGGCTTTGGAATTTTACCACTTCGAAGCATAGGAATTCGCTTCTAAAGTTCTCTTCTGTCCCAAAAGTTACCCCTAGGGTTATTTTCCCCACTGGTCGTGCGGACCTTCCTGGGACAATGCCGTGAAACACTGTTGACGTGGGCTGCAGGCTGGAATCCTTGAGTCCTAGACGCTGGAACGTATCGTAGTACAAGATATTAATGCTGCTTCCTCCATCCATAAGCACTTTGGTCAGCTTGTATCCTGCAACGTACGGCCACAACCAGTGCCAACTTGCCAGGTTCCCGTACTTGTGGCGGGTGATCGTCGCGACTCCAGGTTACTGCGTGTTCTGACCACCTTAACCAATTGGGTGTTGCTGGTATCACGGCGTTCACCTGCTGACTTCTGCGGCTCAATTTCTCTTCCCTTTTGGAGGTATCGATAACTATTGTGTGATACTGCCCCGTTTGCCTGGGGTTACTTGTGCCGTGCTGCCCAATATTTGTGTTATGAGCCGCACTAGGGTTTCCTTCATGGGAATTCCCCCGTTGTGTTGGCTCTCTTCTTTCCACTTCTTGTAATAGTGGCATTGCGCCTTGGTATGGTCCGCTGGCCGTCCATCACCTGTCGCATGAAGGTCGCATGGCCGGTTGAAAATTTCTTGCATATTGATTGGACGGGAGCCGTATCCTCGACCCCTTCCACGCTGGCCTCTGAATCCTCCACGCGCATTGGCGACGAGCCCTGAGTGACCATCTTCGCTTTTGCGTTTGTTTTGATTCGCGTTGTTGTGGCTTGTTTGCTGCTGCTGGGGCTTGTTGGAGTTTTTCTTTCCTTTGGTAGCAGCCTCCTCTTCTTCTCCGTCTGACGCGTCTCTGGTTTTATCTGAGCCGGCATATTTGTTAGCCGCAGCCATCACCTCGCTGAGGCTCTTGACTTTATCCTTCATGCGACCCAGCTTATGAATCAGCGGCTCGAACTTGCAGTTTTTCTCCATTACCAGGACGGCTGAGCTTGGTGGTATATTATCTGAGGAGTGTATTATTTCTGCCACCCTTTTCATCCAATGGCGACTTGACTCGCCTTCCTTCTGGACACAACGCTCGATCTTCTATATTGCAGAGTCGCTTGCAAGTTCCTTGGAAGTTTTTAATGAAGGCATCCTTCAGTTCCTCCCAAGTATTTATAGAGTTGGGAGGCAAATTTTGCAGCCATATGTGCGCTGTGCCTTCTAGCATCATGTTGAGGTACCTTGCACATATTTCTTCTGAGGCGTTAAGAATGCTCATCCCCATCTCGTAATTGTTCAGCCAGGTGGTTGGATCCATGCTGGCGTTATAGTTTGCCACCTTGCGTGGCCCTTTGAAATCTTCAGGAAAAGGTTCCGATCTGATCTTTTCAGTGAAACATGCCGGCCCCTTGAGTCGCGAGGACAGGGCTGCGGGCGCGCCCGCAGGATTATCTGCGGGCCGTGTTTGCACTACTGGCATATTTGCCTGCGCTTCTGCGACTCGCTCCTGCAACCTCTGTGCGACTCCTGTTGCGTTCTCTGGCGGCCTGCTTTGGACGCTTCTTTCCGCTGCAATCCTGTGACTGGCTGGTATGAGGGGCAGCGCGCTTCGGCTTCCGCCCTATTGGCTTGTTGCAGGACGCTGTACTTAGCATCTGGATCGCGCGCCGCGCCTCAGCATTGACCGGGTCATCGCCTGTCGGTACCATCTGAGTCAAGATATTAGCCGCAGCATACATATTATCGACAGGGTTCTGGTAGTGGCCCTGCGGGGTGTGAAACCTCCTTGGTTGTTGCTGGGTCTCTTGATTTGTTGGTACCCTTCCTTCCACAATCGTCTGGATTCCCGTTCCTGCGGCTGGGGTGAGCGGGATTTCCACTGTTGGTTGAGTCGCGCGCAGTTGTGTTTGCGGGTCAACCTGTCGTTGAGTCGCAGCCAGCGCGGCTACTCTTTGCCGCTCCTGTTGGATTCCTTGGTTTATCTGATCGATCCTGCGGCGCTCTTCTTCCATCCTCGGACCTCATACAGGAGCTCGGCCCTGGCGGCCTCAATTTCTGTTGCACGGAGGGCGGCGTTCGTGGCTGACACAGGGACAAGAAGTGGGTTGCTCGGGGGTGCCGATACCTCGGTTTCTCCAGCAGTTCCTGATGCACCTTCTACTCCAGCCGTGTAAACCGCAACTTGCGCCATCTCTTGATCTGGTGATAACGCGATTTCTGGTGGGCAACCCCAGCAATTTTCTTCAAAGGCAGATACAATGGACCCATACTCTTGCGAGTCCATGCTTTCGACGGATTCTTCCCCATCGTCGGCGACTTCTTCTATTGAATCGCCTTCTCGGACCGAGTTAATGGACCTGCCGCCGATGAAGCCAACGAAGACGTTGATGGATCCAAACGGGATGACGTGGCCGGTCTCCAAGTAATCTGCTTCCGGTCCCCAGCTTGAATCGTCGATGAGAGGTGTGCCATCGACCGTGATGATACGGCCAACAACAAGATCTTCCGCTCCCTTCATGGATCCTGCGCGGAACGTGACGCTCTTGACCGCAGGCCCCACGGTGGGCGCCAACTGTCGTGGGTTTGTCACGTCAGGTGTCATAGATGACTTCGTAGGTGTGGGATTACGCGAGTCAAGCATCTCCGAGCTTGGGATCGCAGGAACAAAGATCAACACAGATTTACCCAGGTTCGGCCCCCTCAATGTGAGGTAAAAGACCTACTTCCTGCCTACCCTAGATTGGTATTGATATGATAATCGAGGTGTTACAATGGAGGCGATCCGATCTGGTACTCGCCGTATGAACTAGGGTTTAGGGCTTGATAGCTTGACCCGTTCTAAGTCCTGCGAGTCCTCTTTATATACACAGAGGCTCGCTAGGTTACAAAGGAAACTTCCCACAAGGAATATGTCCACAGAGGCCTACTCGGAGACTACTTGGTCTTCACGTCCTCCGGGATATGTCTTCTAGAACTTTCCCCTTATGGCGGTTCAATATTGGGCTTGCTCCCAAGTGGGCATTTGTCCTTGCGAGTAAAGTAAGTCGCACTGGGCCGCGAGTCAATCCAGAAAGTATTCCCCGACAGCGGCCGACAGCGAGATCTTCAGCTCCTTTCATCGATCCTGCGCGGAACATGACGCTCTTGACCGCAGGCCCCACAGTGGGCGCCAACAGTCGTGGGTTTGTCACGTCAGATGTCATGGATGACTTCGTAGGTGTGGGATTACGCGAGTCAATCGTCTCCGAGCTTGGGATCGAGAGAACAAAGATGAACACAGATTTACTAGGTTCGGCCCCTCAATGTGAGGTAAGACCTACTTCCTGCCTACCCTAGATTGGTATTGATATGATATAAGTGGTGTTACAATGGAGGCGATCCGATCTCGGTACTCGCCGTGTGAACTAGGGTTCGAGGCTTGATTTCTTGTCCCCGTCTAAGTCCTGCGAGTCCTCTTTATATACATAGAGGCTCGTCAGGTTACAAGAGTTCTACACGAAGCCGATTGTCTTTCTTGTCTTCCAAGGCAAGTTAACGCCGACCTTCTGGAACCTTCCTTTGGTATGCCATGATCTTTGGTCGGCCCATCTTCACACGTCCCAATAATAGCGTGATCATTAAGTCGCTGTTTTTTGGCTTTGAATAAGTCGCGGGTTAATTATTCCCCCGACAACCGGCGGTAGGGTGCGGTGGGGTGGGAGCCGCCATGAAATTTCTTGAGTTGATTGATTAATCTCTTTTCTGAAAAGGAGACAAGTTGACTAGTCTAAACTTTGTTCAATTTGCATACGCACATTCTCATCTATTCATGTGTGCGTTTTTCGGTTAGTTGATGGATGCTAAGATTGTTTTGAGGCAACAACAACAACAACGATGACGACAAAATTTGTACCATGATGCATTGATTTACAAGGATGCCAAGTTCAACAAGGACGATGACGTGGGGTTACCACGACAAGTCCCAGGGTCGAGTACCCCAGGTTGATTGAGAGGAGAAAGATGGAAGTGCTGGTAGTTACCACGGCTGACAAGCAAGACGATTTTCCCAGGTTCAGGCTCTCGGAGGATAACACCCTACTTCCTGCTTGTCCGAGATTGATTATATGGAGGTGTTACAATGGTGATCCCGGCGAGATATCGATCTCGCTAGGGTTTTTGGTGGTGGAATATGAGCGTACCCTAGATCGGCGGCCCTCCTAGCCTTTATATTGGAGGCTGGGTCTTAGGAGTTCGCAACCGATTAGGTTACAGGTAAGGTAAGTTTCTACCGACATAAAACTACGCCTTTCTTGGGACGCACTCTGTCTTGTTTGGGCCCCCTTCGTGGGCCTTGATTGTTATCTTCTAGTAGGCCGTCAGTTGGGCCCTAGTCCTTGCGTGCACCAGGTATCCTCATGGTGGGGCACCCGATAGGTAGGCCCATGTCAGTAGCCTCCGAGTGCTTGATCGAATTGAAGAATCGGGTAAGGACTCCTCTCCGGGTGCACGTCTTCTTTTTTCCTATTACAAGGTGTTTGTTTTGAGTCGGTACTGCATCGACCACTGGATATGTTCATGTTTTGCTGTCCGATCGACAGGTCCTAGGGATGATGAAATAGCTGGCCTGGTTCACTCGACGGATCGGGACCAGTTAAATGCACTTGGGCAAAAACCTAGCTAGCCTACTTCAAGCTCGAGTCCCCGGACTCGAGCCTGGAAAGAGCTGATAAGCTTCGACTCAGGCCGCGAAGGACTTACATAGGATATTGCAGTATGAGGAATTGGGTACCCGACGCGTCTGTCAGGTTTTTCTTCGTGCCTGCTGGCATGGAAATTACAGGGTGAACGCAGCAGGTGCGAGCCCTGGCCAGCTCGACTGATCGGCGGGTCTTATCTTTGCACATTGAGTGCAGCATCCGAGGATCATATGTGGCGGACGCATCTTAGGTACAGAATGTTTTGCGACAGCTGTAGTCATGGGCTTCGTATAGAGCTGAGTAGCTTTGGTCGATAAGAATTCGAGTGCCTGCTTTGGGACTCAATGGTCCAGTAATCTTGAGTTTATCGGGGGCGCGACAGCGCTCCCGATGGGAGTAGCCCCCGAGATTAAGCTGAATTGCTTGCAATTGAGTTTAATCTCAATTAACCTCCAGTCGAAAAAAAAATTGATACACTCCTGATGGGAGTGAATGAAGAATGCTTTTTGGGGACTCGACAGTTGAAAAAGCCCCTTTTCAGCCCGTTGGCCTACTGTGAAGGAAGTATGATATGGGGACTCGACAGATGAAGGAGTCCCTTTCAGCCTGCTGGCCTACTGTGCGGAATGCTTTGGCGAATGCGCGCCACAGCTGAGTGACGCGAGGGTCCGTTATGGGGACTCGATAGCCTGTTGGCTTTAATTTGTTATCCCGAGCCTGACTCGAGTGATTCTTCTGGTTGGGATGCTGACGTCATGCATGACGATCCTTTCTTGCACGCTTCCGCTGATAGGACGCATCGTGGTGGTCCCAGTGTCAGTGTTGACCAGGAACGACGCCGCTTCAGTTTTGATTTGACCGCACGACGCAAAAATTTCGGAACCTGATGATGGCTTCCTCCTTTCTCATGCGTAGTGGGCGGTGTGGCCTGCGACGGTTGTGTTCCACGACCGCCACGTGTAGGGTTGGATGCAGGCCGTTGATGCCGATGCCGATTGGACGGTTCCGATTTGGCGGATCGCGGTATATTTATTTCACCGTGGCGGGGCAGATTGATTTCTTCCCACTCTTGCCGTTTCCTTTCCCATCGTCGTCTTCTACCTTGCACCTACCCTGCATTGCTGTTCGCCCAAGCTTCGCTCGCACATTCTCCACTGGCCAAGAAGCCATGAGGAAGGCGGCCGCGAAGAAGGTGGCAAGTTCCGTCGCCGCCGGTGTTGCGGGGACGAAGAACAAGAAGGGGAGCACGACGGCGAGCGCCGCCGCCACTGCTAATGTCGCGGGCGTGGATATGCTGAAGAAGATCCCCGACGACTGGGTCAGGTCGACCGTCAAGGCGCAACACCTGGATGAACTCCGGGAAGATGGGTTGCTGCCGCCAGCGGACCAGTTGGCCACGCGCGCGCCCGGGAAAGAGATATTCCAGCAACCTCGATCCGGCGAGCGCGTTTGCTTTGTGGATTTTCTGCATCGGGGATTCTCTTTCTCCCTCCATGATTTCGTGTGTGGATTGCTGTATGCGTACGGGGTCCAAATGCATGACCTGGCCCCGAACGGCGTCCTCCACATCGCCTGCTTCATCGTTTTGTGCGAGTGCTTCTGGGAGTGCATCCGCACTGGGGCTTGTGGAAAACCATCTTCAATGTCAAGAGGAACGTGGGTGCTGGTGGCACCTATCCACTTGGCGGCTTCGGCATCCAGGTGCGCGGCGACACCAACTACTTCGCGCTGAAGCAGGCCGAGTCCGTCCAAGGCTGGCGAAAGAAGTGGTTTTACGTTAGCGTGGAACAGGAGGGCCTTCCCGTCTTCGTGGCTGACAAGCCTCTGAGGAAGTCGAACGCCTGGGCGCACATGCTATCGAGTGAAGACAAGGTGGAAGTGGCACCCCTGCTGGGAAAGGTCACCGAGTTGTTGAATACGATGGGCAAGGAGGTGGGTGTGGCATCCACCTCATTGCCACCTTTGCTAAGAGGCACGTGCAGCTGATTCGCCTTCGGGACCACCCAATGTGGGAGTACCAGGGTACGGATGATTCCACTCGCCTGACGAAGGAGGAGCGGTCGAAAAAGGAAGTCAAAGGCTCTGTGCGGTCCGTGACCAGCCTCAGGGCTGCGGACCCCTGCAACATCGACTGCCCAGTTACTCCATATGGAGTTGAAAACCCACTGCCTGAGGTAAGGTTTGACTTGCTTGTAGTTATCGATTCCTCTATGTTGCTGTTGTGTGAAATATCTTGTTCTTGTGCTGCAGGGTCATCCGACTCTCTCTTGCCTTCTGCCCTTGCCTGAAGGTGGGGTGACTTTTGAGGTGGAGTTCCCCGAAGTGGAGCCGATTGACGATGACGACTCCATTCCCTCCGTGACCACCTCACCTGATGAAGAGGTGGAGGAGACGGAGCAAGATGATGAAGACGAGCAGCCTTTCAAGCGTCGCCGGCGGGACAAGGCTAAGGATGTGGCTGAGGGCTCGCCGTCCAAATGAGTGGAGCTTCATGATGATGCCGACTCGGGTGCCTTGTCTCCCAGTCGGAAGGACCCGATGGAGGTGGACGCTCTTGGCTGTGAAGATGAGGAGGAAATAAGGTGAGCACCTTTCTCCAGGCTGGGTTTCTGTCTTTGTTTGTGTTCCTTCTTTGATTTGAGTATTCCATGCGCAGTGCCGGTCATGGCACGAGTGTGCTTCACTCTCCTATTCGGGAGCAGATGCCGGCTCCGAGTGGTACGGAGCCGCATCTAAATCCATCGGATGCTTCTCCCTTGGCGACTGCGACGGCCGCTATGGAGTTTTGTGAAGGCTTCGGGTCCTCCTGCTCCGGAAACAACTGCTTCGTCTTCGAGCACTGCTGCGCTCCAAGATCATGTAAGTGTCTTCTGTTCTTCTTGGTTATCGGGTGCGCGACATCGCTTCCGATGGGAGTAGCCCCCGAGGCATGTGCAACTAGTAGAGTTGGGCATAGGCTCAAATTCCTGAGGTATTCTTCGTTGTGCAGCCCTTCTACCGCAACCTCATGGAGTCAGGTGCAGCCTACGTCTAGATGGAGCGGGAGAGGGATCAGCTTCCCTCTGCTCTAGAGCAGTCTAAGCGTAAGCGACTCCTTTGTTTGTGTTAACTTGCTGCCACTCCTGTTTTGCATCCACTCGACGCTTTTTGTCTTCATGCAGGCGATCAGGAGACTGCTGCGAAGCGGGTGCGTGAGCTAGAGAAGGAACTCAAGGCTCAACATGATGATGCTGAGCGGAAGCTGAAGGAGGCCAAGGACTGCGAGGATGCCACCTTCCAGGGTGAAAAAGTATAGGTGGAACGCCTGCTAGCGCTTGCCCATGTTGTTGGAGGTAATGCTTCCTTCGCGTTTGTTGTTTGTTTGAAGATTTTTCTCCCAATTCAGTCGAATTGGTACTTAAGGTTTTCGGGACGTGCAGGTGCTTTTGGCGCATCCCCGCCTATGGAGTCGACGGAGGAAGATGTCCCGCTAGAGCGTGCCGCCACCATCTTCGACTCCATGTGTGCTTATGCCAAGGACACGTTTACCAAGTTGACTGGTGCTCTTGCTGCGGTGCACAAGAGCGTCTTTCCACTGCGCACGCCACCTACCAATGTTGATGGTCTGGCCGCAGTACTTGGCCTAGAGTCTTCCACCATGGCGAACTTCACTCGCACCCAAACGGTACGCGGCTTGGAGCTTACATTCAAGCTGTTGATGGGTCATGGTGTTGCGGGTGACTTCAAGAAGGTTGTTGCGGACTTCCCGCGGAAGCCTGATGGAAGGACGGCATCATTGAGCTCGGTGAAGGAGGAGGCGGCGTGACTGGCGGAGGACATGGTGTCCATTGTGGAGCGCCGTAGTGCTGAAGTTGTTGTCCGCGCTGTTAGGGCTAGGTTGGAGTCGGTGTCATAGGGTGTAGTGCCGACCTCCTTTGTTATTTTGCTTGTAATGAACTTTAAGGCACTTGTTGATTAAGTATATCTGCTTTCGGATTCGTAGTCGACTTCTATTTGAATGCTCTGTCGGGGCCCATCCCCCGAGTGTGTTGTCTTGCTATCTTCCTTGTATTCAATGGTCTCACATTGTTGAAATTTGCTTGTTTGAGCAGCCTGAAGCACCTGATGCGCCTTGCGAGTTTCCCTCAACGAGTGTTCCGCCCCCGGCCGGCCGCTCGGAGCAGGAATGATGAAGTCGTCATGACTTACATGAAGACACGGATTGCGAATCTGGAGCGGGAGCTGAAGGACGCACGAGGTGAAATCGACGCACTGAGAGCGAGGCCTGCGCCTTCATCCGAACGGGAGGACTACTTGATTGGGGAGCTGGACCTGATTAATCGGCTACTAGAATGTTAGTGCACTGACAGGACCTTCGACTGCGAATTGCTGTTGCTTTGACTGATTCTCAATTTGTTTTCTTGTATTGCCTTACAGGTGTGAACCCCGACTGGAGAGCCGGGAAAACTCGCATAGAGGAGCGCCTGGATGGGGCCAATACTGGGACGGCTTCTGGCTCCCAGTACTTCTGGTCTGACAGACCAAAGGCTCGAGTGCTTGCTGTCTTGTTGGATCGTGCCTGGCGAGGCGGCATGCTGCTAGAGTCGTGCAGGGCTACCCTGGCTCGATTGCACCGAGCTATGTTTCCCCATAATGAGCAACCGCAAGGTATACCTGCCCTGTTAGAGAGGTTCCGCGAAGGCAAAGCGATCAAGAAGATGCTGCACGCTGAACTTGTTGGAGGGGCGAACATTGCCTTTGCCTATGTGCGGCTCCACCGTCCGCATCTCAACATTGAGAAACTTACTGATGGACTGCCTTCCGAGGAACAATATGCAGATACTCTCGAGCAGGCGAGAAAAGTTATTGAGCAGGTCCAGAAGCAAACGGAATGCCTTTTAGGTCCACTGGATGTACCCAAAAGTGAGCCTGTAGATTAAGAGGTAAAAATGTGTATGCTCATTGAGCTATGTTGTACATGAACAATGTATATCCATGGGGCGCAGCCCCCGATTGTAAATTTGTAATCTTATTTGTCGAAGACAACAGTTGTTCGATCGTAGGATCGCAGCCCCCAAGTGTTCGGGTGCGATCTATGCACGTTGATTAGTGTGACCTGTGCGGCGTAGCCCCCGAGTATTCGGGTGCGGCCAAGGCGTGACTTGTTTGTTTTTCGAAGTGAACCTGTGTGGCGCAGCCCCGAATGTTCGAGTGCGGCCAAGGCTTTATTTGTTTTTGAAATGAGCCTGTGTGGCGCAGCCACCGAGTGTTCGAGTGCGGCCGAGGCTTAACTTGTTTTTGAAGTGAACCTGTGTGGCGTAGCCCCCGGCCAAGTGTTCGGGTGCGGCCTAGGTCTTATTTGTTTTTTATTCTAAAAAGGTAGAGGGAGAAAACTTTGTATCTCAACCATTGTATATTAAGCTAGCAAGCCGCCTCATTAAAAACCTTCCAGTCCCCTTAGGTATCCTGATAAGAAAAGAGCGCGTCCAAAACCTGCTGCTTGTAGGCGTTTAAGCACAATTACATGGATGCGTATGCTATGCATAGAAACGGCGCAGGTGCGCGACGTTCCACGTGTTGTGGGAGAGCTCTCCTGTCTTCGCGTGCTTCAACTGGTAGGCGCCGCCATCGATGGCCTCCGTGATGATGAAGGGTCCCTCCCATGGGGAGGCGAGTTTCTGCACCTTCTTTTGCTTGAGTCGCAGTACCAAGTCACCAGGAACAAAGGATCTTGTGCGCAGTCGACGACCATGGTAGTTGCGGAGACTCTGCTGGTAAACGGCCGTGCGGGAGAGTGCGATGTCCCGTGCCTCGTCCAGCGCATCGACGCCGTCTTCGAGTGCTTTGTCTGCGTCTGACTCGTCGTAGGCAACCACACGAGGTGCGTCAAATCGCATATCGTATGGCATGACTGCTTCAGCACCATAGACCACGAAGAATGGAGTGTATTGCGTTGATCTATTTGGCGTGGTAATCAGACTCCAGAGGACCGAGGGTAGGTCTTCCACCCAGGCACCCGCGGCGCGCTTGAGTGGCACGAACAGTCGCTTCTTGAGGCCGCTGCAGATAGGGCTGGAATTAAAACTCGAAACTCGCGAGTTAAACGAGTAGCTCGGAACTTGGCCCGACTCGACTCGAACTCGTCGCTAAACGAGCCGAGCCGAGTTTTCATTTTTTACGGTAAACGAGTTCAAGTTAAACGAGCCGAGTTCTGAGCTACTCGTTTAGCTCGTTTAACTCGGTAAAAAAAGTATCGTTACATATATTCTTGAATTTGTGAACAATTTTACCTAAATATTATAGTTTAACAACTAGATATTACTTGATAGTGTTATATTGTCAGTTATTGTTTTGATAATTACATCATACATGCCAAAATAATTAGAAACAATTATATATAAAAGATATTATAATTCATGTTAACTATTTTACCGAGCTAAACGAGTTAAACGAGCAAACTCACGAGTTTACCGAGCCGAGCCGAGTTCTAATTCTGGACTCGTTTGTTAAACGAGTCGAGCCGAGCTAACTCGTCAGTTGACCGAGCTTCAACGAGTCGAGCCGTGCCGGCTCGGCTCGGCTCGAATTCCAGGCCTAGCTACAGACTAGGCCGTTTGCCTTCTCGACTTGTCCATTGGATTGAGGGTGTGCGACAGAGGCGTAATTAAGTTTGATGCCTTGCTCCTTGCAGAAATCCTTGAACTTGTCGGCTGCGAAATTTGTGCCGTCATCAGTGATGATGCTGTGGGGTATCCCAAACCTGAAGATGATGGATCTGATGAAGTTGACAGCGGATGTGGTAGTCGAGCTTGTTATGGGTACATCTTCGATCCACTTTGTGAACTTGTCGACTGCCACCAAGAGATGCGTGTACACCACAAGATGATTTCTTCAGTGGGCCCACCATGTTGAGCCCCCATTGGGCGAAGGGCCAGGCGAGTGGTATCGTTTTCCGCTCTAACGCAGGTGTGTGCGGCTTGTTGGCGAACTTTTGGCACCCGAAGCATTTCCTGACTATCTCTTCGGCTTCCCGCATTGTCGTGGGCTAATAGAACCCGGCTCGAAAGGATTTCGCAACCAAGGCTCGACTGCTGGCATGATGTCCGCAGGTTCCCGCATGGATGTCGTATAGTATTGCTCTACCATCTTCTAGGTCTATGCAGCGCTGCAGGACTCCAGATATGCTGCGCTTGTACAGTTCTCCATTGATGATCGTGAAGGCCTTCGAGCGGCGAGGGATGCGCCAAGCTTCTGTCGTGTCTGCCGGCAACTCCTGACGCAGCATGTATGCGAGGAAAGGGTTTGTCCACGTCGGCTCGACGAGGAAGACTTCTACGTGTGGTTCTTCTGCATCGGGTGCCACCGGGTCCTTTGCTGGCGGATCCTTTGTCGTCATATCGGCATCTTGGATAGGAGACGGGGTCCTGCTAGCCGAGGGTGAACGTAGGGCAAGAAGGTGGACGTCGTCAAGGTCGGGATTGTACACGGCGGTTTACCCAGCTTCAGGCACCACGGCGGTGGCGGTGCCCTACGTGCTGCTATAATTCACTATAAGGCAATATCGCCGTGAACAGGTTACAATGAGTTGGATGTGTGAGATATGGATTCGATGATGCCCTAAAGGCGTCCCGAGGTCCAGCTTATATAGGCGGCTGGACCTAGGGTTACAAGGTGATTACGTATCCAGCAAGTATACGGAGTCCTAAACCTAGCCGGCAAGTATGCCGCCTTCCATCTTGGTCTTGGTGGCTTCATGGGCTTCAGTCTTGGGCCTCCTCCTTGCCGGCATCCGCCTTCCTTGGTCGTCAGCTATCTGGGCCGCCCGGTAGGCAAAGCCTTCACCACCACTGCGGGCCACCCTGGACTAGCCGGATTGATCCATGCTGGTGATACCCCTAGTAGGTATATCCCCAACATTAGCCCCTGGGAGGGTTCGAGTTCTTCAGGCGCCGTCTTCTTTTGTCGGCAACGTCCGCCTTGTCTTGTAAGCGTCTGAAGAGCTTGAAGCATTCCAAAGTTGAAAGTAAGCGGCGGTCCGCCTAAAGTAGTCGGACAATTTGCCGCCATCATGGGAAAGACGGCCTGACCATTGTCAGGAATCTTCCTGGCACCAGTCTTGTCAATTGACTGGACCGTCAAATGTTGACGGATGACGCCATGCAGTCCACGACAGTTTGGACTTGGGCATGCGTCATGATGGTTTCTCCACTACGCACAGAAATCGGAGCGAGGCCGCAGACACCGTTGCCACGACGTGCAAATCGTGGGCACGTGGCGGAAATCTCGCGTCCCCCAATCTCGGGCACGGATCTTGGCGCGTGGGGATAAATACCCCAAAGGGCACATCGATGCACTTCTTCTTCATTCGCACCCACCGTGGCCTCCTCACCTTCCCGAGCTCATCTCCTCCCGTACTCAACTCCGGCGAGCAGCGCTCTCCCCCAAATGGCGAGCACTCAGCAGGATGCGGCGGCGACGGCGGCACTGGCTGCGGCTTCTGCGACCCCCGCCGGATCTGGATCTGTCCCAGCGGCGGCGGCGGTGCCCGTAGGCGCATCGATGACCTCTCCCGCGCCACCGTGGCCACGGGCGGGGTTTCTACTTCTTCCCCAGCTCCGGCGGCGCCTGCAACCGCCGCTCCAACCTTTCCCCTCCCATCCCTCGCGGCGACCAGCTCTGAGGCTGCGGCGGAATCTGCCGCCGACGATGATGACGACGCCGAGGAAGAGGAAGAGGCTGGAGACCTGGGTTCCAGGTACTGGCTGCCGTCAGTTATGACGTCAGCATACCTGAAGGAGCTGGAGGAAGGCGGATACATTCCGCCAAAGACGGAATGCTCCTGGAGGGTTCCAGGCGACGAGGCGGTGCCTGACCCCCAAGACGGCGAGCGCGTCATGTTGGCGTCGCACAGCCTTCGCGGTATGTCTCTGCCGCTTTCCGCCTTCTTCTTGGCGGTGCTTAGTTTTTATGGGCTGCAGCCACACAACATAGCGCCCAATAGTATTCTAGTGCTAGCCGGCTTCCAGGCTTTGTGCGAAGGGTACTTAGGCATAGCTGCGTCCATAGAGCTGTTCAAGTACTGCTTCCTGTGCCGCCGGCAAACCATACCAGGCGGCCACCTAGCAACCTGCGGTAGTGTCACGTTCAACTGCCGCCAACCCGACTGGTACCCAAAATACCATACATCGAGTCGGTGAAGCACTGGACCAGCACTTTCTTCTACTGCAAGGACATCCCGACACCTGGCAGCACACAAGGGATGCCAGCCTTCGTCAACGGTCCGCCAACCCACAAGGCTGCTGGACGGCAAAGGTGCCGCTCAGCAGCTTGTCGGCGGAACTTCGAATTGCCGTTAGGCGGATCGAGTTCTTGACGAAGACGATGTTGGCTCCACGACTTGACGGAGTTGACACCGTCATCTGCTGGGTGTCGAGGAAGATTATGCCACTCCGCCATCGCCCACTGAAGATGTGCGAGTACAAGGCGGATGACGCCGGCAACAGCACCCTTGATCAGGATGCCTTAGAATACCGGCTTAGAGAGCTTATCAAGCCTCTGTCGGTGAAGGCGGCTGAAGGCGTCGCCATGTTCACCCATGACAACCCAGCCCCAGCGGTAAGTCAAAGCTACTTTGTTATTTCACTAACATCCTTGCCCACTAGGTACTGATTAATATTGTCTTGTTTCCTTTTCAGCTGCAAACCTTGGGGAGGAAGAGTTGGCTCCAAACTGGTACGATACGGTGCCAGCAAATCGAAGAAGCGCAAGCTGAGCTCCTCCACCAAGGATTTGGAGAAGAGGAAGAAGGCGGCCACCTCTGTCGATGCAGAGGATGAGACCGTGGGGAATGTCCCTTCAAGCGGTAGCAAACTTTGGCTTTCCCTGACTTAGCTATTTTAATATGTTTGTGCTGACAAACTTGCATGTTTCTGCTTACAGGGCAAGCCTGCCATGCCCAAGCTCCGCTCCAACTTGAAGATTGCTGCCGGCAGGGGCAAGCCACCACGCTCTTCTCCAGCTGCTGCGCCGACAACGCCCACAGTTGGCGTTCCCGTGGTTGTATGCCAGGGAACGTACACAGCTGCCGGTACCGCAGAGGCGGCTACGGAGAAGATGGCGGGCAAGAAATCAGTTGCCGGCATCACTTTTTCCAAGACGGCTGAAGCTTCGGCTAGTGATGCCGCTCGATTTATTGCCATGAAGCAGGAGATGGATGACCAGATGGCGGCCGAACAAGGCGGATCGTCCTCCCATCCTGGCTCCCAATCTGGCAAAGGGTTGCAAGACCCCCGGCAAACACTGAAGACCATGCGTGACGGTACCCGCAACTGGTACGCGCACATGGACGAACTCCACGACACCCTGCACGGACAACTTGAGGTAAAATAGCCTATGGTCCCAGCCCCCGAGCACTTTGGCGGCTAAAAATTTAGCCGGCAAAGTGGTCTCGTTGACTAAATAGTGCTAACCATAATGTTGTTTTCGTGCATGCAGGCCGTTCTTGCTTCCAATCTTGAGCTATTTCGTGCTCAAGAGAAGAAGAAAAGGAATGCCAGGAACTGCAGCAGGACGTGGAGTTGAAGAACGCCCAAATTGCGAGCTTGGAAGAAGCTCGCAAGAAGGATGAAGGTGACAAAGCTTTCTTTGCCTTCTTTTCGTCCGACTTCTTTTCCTTTTCCGACAAGTATTTTAGTCGTCTTTTCTTTTTATTTGTAGAATTATTAAACACTGCGCAAGATATTCTCAAGAACTCCACTGACATGCAAGCTTTGATGAACGAAGCTGCAGATCTTGCCGGGCTGGTGACCAAGCTGAAGGCGGATCACGCCAAGGAGCTGGATGAGCGTGCGTTGGCCCATGCTGCCGAAGTTAGCAAGTTGACTGGACAACTTGAGGCCATGAGCAACAACCTTGACCAGGTGAACAAGAACGCCAAGGAGCAGCAGGACCAACTGTCAAAGGCGGTCCAGCTAGCCAAGAAACGCTTGAGAACCATCTGGATGAGGTCAACGCCATCCACGACCATGTCTTGGGTATGCCTCCAATCCTTCATTTTGTCACCTTGCTTTCTTGAAACTTGAAGCTGCAGTGTGTAACTTTGTGTTTGTGCAGTGCCGGCTAGCTTGGGAGATGACCTGGCTACAACGCCGCGCCTTGCCGATCTTGAAAGTTGGCGAAATCGTCAACCAGATTGTCGGCGCAGGCAAAGCATTTGCCGCCAAGTTCTACCCTGGGGAAGACGGCGATCCCGTCATCTTCGATGCTCTGCCGGACCTGCTGGAGAAGGCGGCAGCTGAACACGACAACACGCTACGCTCAGCAGCACGAGGCGGCGCCAAGTTGGCATTGGCAATGACGGCGGCGTGGTACCCGGAGGCTGATATTCATCAAGTCACCGAGTACTTCCCCACCGAAGACGAAAACAACCAAGCCATCGTGATGCAGGACGTGCTGCGGTCTGTTCGCGGCTATGCGACCCGGGTTGCCAACATGGTTGACATCCGCAAGTTCTACAAGGAACACCCGGACCCGCATGTTGCCGTAGCCGATCCCTCCTTGGCGGATCCTGAAGCTTCCGAGGCGAAGAAGGCGAAGCCGGAGCCGACAAGCGCAGCCCCAAGGATGGCGGAGCCAGCCCCAAGAATGCCGGCGTCAGCCCCCAGGATCTCTCCACCAGCTCTACCAAGGCGGCAATCCCTTAGACTCCTCCTGCAAAGGCAGCACAAAACACTGCGTTAATCTGTTAACGCATAAAACTTTATTTTGGGTTGTAAATATTTATGGGCCAACTTTTATGCTACACTTGGCGGTAGGCTTATTAAGTGGCCCGCCTTAATATGTATCTCGCCTGCATGTTTAGCTTTTTCATATGTTGGCGGAACCTCATCTTAGTTACTTTAGCTGAGCCAACCAGGTGCAATACCAACTAATTTAGACTCAGAGACCAAAGCCAGCATGTTGGTGCCAACGACATACTACTAGGCGACCCACACACAAACAGACAGATAAGCATATTAGGCGGTGCAAAGATTGTTTGCGTTTTTAGCCGGCAGACGGCAAATGTCAAAAAGTTTGGACCTTAGCACGGAGCAAAACTTATTTTGTTTGGTAACTTTTATGACAACAGATATATGATTGCGAGAAAAGACAAAAGATGGCATGATCCCAAAACTGAATGAGCAAACCACAGACTTTTATTTCATAATCATATAGTACTTATTACAATGTGGAAATTGCTAAGTGTAAAAAGGACGTAGCTGCTCAATGTTCCAGGGTCGCTTGGTTTCTTCGTACTTGTCGTCAACCTTCCTTTTGCGCTTGCGACCTCGCTTCTTCTTGTATCCGTCTCGTGCATCGACCAAGTAATAAGAACCATTGAGCAACACCTTACTGACCACAAAAGGTCCTTCCCAAGGCGGGGATAACTTATGCAAGCCCTTTCTATCTTGGATTAGGCGGAGAACCAGGTCACCACTCTAAAACTTCGTTGCCTCACCCTTCTGCTGTGATAACGCCTCAAACTTTGCTGATAGATGGCGGATCGCGCAAGGGCAACATCTCGTTCTTCATCAAGTAGGTCAAGGCCATCCTGTCTTGCATCTTCTGCGTCTCCTGGACGTAGGCTTGATTCTGGGAGAATCGTACATCATGTCGGTTGGCAACACTGCTTCTGCGCCATAGACTAAGAAGAAAGGAGTAAACTTGGTTGATCTGTTTGGAGTTGTGCGTAAACTCCAAAGGACAGACTGCAATTCATCCACCCAAGCCCCAGCCGCTCTGTGCAATGGTACTTCGAGACGTGGTTTGATTCCTTGTAGACTAAACCATTTGTACGCTCTACTTGACCGTTTGCCTGCGGATGCGCTACGAGGCTAGATCTAGGCGGATACCATGCTTATAACAGTATTCCTCGACTTCGCCTTGCGACAAGTTAGTGCCATTGTCGGTGATAATGCTATGAGGCACCCCGAACCGAGAGATTATTCCCCACAGAAAGTTTGCGGCTGTGGCGCCGTCTAGCTTTTTGATAGGCTTAGCTTCAACCCATTTGGTAAACTTGTCTACAGCCACAAGTAAATGTGTGTAGCCACCAGGCGCCGTTTTAAACGGACCAACCATGTCCAAGCCCCAGACTGCGAAAGGCCATGTGATGGGTATTGTTTTAAGCTCTTGAGCCGGCATGTGTGATTGTCTGGCATAAAGTTGGCAGCCCCTGCATCTTTTAACAATGTCTTCTGCATCTTGCTTGGCTGTCAACCAATAGAAACCTTGTCGGAAGGCTTTTGAAACAAGGGCGCGTGAGGAAGCATGATGTCCACATACGCCGGCATGTATCTCATCCAACAGTTCTCTGCCTTCTTCGGGCGAAATGCAGCGTTGGTAAACACCAGTGGTGCTACGCTTGTACAATTCACCTTTGATTATTGTAAATGCCTTGGCTCTTCTTATTATTTGCCTTTTCAAAACCTCATCATCCGGTAACTCCTGATTGATCAGGAAGTCCAAATATGGCGTCGTCCAATCCGGCTTTACCAAGTAGACGGCATAGCTAGCACTATCAACTGGTTCTGCCGATCTGGGTCAAGGAGGTCTGCTCCTTTAATTGACGGCTTGTGTAGGTGTTCCAGGAAAACATCTTTTGGTACCTTTTTGCGTTCAGACCCATTCTGGCAAGTGTATCTGCCGCCTCATTTTGAGCTCTTGGGATGTGGCGGACCTCGTAGCCTAGAAAACACTTGGCGAATTCGTCAACGGTAGCTCGATATGCCGCCATTGTTCGCTCTTTGTGTCCCAAGTACCACGTATCTGTTGCGCCACCAAATCTGAATCTCCGTAGCAGAGGACACGCTGGACGCCAAGTTCCTTGGCAATGTGTAAACCATGAAGGAGAGCTTCGTATTCAGCAACATTATTAGTTGCCTTGAAGTGAATTTGTAACACATAACTAAGCTTGTCTCCTTGAGGGTTTCTTAAAACAATGCCAGCCCCCGAGCCCTGAGCATTTTTGATCCATCAAAGTGCATGATCCAGTATGCATCTTCAGGGAGAGGTACTTCGTCCATGGCCTCCGTCCAATCAGCTACAAATCTGCTAAGGCTTGAGACTTAATGGCCGTTCTGGGCTTATACAGATGTCGAAGGCGGCAAGTTCAATGCCCCATTTGGCAACGCGGCCTGTTGCATCTGTATTATTGATGATATCCCCCAGAGGTGCCTTGCTCACCACGTTATTGAATGTTCCTGGAAATAGTGCCTTAACTTCCTGGCGGCGTAAAAACACCGTAGACCAATTTCTGGTAATGCGGATAACGCTGTTTTGAGGCGGAAAATACTTCACTGATGAAGTAAACCGGACGTTGTTCCGGCAAGTCTGAAATTTCCGTCTTGCGTTCCACAACCAGTACCACGCTAACAACCAAGTTAGTTGCGGCAATATAGAGCAGCATTGGTTCCTGCGAACGAGGAGCTGCCAAAATTGGAGCAGACGTTAACGCGTCCTTGAGTTGCTGCAAGGCGGCGTCTGCTTCGTCTGTCCACTCGAAGTTGTCGGATTTCTTCAGAAGCCGGTAGAGAGGCAGTGCCTTCTCACCAAGACGGCTAATGAAACGACTGACGGCAGCCGCCGAGCCGGCAAGTCGCTGCACGTCCTTCAGGTCCTTGGGCCTGGATATGTTGAGGATCGCTTTGATTTTTTCTGGATTCACTCTATCCCTCGTTCGGAAACGATAAAGCCAAGCAATTTGCCGGCAGGAACCCCGAAGACGCATTTTTTCGGGTTGAGTTTCATCCTATATACCCGGAGGCTATCAAAGGTTTCTCTCAAATCGTCAAGCAAATCTGCCTTCTTTCTTGACATGACGGCAATGTCGTCAACATAGACGTGAACATTGCGGCCAATTTGCTCGTGAAGGCATCTTTGCATACACCGCTGATACGTTGCGCCGGCATTTTTTAGACCGAAGGGCATCGTGATGTAGCAGAAGGTCCCATAGGGTGTAGTGAACGCTGTTTTGATTTGGTCGGATTCTCGCATTTTGATTTGGTGGTACCCGGAGTACGCATCCAAAAAGCACAGCAGCTCGGAGCCGGCTGTGGAGTCTATGACCTGATCTATACGAGGCAAAGCAAAGTGGTCCTTAGGACAGCACTTGTTCAAACCGGTATAATCAATGCACATTCTCATTTCCTTATTAGGTTTTGGAACCATTACAGGATTTGCCAACCAATCAGTGTGTACTACCTCCCTAATGAACTTGGCTTCTTGCAACTTGATGATCTCCTTCCCTATTGCTGTCCGCTTCTTCTCACCGTAGCGTCTTATTCCTTGCTTCACTGGTTTGGCTCCTTCGTAGACGTTAAGAGAGTGCTCGGCAAGTTCCCTCGGGACACCTGGCATGTCAGCTGATGACCATGCAAAGATGTCCTGATTCTCACGGAGGAACCTGACGAGCGCGCTTTCCTATTTGTCGTCCAAGCCAGCCCCTATGGTGACTTGCTTGGAGCTGTCACCTGGGACCAGATCCGCCTTCTTTGTGTCTTCGGACGCCTTGAAAGTGTTCTTTTGCTCAGCGGTCTTTACATGCTCCGGCAACTGTGATGTATCGAGCTCTTTCTTCAACATGGCTAACTCCTCTGCGTGGAGGACTGCCTCAGCGAAGGCGGCGTTGCCACGCTCACACTCCTTTGCTTTCTTGAAGTTGCCACTGATGGTAATTGTACCATTGGGTCCCGGCATCTTCAGCTTGCTGTATATGTAACACGGGCGAGCCATGAATTTGGCGAAAGCTGGCCGTCCAAAAATGGCGTGGTAGGCACTTTTGAAGGGGACTACTTCGAACCTGAGATACTCCGAGCGGTAGTTTGTCTCAGGCCCAAAAGTAACCTCCAATCTGATGCTTCCCATTGACTTGCTTGCTTTCCCGGAACAATGCCATGAAACTTGACTTGCTATAGTCAAGCTGGCTTTCCGACAAGTTCATGCGCTTCAGAGTGTCCGCGTAGATGATGTTGAGGCTGCTGCCGCCATCCATCAACACCTTGGTGAGCCTGAAGTTATCGACAATTGGGTCGACGACAAGGGCGTATTTGCCGGGGTGAGGAACGTGATCTGGATGATCATCTCTATCCCAAGTTATTGGCTCCTCTGACCAGTCTAGATACTGGGGAACGTCTGGTACTGTGGCGTTTAGCTCGCGCATCTCCGCCTTTTCTTCTTTTGCCGAAGGAGTGCCCAGGAAGCACACCAATTGGCCATGTACCTTGGGATATTTCCTTTCTTTGCGCATCAGCTTGGGTTCCTCATCCTCGACATGGACATGCCCCATCATCGTCTTCCTTCTTTGTCTTCTCAGCCTTTTTGCTCTTTTTTGATTTCCAGCCAACCTCGGGGTCCTTCTTGAAGTCCTCCATGAACCGGCATTCCCCTAATGTGTGGTTGACTTTGCCTAAGGACGCGTGGATTGGGCAGGCAAGGCTTTCGCCTGATCATACGTCAGGCGCTGCTTGCTGGAGCCGCCATCTTTACCCTTTCCTTTCCACTTGCGGTTGCCGCCTTTGCCTTCGAAGGCGGCGGCGACCTCGTTTGATGGTCCGGCTTTGTCATCCTGGGGAGCCTTGCGTTTGTGACTTGCTCGCCTGTTTGGCGCCATATCATGTGCGCCATCTCCATCGCGTGCATCATCATCCGCCTGTGCGTACATGGCTGCTACTTCGAGCATGACTCCGAGATCCTTGACTTGCATGCGTACGAGCTTATGTCTGAGACTTGAGCCCTTCAGGAGGCCCGTGGTGAAGGCATGGATTGCTTGATTGTCGTCTACGTTCTCGCAGCTTGCCTTTGTTTGAATCCACCTTGCCAAGAAGCTTGTAGCTGTTTCATCTGGCTTTTGCACGCAACGAACCAAATCTGTGTATGTATTGGGTCGCTTGTACGTGCCTTGGAAGTGCTGCGTGAACACCTTTTCCATGTCATGCCAGCTATGAATGCTTTTCTCCGGCAAGTTTTCGATCCAGCTTCGGGCTGTCCCCTCCAGCATGAGGGGAAGGAAGCGTGCAGCGACGAGGCCATTGCCTCCGGCAATTTCAACTGCCAGCGCGTAGTCCGACAACCATGAGTTTGGCTTGTCCGCTCCATTGTACCTTTGATGAGTTTTTGACACTGATGTCATGTCTCTGGGTACTTGAACGTTGCGGATGGCTGGGCCAAAGCACTCAGGTCCTAGATAGGCATCTTGCTTTCCAGCCTTGATGTCATTGAGACGATGTCTCGCGTCTTGCGGACTGAGCTGTTTGCCAGATCTATCAGCATGGGCTCGTCCTGCGCTGCCCGGCTGTGCCTAGGCTCATTGTTGTGTCCCCGGCTTCCGCCTTCGTGCCTGGGCACTGGTGGTGGGGACTGTGTGCGGTCCCTGCTTCTTCTTGGCGGCGGGGCATCGTCGCGGTTGCCGCCACCCTTGGCGGCTGCTTGCTGCCCCTGCTTCCGCCTTCATCCCGCCTAGGCGGTGGAGGTGAGGCCTTGCGCCTGTTGCCGGTCCTGGATGCCTCATCACGCTGCCTTTGGAGGTGGTGATTTGCGTGGGTCTTTCTCCTTGTCCTTCCCTTTTCCGTGGCTACTGGAGCCGGACGGATCTTCTGGGTTGCCACCGGCCGCAGCTTTGCAAGCGTTGGATTTTGATTCCAACTTTCCTCCCCTTGCGTCCGCCATGTCGGCGCGAGAATCAGCACGGGCCTGCTGCTCTAGAGCTTTGTGAGCAAGGATCGATGCGTAGTAGATCTTCTCGTCCTTGTCATAGTCATCATTGTTGAGGATGTCCAAGGCGGCTGCAGTGTTGAGGACAGGGTTGCGAGGATGACGTCCCCGTTCTTGTCCTTACGCTGCGGCGCTGTAGCCCACTCGAAACCAAGCTTTTGGGCAGGGGATTTGAAGGTGTCATGATCCCTGCCTTTCCTACCTCTCTTCTCCGCCACTTGTCCTGCCGGCTTGGGCAATGGGGTGGTGGTGAAAAGATTGCGCTTGGGGTCGCACTTGGCAGTTATCTTGGCGTTTTCCTCCTTGGCTTCGTCGAGGAGGCTCTGGACCTCTGCTTGCTTGCTTTTGAGGTACTCAGTTTGCTCCACCAAGGTGTTCCGAAGTTTCTCCAAATCAGCCGGATTGGTTTTGTCGTTTACCGGCGTGTGAAGAACTTCCGCCAGAGCCGCCATGCTTCCTATCTTGCTGGGCTCGCCCTTCTCCAGAATTTTCTTCTTTGGAGCCCCAGGAGGCTCTGGAAACTGTGGATCGGTTGCCGGGGTCCCCAGGTTGGCGGCGTCAGTTGCCGCCTTCTCTGAGCTGCACCGGTGACATCCGCCACAAAAACCTGCTGCATGTTGACGGAAGAGCCCGTAGCCGCCTCAGATGGCGGAGGATCAGGTGTAACAAAACACTGCTTGACCCGTTGCTCGAACATGCTGGCAGAATCTTCTTCGGAATCAGAATCTACGTTGACGTGAACGGTAGATCTGGATCCGGCATCCGACATCGCATCATCCTGGAGTGCAGGAAGAATAGATTCGGGATCTTGACTGTTGGGCTGGGAGTCTGATCCCAGTCCCGTCATGCCGACAAAGTGTAGATCTGAATCTGCGGACTCCTCAGAGGAGGCAAACTCAGATCCGTCTTGATTGTAGGGCGGGTGGGATGGCGAATAAATTCGCGGCAACCCATACGCCTCAGAAGTGTAGCCGATGAACACATCGACGCCGCCAAACGGCACAACTCCGCATCCGACAATGTAGTCGTCTGCGGGGATGTAGGACTCGTCGCAGCTGATGTAGTGGTTGTCGCCGTAGCGAACAGCGCGGCCGACGGCGATTGTTTCGCCGATGCCGCCAAGAGTTCCCGCCTGGAACGTGACGCCTGACGCCTTAGGCCCCACGGTGGGCGCCAACTGTCGTCGTATCGGCATCTTGGATAGGAGACGGGGTCCTGCTAGCCGAGGGTGAACGTAGGGCAAGAAGGTGGACGTCGTCAAGGTCGGGATTGTACACGGCGGTTTACCCAGCTTCAGGCACCACGGCGGTGGCGGTGCCCTACGTGCTGCTATAACTCACTATAAGGCAATATCGCCGTGAACAGGTTACAATGAGTTGGTGTGTGAGATTGTGCCCTAAAGGCGTCCCGAGGTCCAGCTTATATAGGCGGCTGGACCTAGGGTTACAAGGTGATTACGTATCCAGCAAGTATACGGAGTCCTAAACCTAGCCGGCAAGTATGCCGCCTTCCGTCTTGGTCTTGGTGGCTTCATGGGCTTCAGTCTTGGGCCTCCTCCTTGCCGGCATCCGCCTTCCTTGGTCGTCAGCTATCTGGGCCGCCCGGTAGGCAAAGCCTTCACCACCACTGCGGGCCACCCTGGACTAGCCGGATTGATCCATGCTGGTGATACCCCTAGTAGGTATATCCCCAACATCCTTGGTGCTTGTTGCTGATGTAGAGGGTGTTGTTGGCCGCTTGAACTTGATAGACCGCTATTTGATGCACTCGACGAAGACGCCAGGTGGAACTGGGGCTTTGGTCGAACCGAGGTGGGCTAGCACGTCTGCTTCTTCGTTACTTTCGCGGCCCACGTGCCGCAGCTCGCAGCCGTCAAAGCTGCCCTCCATGATGTTGTAGAGGTCCCGATATGCTATCATGTTCTCTGCTGTAGCCTCGCACTCTTTCATTGTTTGTTGCACGACAAGATTCGAGTCCCTGTAGATCATGAGGCGAGTAGCGCCACAGTTCTTTGCCATCCTCATGCCGTGCAGGAGGGCTTCGTACTCTGCTTCATTGTTTGAGGGTTTGGGGAAGTCCATCTGCAATACGTAGCGAAGCTAGTCACCCTTTGGTGATGTCAGGATGATGCCCATGTCTGCACCCTCGAATTTTTTGGATCCGTCAAAGTACATAGTCCATGCATTGGACAGGTCGGGTATATCAGGCAGCTGAGCTTCTATCCACTCGGTTGTGAAGTCTGGGAGTACTTGTGCCTTTATCGCACTAGGGTGCGCCTACTTCAGTTCCCATGGGCCTAGCTCGATGACCCACTTGGCGACTCGTCCCGTCGCATCAGGGTTGGTGAGGATGTCTGATAGAGCCGAGGCACTGACCACCATGATTGGGTGCTCGGCGAAGTAGTGGACCACTTTACGCGAACTCATGAAGACATCGTAGGCTAGCTTCTGATAATGCGGGTATCGCTGGTTGGATACGGATAGCACCTCGCTGAGGTAGTATATGGGCCGTTGCACGCGATGGGTGTGGCCTTCTTCTTGGCGCTCGACGACGAGAACGGTGCTGACCACCCTGTTGGTGGCTGCAACATAAAGGTACAGAGGTTCTTTCTCATGTGGCGCGACGAGTACCGGTGGACTCGCTTCAGGTCTGCAAATGCTGCTTGAGCTTCTGGTGTCCACTCGAATTTGTCAGACTTCTTCATCAATTGGTAGAAAGGGAGTGCCTTTTCACCCAACTTACTAATGAATCGGCTGAGCGCTGCGACTCGGCCGGCTAGGCGCTGGACCTCCCGAAGCTTGGTCGGGGTTGGCATTGTCAAGATTGCCTCTATCTTTTCAGGATTTGCCTCGATGCCTCGTGTTGATACGAAGTACCCGAGTAGTTATCCAGCTGGTACGCCGAAGACACACTTCGTTAGGTTGAGCTTGATGTTGTAGAGGTTGAGCGCGGCGAAAGTTTCCCGCAGGTCGTCGAGGAGCATGTCCTCTTGCTTGGTCTTGATGACTATGTCGTCGACATAAACTTGGACGTTGCGTCCAATCTGGTCCTTGAGGCTGGACTGCATCATGCGCTGGTATGTGGCACCAGCGTTCTTGAGCCCGAAGGGCATGGTTTTTTAGCAGTAGACACCATGGGGTGTGATGAAGGCTGTTTTCTCCTCGTCCTCCTCGCGCATCCTTATCTGGTTGTAGCCTGAGTAGGCATCTAGGAAGGACAGTCGCGCGCAGCCAGCTGTGGAGTCGACAATCTGGTCGATTCGTGGCAGTAGAAAGTGATCCTTTGTGCAGCACTTGTTGAGGGAGGTGAAGTCGACGCACATGCGGAGTATTTTTGTATGCTTCTTTTCGACCAGTACTGGGTTAGCGACCCAGTCTGACTTCTTGATTTCTCGGATGAACTTGGCGTGAAGTAATCTGTCAACTTGTTGCCCTATGACGATGCGCTTCGGCTCAGAGAAGCGGCGCATGATTTGTTTGACAGGTTTGGCATCTGGATAAATCTAAAGAGCGTGCTCGGCGAGTTCCCTGGGTACGCATGGCATGTCCGCTGAACACCAGATGAAGATTTCCCAGTTCGCACGCAGGAACTCGACGAGCGCGCTTTCCTATGCGATAGGCAGGCTAGATGACACAAGCACTGTCTTGGAAGCGTCAGTCGGGTGGACTTGATGTTCTCTTGTATCATTGGTCGTGCTAAAGGAGGCATCCGGTGCCGGCTTCTTGCTTGCAGGGAAGTGGGTTTTGTCGTTGTCGAGTGAAAGTTCTTTGAGCTGCTGCTGCATGTCGAAGGACTCGGAGATCTTGCTGAAGTCGCGATCGCAGTTGTCCGAGCGCTGGAAGTCGCCACACACGGTTATGGTTCCCTTTGGTCCTGGCATCTTGAGCATGAGGTAGGCGTAGTGCGGAACTGCCATGAACCGGGCGAACGTCGGGCACCCAAGTATAGCGTGGTACTGTGATTTCCAGTCCACCACCTCGAAGTCAATCATCTCACTCCTGAAGTGATCGGGTGTGCCGAAGATAACCTTGAGTGTGATTGTTCCCTCAGGGTAGACTGCCTTCCCTGGTACGATACCGTGAAAAGTGTTGTCTGACTTGGCTAAGTTCTCCAGAGACCTGCCCATCTTCCGGAGGGTGTTTGCGAAGATGATGTTGATGCCGCTGCCGCCGTCCATGAAGACTTTGGTCATGTGGAAATCTCCTATCTGCGCTTCGAGTACCAGCGCGGCGTGGCCTGGGCGCGGTACCCGTGGAGGGTGGTCCTCTCGAGAGAATGTAATACTGGTCTCCGATCCCTTGAGGTACTCTGGCACGGCCGGTGGCATCGCGACGGCCTGATAGACTTGGCGTGTAATCAACTTATGGCATCGGTTTGATGGGCGTCCCTTCTGTATCATGTTCATCTGCCCTCGAGCTGGAGGGTATTGGTCCCCTGGTGCAGGAGGTGCGTCCTGTCTCGGCTGGTACTGGATCGCCCTTGCTAAATGCGCGGGTTGAGGTGCTGCTACAGGTGGTGCTTGGAGAGCCAGTTGCTGTGCCTGTTGCGGTGCTGGAGCTGGAGTCAGGATCTTGGTGAATGCTCCGTTAATGCGAAGCATCTTTCGGCAGTCTTTCAGGAGGTGGGTGGAGACCAGCTTGCCAGTTTCTTCGCTTTTGAATAGGCGGAACTTGCATGGTTCTTCGAGCTCCTGCTCGGGTGTGAGTTCTGGCCGTGAGTTATCGCGGGGCTTGCGCCGCCACTCGCGTCGCTGGTTTCCATCATTCCGGTACTCCTCCCGGCCTCGGCTGGTCTGACGGTTGTTGTCGTGACCTCGGTCTTCTCGGGCGTCAGGGAAGCCTGCCGCCACTAGGTCGACTGGCTCGCCTTCCTCGTAGCGGGGTTTGCGCTTGCGACGGCGATCATTGCCGCGGCTGTCTCTGCGACCCCAGTTGCTTGGTTCGCCTTCCTCATCAGGGAACTCATTGCGTACAGAGTCTTCGCCGTCCGCCCACTCGTTGGCAATCTTCATGAGCCCGACGATGGATGCTGGCTGAAGGCGACCCAAGGCCTCGCGAAGGTCGTTTCGGATGACACCGCGGGTGAAGGCGTCGATTGCCCTATCTTCTGAAACGACTCCAACGGAGTTGCGTAAGAGGGTCCAGCGTTGGATGTATGATCGCAGTGTCTCGTCCTTTCGCTGCTTGTAGGCTTGGAGTTCTGCAAACTTCGCGGGTCTTGAGTATGTTCTGAGGAAGTTCCTGATGAAAGCATCCTCAAATTGGTCTCAGGAGTCAAAAGAGTTACGAGGCAAGTTCTGCAACCAAGTACGTGCTGATCCTACGAGCATGAGTTGTATGTATTGCATCGCTGTTGTCGTGGTTCCCCCTTGACAGTTGACTGCTATGAGGTAATCATCGAGCCAGATCTTCGGATCTTGTGTACCATCAAACTTGACCGACTCAGCTATGAGCTTGAAGCCTCGGGGCATCCTTGTATCGCGGATACGGAGACTGAAACAGGGAACACCACAAGGCTCGTAATCGCCTGCTGAGTATAGGTCATGATTCGGGATGTTGACGGGTCACTTGGAGCGGTTGCGGTCGACTGTTCGCCGCGTAATGACATTGCGCAAATCTTCCCCCTCTTGCAGGTGTCGAACGGGTCGGTCTCCGCGTGCTACGCGCTCACGGTCATGTGCGTCACGATCTCCGCGTGCTTGATCTATTTCTGGGATTAGTGCCTCTTCTGCTAGGCGAAGTGTCTTGATTTGTTGCTGGTGCAGCGCTGCGTGAGGATCACCTTCCGGAGGCTGTGTTGCCCTCAGGTACGTGGCCACCGACATAACAGCTCCGGAGGTTGTTTTGGGGATAGGTATCCCGTCAGCCGGCGGCCTTGGAGGGACACCCAACCAAGAATACGAAGGCAAATGTCAAAAGGAATGCAACATCCTCATCGGTGTTGGAAATAGATCGAGAGCAAACGAGATGGACAATGAATGAATCGAACTGTGTGTTTCATTGATAGAATATTGGGTATATATACCCTGGTACAAAGGCGGTTACAAGGAAGCAGTTGCCAAAAGTGGAACCGACATAACAGGGATTTAACCCATTAATTAAACTAATTAATTAATTCCTAACACTCCCCCTAATCAATGCTTGTCTTTAGAGCGTTCTTCGCGAGAATGTCCTTGTAAAACAATGTCCTTTGTAGATTCTATCATCTTGAAATAGTCTCCTCCAAAAACCCTGTGGGAAAAATATGAGGAGAGTAGTGTGTATGATATGTTGCTAAAACTCCTTTAAACCTTGTAGGATAATAAGGAGAAAATGATGCAACATATATTGATTATTGTCTCTTTGGTAACTCATATGAGAAAACCTTGATAGAAGGATAACACATATGTAGTTTGGAGAACAATAAATATGTCATGTATACTTCCTTTAAAAACCCAGTGGGGAAAACAGAAAGTATGACATATGTTATTTGAAGTTGATTATTTCTCCCACAAAAACCCTTTGGGAAAAATGTGAGGAGAATAGTATTTGATATGTTGTTAAAACTCCTTTAAAACCCAGTGGGAAAAATAAGAAGAAAATGATACAACATATAATGATAATTGTCTCTTTGATAACTTATATGAGAAAACCTTGAAAGGATAAAACTCATTGGTAAGTTTAGAGGACAACTGATATGTCTTGTATACATCCATTAAAAACCCGGTGGGGAAAATAGGAGGTATGACATATATTCTTGTGTTGATATTACCTCATTAAAAACCTTGATGAGAACCTTGAGAGTAAACTCATAAAGGGAAAAAGAGTGTAATATAATGTTTGAGTAGGTTATAATTCAGGAAGAGACTCCCCCTGATCCTTGCAATATAGGGGCAATATGCTTAGTGATATTGCTTTTGTATAACCTGTTTGCATTTGAGCAACACAAGCATTATTATCTTGTAGATAATAGTTGGAGTTTCAATAGAACCAATACAACATGAATGTTGATGTGGTTTATCATTCCATAAAGCCCCACATATTGATGTGAAACCTTGTATTTCAGAATGATAAGTGGGTGTAGCCATAGAGTCTGTTTGGAAGACATCAATGGAATGGCAAGCCCACCATGTAGGTACATGAAGCCCGTTTGTGATCTAGTATTATGGGGATATAAAAGTAGCTAGTATCAGCGGATCCGATGATATTGGAGTTCAGATTTCTCTGAAATAACAAATAGGTCAAGATATTTGATGCCTTGGAGATATCAGAAAGATACTCTTGTTCCTGTCACTAGTGTTAGGTCCAATGGCACTGAGATTTGGAACAATATGTCCCAACATCTCTTATCCATCCTCCATGGTATGCATCTATGTTTCTCTACGTCTAGAGATTGAATAACCATAGAGTTTAGATGGATATGACTTGTCCATGATTTGAATTTCTCCAATAATTTCTGGATATAGGCAAAATGATGTACCATAATATTGAGTGAAGGTGCTCGAATTGTAGCTAAAGCAAAGTTTGATATTTTTCTTACATCCTTCATCTAAGATTCCGTCTCTAGATGTTACATGGTTCATCAATATGTTGTGTGTTGCGAGTGATGTTATAATCATCAACATACACTGATTTTATGAATACCCTTTCGAGGATTTCTTGATGAACACGTGTGAGCAATCATCATTGTTAGAGTAATCCTTTTGTATAAGGAACTCACTAAGTCGGTAGTACCAGATTTGTTCCGACTATTGTAAGTCATGTAGTGACTTTTTGAGTTTACACTATGCATGTTGCGATTTGTATTTGGATTCAAAATTGGGATTCCCATGGGAACTTATATGTCTGAATCAAGTGACACATGAATATATGGTCACTACATCTATCAACTGCATAAATAGATGATTTGTACTGCCATTGAGACAAGTTATCGGAAATTGATTCCACTTGTATCCAGAGAATGTATTTTGGGTATCTGCGTGAACCCTTATGCTACATGCCTTGCTATTGACTCACCACCTTGTTGTTCTCATTCCGTTCTTGGACGAAAACTGGTGTAGGTATTTTTTTGTGTATACCTTCCTTTATTGAGCAAGGCTATTTCTTCTTGGATTGCATCCTTTGATTGAGTCCAGTCCAAGCGAGTGTTTTGAACTCTGCCATGGCCATGGTCTTTGGATCCGGATCATTGTAAAGGTTGTTTGCAATCATTGTTGAGAAATATATGTCGACAATTGTAGGCTTTCATTTATAAGATTCTCCAGAATGTATGAGGTTTGGTGGAAATCTTGTTTACCTTTGATGACTCTTCGTGGTTTCCCAATACGGTCAAGTCTAGGTATTCCGATATCCCAGTCATTGTGTGCACTATTGAGCTGGGTTGTGATGGTTTTCCATCCACGGGTGTATACTACCCATTTTGTGTCTATCAACGTGAAGTTGACTTGCATTTACTGATTCAGTTTTTCCTCAGTTTCCTTTGTTGCTTGCAAGAAGCTGAATCCTGCTGTGTGGTTGTACTTCTCCCCCTCTTGTTTTGAACAAGGAGTTGAGTGGTTTTGTTGGTATACCTCCACTCTTTCGGGCACACTTGTTGCAGGATTATAGGATTTTGTGATATGTTTGTAGCCAGTAAATGGATTTGGCAGGTTATTTGCAATCTGTTGCAAATTAGTGATTTTTGAACGCGAAGTTCAGTGTCTTGAGTACGTGAATTTGAGGCAGAAATGTGTTGAACATTCCAATTGATTTCCTGGCTTTCTTTTTGGTACTTAAAATCTCCCCCTAATGCCTGGAAATTGTCCTCACTAAGCATACTAGCCTTGAATAACTCCCCCTGACAGGGGCATGAGGTATTTATAGTTGACGGAAATACAGTTATTCCTCACATAGATCCCGAATTTTCTGTGAGGGGCCATTGATGTATGCCGTGGTGGTGATATCGGTATGTAACCGAATTATCGCAGATGGGAAATACTTTTGATTTGCACGTACTAATTTTAGAGGGAAGGTACTACGATATGTAGTCCACTGCAATTGAATTATGTCAGGGGTGTAAATTTGCATGACTCCAACGCAAGGTTGGTATTTGCAATTCATTAGTAAGAGATACGCTATGAGCTTAATTCTCTCTTTATTAGAGATTCAACCAAGCCATTTTGAGTGTGGATATACGGGACCGAGTGCTGATCTTCAATCCCTAGTGCCATGAAATAATCATTGAAGGCACGTGTGGAGAATTCAACAGCGTTGCCCTTTCAGATAATGAGCTTGTAGTTTAATAGCTTGTCTCATTATTTGTCGAATTCATGGTTTTTGTGTGGATGATAGGCACACGTGGGACCATCGTGAAGATGTGTCATTTATAACCATGAAACTCTTAAAGGTCCACACAATGGTTCGATGTGTCCACAAACTCCGAAGATTGTGGGAATTTAGCATCATTTAAATCCTAACTAATGGAATTGCTGATAATTTTTCGCATCATCCCTATGCTGGAATGACCAAGGCGATCATGCCAAGTTTGGAATGCATTGGCATTCTGAAAAATTACCATGTTCGCAACATTGGTTACGGTTTTAATGTATGTGTAGTGCAATCCTGACGATAATGAGAGAATTTTGCATTTAAATGCTTGTCATATCCGTTGTTGTAGTAAAAAGGAGATACTCCTCTTTGTTGTCATCATGGGTTTCGATATGGAAACCATTTCTGACGGATATCTCTACATCTTGTAGGGTACGAACTTAATCAAGATACTATAAAGCGTTCTCGATTAATACTTTAGTACCCCATAGGGAGTGTAAATTTGGTACTGACAGAACCAACAATTACAACATCGCGTCTAGCGATTAAAATATATTGTTATCTCTTAGTAAGAGTTTTGAATATATATATTTCCCCATGTATAGAGTTTGTGGTTCATTGTACAAAGAATGTTTACTCTTTCATCAGATTGACTCCCGTAAAATTCTATATATAGAATTGAAGATTTTCATTATGAAAACCTTTATCAGATATATAGAACACATACAAATTTCTTTGTATCATAAGTGCTGATACAATATACTGTGATATACAGTAATTGATGACAACTTCATGTTTATTACAACAATAAATAGACGCAGATAAGGAGTTGGGGAGACAAGTAAAGTCTCCAAACATGTCATGTGAATAATATTCGATGACCATGTTCTCCATGTTCATGGGATTTTCTGAAAGTTGGGGAGCTTGTTGTTACATTATGTGAACATCTGACTTCCCTAGTATTTTCAGATCGGAGATTGAAGTGTGCTTCATATCTTTACCCTTGAGTAGGTCGGTTGCGTCCCACAGAATATTATTATTTAGGGGGCATCTCTCTAGGGAGATTGAAGTGCCGCCATAGTTTCATGAGACACATTATTTGACCTTATTGTCTATAACTCATGTAGGTTAGTTGTGACCTTCGAGAGCAAGCTCATCGAAATATGGTCATCTTGGCTTACATGGATGAGAACCAGAGATTTTGTAAATTTACTTGTATGTAAATTAAAATCATCATGGTTATGTTGTAATAAAATTTGCAAAATTGTGAGTTTCAAACATCTATCATAAACACTTTGGAGATATCACCATTTGGAGTCCGTCTCACTTGGAGATATCACCATTTTTATGGAGTCCGTCTCAGAGTACTAAGAAGCATAATCTGACCGAAATCAGTAGACGCCTTGATCTTAGTACCTTATGCTATGATTTGATTTAAATATATGGGAGAGCACGTTGAAGGTAGTCATAATGTCAATTTTGACAAAATGTAGACCTTACAATAATTGTGGATAATCTGCATATTATGCAGTAGATGCCACATTACCTTGTGATCCCATATATAAATTTGAGATAGTCACTTTATAATTTTGCATATCAATTCAATTCGAATTAAGTCAATTTTGTGCCTTTTAGGCATTTTTGCACTTAATTGATGGTGAGTTGATATTTAATTTTGCAAGAAAATTAATCTCAATTGCAAATATATTATTATTGTACCTTTTCTATATGTTATAGGGATTGCAGATTGCAAACACATTGAACATATAATCATTTATAGACACAATATGGTCTAAAAACATCCATATACAATATAATTGATCTGTATGTAATTATACAGAAATACATGGTCCAAACATGACAAGTACGTAGCACAGTACTAGTTGTTGGACATGAATGCCAAATCTGTATAATACGAGAGCTATACAGCATACTGCAATGAGCATGAGGGCTTAATATAGAATTGTACAACCTTATCTGTAAGCATGAGAAAGTGGAAGGACTAAAATGCAAACTTCCCAAGGGTAAGGTCCTCCACGTTTCCTCTCTCTCACCCGTGAGATCCATCGGGAGTTTTCCCCAAATTCACTGCAACTAGGCGTGAGGAGCGAGGCCACCACGCTCGCCGGCCATCGGCCGACGGTGCCTTTGGGAATATGAGGCCGCCGCCGTGATGCGTGATGCCGCGGTCGGGGGCGCCGAGGGGAGCAGGGCACCGGTGGAGGGCCTCCGCCTCGGGCTGGTGCACGGACTGCCCCTGCGGCTGGGGAGAGCGCCGGACGTTGGGCGGCCGCCGGCCGTGAAGATCGCCCGTGCCACCGCGTCCTCCGCTATAAGCAGCCAGAAGTCACGGTAGCGGGCGCCACGACATCGCGTGGATGCGTGCCTGGGCCGCGTAGTCCGTCGTCGCCTCTGGCCGGTTCGATGGCGGAGCCGCCTCCGCCACGCCGGGCACCGGCCGCCGTCGTTGCCGGGCTCCGTGAGGAGCCTGGCCGATGGCTGCCTACGTCGCCAATGGTCGTGAAGACCAAGTGCGTCGCTGCATCGTGCTCCACGCTGGAAACCGCCTTCGGCGATCTCGTCGGAAGAAGCCGCGGATGCGGGGGGTCGACGCCAGGAGGGCCTGGTCGCGGGTTCTGCTGCGATGTGCAGGCCAAGGGCCGCCGCTGCCGGCCGTTCCTTCGGGAGCAGGCCAACATGGTTTGTGCGCTTCAACCGAAGAGAAAAATATATGAAGAACTGTACAGTACCTTCAGCCTTTGCATTCCTTGAGAAGGAAAATCGGTGTAGGTCCTGTTCTCCATTTATTGTTCTTGTTTTCGTTTGAAACATTCGATCCGTGATGTTCTTACCAACTAGCAGTAGGTGTACATCTGTTCTTCTTTGGAACGATCGAGGCCGATGCCCCTGTTCTTACTCCTTCTATTGTTTCTTCGCTATTTGATCCGTTGGTTTGGCCTATTGCTCGGATGTAGAGCAGAGCGAAAGTGACTGATAACGTGTTGGAAATAGATGGAGAGCAAACGAGATGGATAACGAATGAATCGAACTGTGTGTTTCATTGATAGAATATTGGGTATATATGCCCTGGTACGAAGGCGGTTACAAGAAAGCGGTTGCCAAAAGTGGAACCGACATAAGCAAGGATTTAACCCATTAATTAAACTAATTAATTAATTCCTAACAATCGGCATCAGTGCAATCATTGATTGACAAGTGCCTCACCGCATTGCTCTCGTGGAAAAGAGAGATCAATATAAATAAAAAGTGAACGATATGATGGACAAGCAAAATGTGAAACTTAAACTTGAGATGCAGAAAGTTGAAGCCACCAAGCTCGAAACCCATCGTCTATGATAAGAGCAAACACAGGAAGAATATATACGTTTTCAGATGGCGATATCCTTTTGGAAAACACCATTTCACCCGTTGGAATGTCCAAAAGGATATGCTTTCTTCCGGTTGAAATTCAGACGCGGAAATTGATACAGAAATTCGAAGAATAGAAAACGGCAGTCCGTTGGCTCTCCGCTTCATGGCAGAATAAGCTTCGTAAAATGTAAAATCAATAATAATACAAAGATAGAGAAAAGAGGAAAAGAAATCCTTCGTCGTCCTCACATGGGCCTCCTTCTCCAGGTACCTAACCTCGCCGGCGCCCGGCGGCCGGCCGGCCGCGTTCTCCGGAGCGACCGCGGCGGCAGGTTCAAGGTATCCGCCGCGTCTCCCGGTGGCTCCGTGAAGGAGGGCGAGGAGAAGGGGACCGGGAAGAAGGAGAGGATAGTGATTAGAGTCCTGGACCCAGTGCGGGAGAAGAGGGTACCGCCGCCTCTCTTCTCGGCCCCAGAGACCCCAGCAGTGTCTCCGGCGGCGAATCGGCGTTCTGAAGAGGATGGGGAAGAAAGGCGGAGGTACTACGTGAACATGGGGTACGCCATCCGGACGCTGCGGGAGGAGCTCCCGGACGTGTTCTGCGAGGAGCCCAGCCTCGACATCTACAGGTTTGTTTCGATGTTATGGACTCTGTGTACCTGATGTGAGTGGATAATTGCAGCGAACTGTAGCAAAACTCGTATCCCATTTTCAGCGCATGAGAGTTTCTTTTCTTCAGTCAATCGGGAATAGGAACTAAGTGTAATTTCTCGAGAGATTCATAGGCTGAACTGGGAACACTTCCTGTGAAAGATGGTGATGCTGGTTTAGCTTGGAAGCATGGTACTAGCATAGTCCAATAGAAGGCTTTCTTGCGTTAACTGATAGTGTAGTAGTGTTCCCTGTCTTTCTACTAGACTTGAAACAACCCAGTCCATTCAATCGCCGCAAGAATCGCTGAATCGTTAGGGTCTTAGTCTAATGGCCTTGTATTTCTATCTGTGCTCGTGTAGCCTTGGCACTGCCGATTGGTTTGTGTTCGTTTGCTACCTTCCGAGACTTACATTCTGGGTTCTGTTAGCACTAGGCCACAGTTAAAACTATCTTTACTTTGCGGTTTGCATTTTGCTGCTGGATGCTTTTTTTTTGGTTTTGAAAAACGATTTGCCCAGGCCTCTGCATCGGTTTGTTGCTGGATGCTTTGCTCCGTTGTCGTGTGAGTGGAAGTGTTATATGGAAAAGAAATCACCAGTTAATATTACACTTTTTTCTTGTAGGATGTACATGTACACCAGTAGATAAATGGGGTTCAACCATTTAATATAATCAACAGTTTATACTATGTGACATGTGTAATATCTTAAAGAAAGAATTGTTTATTTGTTTGTAAACCTGTTATTTCTGTTCGAGGTTAGTCGCATCTAACAGACAAGCTTCCATACGGAATTGCAGATAAATCATGCAATAATCGTTGACTAGTCTATTTGAACTCATCTCCGTGCATGCTCGTGAGCACGCAAATTCCTCTAATGATCTTTATTAGTACTCCGCCCCTCTTTTGAGCCAGCTGGAATGGCAGCTTGCCTCATATTCCTCCTTTGGATCATTTGGCATTAAAATTCATATCATTATGTTGCTCTTCAGCTCTCTACCCACTTACTATCTTGGCGCCCTGAACTCCTGTAGCTCCCAGAGGATGTTAGAGTACATCGACCTAGACCGTTTGCCTCTGGGACCACAGGGTGTTGCGAAACCCTTGCACCATTGGGGATAGTCTCTAAGTTGAAGAACATAGGGAGCCTTGATATCGGTATCATCAATCTATTGATCAGAATGAGACCCTGCTCCTCAAATATCTCCATAAGTTCTATAACAAAGAAGACAATCCACAAACTTGGAGATATTACCAAAACTCGGTGCCTCATGACCACCAGATTGGTTCATTCTGGCGAAAAATTATAATGAAGCTCAAAAGTTTCTAGAGGAGCATTGCATGCCAAGCGCCAAGTCGCCCAAATGGATACCACACTTCTATGACATGGCTCCTGGAATAATGATCCACTGGACTGCAGCTTCGCCGGAGCTCCTTCTTTGATGTTTATGGTGGCATCTCGGTTACCGAGACTGCTGAAACCCATGAACTCCTAGATCTGTTCCACCTTCGATAAGATTCAGACCCTTGAAAACTTGCTTGAAAGCAATGCTGACCCCAGATCTTCAGATTATTGGACTTGCACCTGGGGATCTCACAGCTACTCGTCCAAAACGTTTTATGCATACAAGTTCAGTGCCATTCAGTGGACCCGCAATTATTGTTTACTTGGAAGTCAAGATGTATCAGTAAGCTCAAAGCGTTTGTGTGGCTTGTCCTCAATGACAGGCTAAATACCAAAGGCATGCTCATCCGGAGGAGGGACTGCAATGCCCATGTTTACAGCTCCTGCAAGCTCTGAAATAGTGCTGCGGATTCTTCAAGTACCCTTTTAGTGCCAGCTGCTGGAGCAGGATTAGCCTCCAACGGGGACCCAGTGACATCTTCCAAACTTGCTCAACCATGGCAAAGCCAACTTCCAAGGAGTTAAAAAAAATCGAAGTCTTAACAGTTGCGGCATGGTACATCTGGAAAGTGAAAGTGCTCTTATCATCGATAATGTGGAACCTAATGTCAGTTCTTGGTTGTATGATGTATATGTTCAAGCGAAATATATATTTAATTTGCCTTAGAATGATGGAGGAATCTGTGATTCTGCAGAGGGGCTGGACTGATTCTCTTGTGGACATCTTGGGCTGTTTGGTTGGGCTTATTTCTGGCTTTTAGACTTTGCCTTATAAGCCACACAAAAGCACCTAACTTTGGACTGGACATTGTTGCAAGGCGGTATAAGCCAAACTCAAAAGCACCTATTTAGGTGCTTTTGTGGCTTATAAGCCAAAAGCCAAAATTAAGCCCAACCAAACAAGAGTACTGTCTTAGCTGTCCATCATTTTTGTACACTCCCTGGCCCCTCCCCTACTATTTTCCCGAAAAAATGATCCTATTAGCCAAATCGTTGGTTCTGTTTTCGCCTCCGGCTTTGCATCTTATAAAAACTTCCACCATTCTGCTCCAAAACAAGGAACGGACAAGCTCTCTGCTATGGGTAAATAGGTTAACCGAAACTGATATATGGACATATGCAAATTGTAAATTTTATTCATGACAAAAACTTCAGTAAGTCTAAGTATAGTGGAAACAGGTATGGCGGTAGCTTAGTCCTCAACTTGGCGCCATTTCTATGATCTTGGTAGTATTTTATAGTTGGGTTTACTATCATAAGAATGATTCTCCATGTTATATTCCTTTTTAGGTATATGATCTTGGTAGTATTTTATAGTTGGGTTTACTATCATAAGAATGATTCTCCATGTTATATTCCTTTTTAGGTATATTTAGTTCCTGCCTTGCTCTTTCCTAACCATATGCCACTGTCTCCAGAGAAGATATTGTCTTCAAAGATCCTCTCAATAAATTCGTGGGTATTGATAGCTATAAAAGGATATTCTGGGCGTTACAGTTTACCGGTCAAATCTTCTTCAAGGCCTTGTGGATTGACATTGCAACGATATGGCAACCAGTCGACAATGTGATTATGGTTCGGTGGATTGTTCATGGCATTCCTAGAGTCCTACAGGATGGTCATAGCCGCTTCGATGGCACGTCAGAGTATAAGCTGGATAAGAACGGGAAGATTTACCAGCATAAGGTGGACAATGTTGCCATGAATTCACGAAAAAAGTTCAAGATCTTACCGCTCGAAGAGCTCATTAGGTCACTTGGATGCCCGTCAACTCCAAAACCAACATGCTTTGGGATGATATCACTCATCCCGTTTTGGTTGAGATGGACTTGGATGAGATGATACCTGTCGTTGGACCTTATGGCATATTGATATGGAGCGAAGTGTTGATGGATCAGTTCCAAACTGATATCCCCTAATTTTGCCTTTCTGATTTTTGGCTGTGTACCTACATACGAGTGAGACGTACCTGATTATAACTGCTGTATTTGTGTACAGCTGTAAGTTTTGATTTAAAGAACACAACTGTAGATGTTCCTCCTTGTTTGACTTTCGCGATGCTGTACTTCACCTTCTAGCAATGAATTCCATGCTATATGTCCTCCAATATAGGAATATAGCCTGATTTATGTATTGTGTTTTCGTTGACTTCTTGTTGGATCATGAACTGTGATTTGAAATGGCGTGACTTGGTTTCGTTTCAATAAAATGTTATTCTGGCAATGCTGTTTTCGTCTAAAATATCATATGGCCAATGTATTGACTCTTTCCATCTTACAGAAATGACATCTTCTAATGCTCCATTTCCTCCGAAGTTGCCTATACTTTACACTGAATCTGCTAAATATTCTTTTTTTTAATGAGCTTATTTTTCTGTTCGCAAATGCTTATGTGGTGAATATTTTTTTCTTATCAGTGATGTGAAATGTGATATGTTCCCAGGATCGAAAATTATCTTGTGTGAGCTGTGACTTGTCAGAGTTGGATACCCGCGGATCGAACACACGAATATTTTCAATTTTCATGTCCACCTCTGCTTCCACACCTGTCAGCACTTCTGACCTGACAGAGAGCTTTGTAACTGAAGTTGACTGGAAAATCATTTCAGCGTGACCCATATCCATATCAATGTAATAATGTATATTTCCTCTTTCTCAAGTCGACGGATCCATAATTGCATCAAGCTTCATATATCTGACTAAACCAGATACCCAGGGCTTGTTTGGAGCGCAAATTTCGCACTGACTCCACACTGATTTTATAGTAATCATCAGTTCATTTCGTACACGAAGTGTTATTATTCAAAAAACCATGCATCACAATCTACAGAACATAAACAGGTGCATGCATAAAGCACACTCAGAAGTTTTTTTTTTTTGAATTTTCACCAGGGGGACAAAGCCCCACCTGAATTTGTATATATATGTAATACGACCCAAAAGGCCGAGATGTTCTGTTCCTGCTTACAGGGGGTGGGAGGTTTTACAGAGAGAAGAACAGGGGACTAAGTAAGATTATCCGGTGTCCAAGCAGTGCAGCCAAGCATCGGCCGCATCCTCCAGCCGTGCAGGGAGCCTCCCGCGCCAGAGGTGGGCATCTTCCCGGCAGAGACGGATGAGGAGGGGGAGGCAAGGGCGCTGATCTCGGAAGGCGACCGCATTCCTGTGCTTCCAAAGGTTCCAGCAGCAGAGGAGAGTTTAAGTAGGAGAACTATAATATGTACAACATCCGTCGATCTATCAACCGCTGAACGCGCTCATGTTTCCTCAGAAGCAGAGGAATTCGCCCTTCATCGCCGGCGGCAAGCCGGACTCCCTGCAGAGACAGTCAAGCTTCCACCCGGGAAGCGGCTTGGCGCCTGGATCGGAGCCGGCTCCTCCGCTAACGACGCCTGTGGCCTGAGACATCGAGCCTGGCTTGGCGTGCTCCTTGCTCGCCAGCTGCTTTGCGTCGCCGGCAGATCCCGCAGCCGAGTGCACGGTTATCTCCGGCGTGCCGCGGTTGGTCATGTCCATGTCTACACAACTATTGCAGGTTGCTGCGTGTGGTTTCTTTGCGAGTCTACCCGTATGTTTTTGGTAGCGGTGGGCATCTCGGATTGTCAGTAGCTGCTTTTATTGAAAGATAGAAATGACCAGCTAGCTAGGGGATAATGGGATATAAGTGATGTAGTATGACGTGGCATCTTTTGTATAAGATCATAAGACAACTAGACAAGGATATGTTGTAAAATCGTATGCAACTTTGTCCCTTGATCAGCCAGTTGTCATCTGGAAATTTCTCAAGTGGACGGTGACAAATTAACTTATGTGAGCGGATTGGTGATTTGTGTGCGTTTTCTTCCAGTTGGAGGTGCTTGGTGTGTGGACCGCATTCGCGCAAATGAGCCTGCGTGATGGATGTGCTCTCTTTTGGCACTATCTGATTTTTTTAGGTCAAAGTGGTCGATATTCACTACCCAAATAGATTTTTTCGATAAAGAGATTTTATTACTTAAAGAGTTTTAAATATTACACCCGGACTCTGCATAAATAGGATGCACACAACCCTAACAAGTTTACAAGTCTCACACGAATAGAAATAAAAAAAACGAATTACATATCATAATGAGAAATTGAAAAGACGCCTAAGATGGTGAAGGTGACCCAGTTTATGAGAAAAACCGGGTTTAAAAACCATACCTAATTTGTTTACTGTGATTTCTTGAAATATTTGAGCTCCCGCGATAATGATACACATAGAAGATACATCGGACTTGCTAGCTCTAAGGCTACTGATTTTTTTTTTTTGTTATATATCTCAGTCGATGACATCATCCGTCAGATTTCGTCTAAGTCGTAGCACGCGTTCTTTTTTCATGTCGCGGACGGGACACTGCCGCCATTGATCTGAAGGCATGGAAAGGCTCTCCTGGGCTTTACCCTGAAACTGGCCTATTACTATTTTTTTATATAGGCAAGGCCCTTTCATCCAATAAAGCATGGGCTTTTATTTTACTTTTTTTGCTGAACGATCCAGCTTTTTCTTTGTGAAGCAGAGGATTTTTTTTGTATACTTGATTTATGGATTCATATGGCCACCCGTTGCTTTATGTTTTTGGGAGTTCTAGTCGATCATTTGTGTGTTGGCATGGTCCTAATATATATATATATAGAATACAGTACATTTTGGGTATGTAGATGACACATATAACTCGGGTATGCACATGTTGGGTATATAGGAGGTACACATGCCCTTGGGTATGTGTATTCGAGGTATCTACATGTTATATATAACTCGGGTATGTGTGTTCAATTGTACGCGTACAGATCAAGTATATATATAAATAACTTAGGTATGTGCACATTATTAGGTATGCATACCCCATAATGTGCATACCCAAATCATATGTACCTCCTAAATACCTTAGATATACATACCCAAGGTATACGTATATGTCTACATACCTAAAACTATTCGTATTCCATCCTGGTGCCCATGCTCCTAGGTGCCCCATCTGAGCTTCCTATATATATATATATATAGTTATGCGCATTGCATTATGTGGAGCCTATTGTTGGATAGTTTAGCTACTTTGTAATTTTTAATTATTATTTTTCAAAAATATGTAAATTGTTGGCTTTTATCCATTTTATTTGTTATTTTTCATGGATAGATTTTTATGGAATTTATTCAAGTTGACACTTTTTCTTAAAAAAAATGTACAAATACACTTCATCGAAAACTGTACTAGTTGTTACATTTTTTTCCTTGAGTCAACAGAGACTGAGAAGGCTTTTTCTAATAGTGTTTAGTTTTTATCTTTTCCTTCACATTATGCCATCGTGGCGAATAAGCGGTTCATGTCTTCTCAAAGTACACACAGTTTTTTGGGGGAAAAACAAGGCGGTCCCACTGTCCTATCTGTTCTACTTCCACAAGCGATTAGCCATTTTAATATGCTCTGGATATCCTCACTGGAGTTAATTGTTCCACCAAGAATAATCCAGTGTACTACGCATTAAAAATACCACATTGCCATTGCAGTTAACCAAAGTTTTCTCTCATTCTCTCAAGGTTCTCTCTCGTGGTATCAACAGACGAGAGCCCTCGGACCCCGACACGTCGTCTTTGAGCGACCACGCCGATGACCCCGACGACAACCACGACGCCGACGATGACAGGGACGAAGACGACAACATCGAAGAACCATCGTCGAAGAAACATAAGAAGTAGTAGTAGGATTAGCACTAGTATTAGTATTAGTAGTTTAGATTGTAAATTAAGTTGCAAGAACAACTTTTGTATTGTAGACGAAGAAGTTGCAAATATTAATTAGTTTTTAATTTGTGTTGTAAATATTAATTAGTTTTTAATTGGAGTTGCAAATCTTTAATCTGCCTCCTCCATCTCCCAACCCTAGGGCTTTCACAGATTTTCTCCACGATGATATACAGATAAATAGCACATGCATTGCTAAGCACGTCCTTAAATAGTCCGTTTAACTAGGAGAGTTATTCATGCCAAGAGAAGGACTTATGTGGGCGCTAATTTTTTATTAATGAATCTAGGGGTCGGTCTCAGGGAGGACCATCCCTTAGATTAAATATTCCCTCCGTTTTTATTTAGTTCGTGTTTTGGGTTTTTTCAAAGTCAGACTGTTAAAAGTTTGACCAAGTATACACAAAAAATATCAAAGTCTATAATATTAAATATATATAATACGAAAATATATCTTATGAAGATTCTATTAATATTAAAAATTTGTTTTAAATGTTTATATTTTTCCTATATATTTGGTCAAACTTCACAAAGTTTGACTTTGACTAAACCTAGAACGCAAACTAATTGTAAACGGAGGGAGTAATTACGAGTACCAACTCCACATTCAGGCATCTAAACCCATCATACATAGTTAAAACGAGGTGGCTAAACATCACACCCATGTGACTCAACAGCGAGAGAAATCACGGTTAGGGTTCCACCTGTTAGCGCAGTAACAGTCAAATCATTTTACGCGGTCCCACTCGTCAGAACTCTACAAAGTAAAGGTCAACGAGTTTGACCCGACGGAAACACCCGTTGATCATTTGCAAGGCACGAGTGGAGCGAAGTGGAGCAAAAGTAAGAAAAGCTAATGCAGTGGGGCAAAACTGAGTAGTACTAAACAAAACAAAGTGGGGCACCAAAATGGAAAACTATTTTTGTTGTCGTTTTTGTTTGTTTTTCACCCTCGTGATTGTAACAAAGTCACACACGCTCTCAGAACACGTAGGAAATAGGCTAGTGGCAACATCGTGTTTGCGACGTGTACCGGATAAGGCACGTTGCTAGTATACGTTAGCAACGCGTATTTGTATAACGCGTTGCTACTATCTCCATACTGGCAACGTGTATTTTGGGACAACCGTTGCCAGTAAATTTTGCGAGCCCACCGGGCCTCGGTAAAACTAGTGGCAATGGTTTCTAATTGAACACGTTGCCAGTTTGGTGATAGTGGCAACGTGTCGGCCGGAAACACGTTGCTAAATAGCAACGTGCGCTTACTGAACGCGTTGCCACTACAATGGGGATATATATCCCAGATCGACCGACCGCATCGGGCCGGTCACTCTCTCTCTCTCTCTCTCTCTCTCTCTCTCTCTCTCGCGCGCGCGCGACGCAGTTAGGGTTCCGCCTGTCCACCGCCGCGCGCTGCCACCGCACCTCCGCCGCCCGCTGCCGCCGCGCGCTGCTGCCGCACCTCCGCAGTGCGCTGCCCCAGCCCTAACCCTCCGCCGCCTCGCCGGGCGCCTGCCGCGGGACTCGTCGCCGGATCCGCGCCGCCGCCTCCCTCTCCCGTCCTGCTGCCGGCAGCCACACGCTCAAAGGTTCGCACATCTATCTCTGGCTCGGCCACGAAGGTGCCGGGGCCGACCGGTATTGTTTGATAAATGTGTTGTTTGTTTAGTTTGCAATGTGTATTTAGTTTGCAATGTGTTGTTTGTTTACTATGCAATTAATTTAGTTTGCATTGTTTGATATATAGTGTCCCTTGAAGATGGTTTTGACTTCCGTCGGCTGGCATGATATGGAGTTTTCTGACGTGGTATGTTATTTTGGAAAACTAGCTAGTAATTTCATTTCGTGCAATTAATATGCCAATTAAAACTGACATAGATTTTTTTATTTAGGGTTCCATATGTGAACCGGATGTGCCGACCGATTTGCAAATTGTTGTTGAGAGGTTAAATGTTGTTGAAAAGGAAAATCATGAATTGAAACAAAAATTGAAGAAACTTGAAGAAGACAAAATGATATTGGACTTATATGTTGCCGATGTCGTCTATGATCACAAAAAGAAGATGGACGCAAACCGGTTGAAGATTAGAAAGATTAGAAGATATGCCATCGATAAGGAGGCTTGGTTTCATTATGCACTTGGATCCGTTGTTACCTTAGTTGCGATTTTTATCGCAGTTGTTATTTTATTTAGATGCACTAGATGATTTAGTTAGATTGGAGTTAAGGTAGATGTTAGAAGTTCCTATATGTTGTATTTAGACTAATTGTAATCTATGTTGTAGCAAATAAAAATTTATAGGGACAAGGCAAGACTTGTGAAAGTTCACTTTAAGGCCTGTGGCGTGTTGAAAAATCAGCAGAGTGTGTTTCAAAATGTGAAGTTGCTCAAAACTTGCCTCCATGAAAAGCAGCGTGTCATTCGCATATTGGACAATTGGATAATCCATATTATTAAACACCACCGGAAGTGAAATCTCTCCTTTCAAGTATAGGTCATTGATCATATCTTGTAACAGATCAGCACCCTCCACAAAAAGAAGAGGGGAAAGAGGGTCTCCCTGACGAACTCCCCTTTTGCAGAAAAACTTTTTGCCACGCACCCCATTGAGCAGCACTGAGGATGTAGCAGAGGAGAGAATGTTTGCAATCCAGCCCAGCCATCTATCATCAAAACCCTTTCTCTTCAAGATTTGCAGGATGGCCGAATGCTCCATTAGATCGAAGGCCTTTTCAAAATCGAGTTTCAGAATCATAGCACCCATAGGTGCATGTCTACAATGATGAAGGTATTTAAAAGACCATGCAAGGCAGTCCTGAATGGTGCGAGATTTGATGAAACCAAACTGATTGGTGTGAACCAAGTTTTGTAATTCTGGATTACAAACGATTTGCCAACAATTTGGTGACTAATTTTAGAGCAAAGTTCAAAAGAGAAATGGGGAAAAATCATTTGGAGTCTATGGGGATGACTTTTTCGGAATGAGTGTGATGATAGAATCATTGATGTTCTTTAGGCTGGCATTACTCTCATGGAATTCATTGCAGAGATTGTAAAAACCCTGCTTGATTATAGGCCAACAGCTCTTCATGAAATAACCATTAAAGCCATCTGGTCCAGGGGCCTTATCAGAGGGCAGAGAAGAGACCACAAGGTCAATTTCCTTTTCAGAGAAGGGAGCCGATAAATCACCTAGACCCTGAGCCTGAGCCCGAGGTATGAGATTCAGAACATCATTTGGAATTTCAGTGGCGATAGACTGTCCAAGTCTGTCTTTGAAAGAGTTACATAGAATGCTTGCCTTAGCCTCATGATCGGTTACCTCTGTCCCATCTTCAAGAGTGAACCGAGCAATGTTGTTCTGCCTATATCTGACAGTTGCCATGGAGTGAAAGAAACTTGTGTTTACATCTCCGAGCTTAGCCCAGCGAATGGTACACCTACTTTTCCAAAGATCTTGCTTACATTGGAGCACATGATTCAGCTTGTTTTTCACAATGTTTCTGAAGTTCCATTCAGTAATATGCAGCTGCCTTTGGTCCTCAATTTCATCCATCATAAAAATAACTGCATTGCAATTTGAAATAACAGTATCCATATTAGGGATGTGCCCATTCCATTTCTTTAGGGCTTTGCGAAGCAACTTGTATTTGTGGGACAGAATACTAGCACTAGTGCCTTGCACATTATGAGACCATATGTTTGCAACAATTTCAATGAAACCAGGTCGACGCACCCAGTAATTTTCAAACCGAAAGATTGCAGCTTTAGGAATTTTAGAATCAATTTTCACCACACAAGGAGTATGATCCGACGTTGGCCTAGAGAGGGGGAGAACTTGTGTGTTAGGGAGAGAGATGGCCCAATTTGGGGTAGTAAAAAACCAATCGAGCTGAACCAGTAGAGGGTCAGCCTGCATATTACTCCAGGAGAAAGACCGCCCTTTAATTGGCAGTTCAAGAAGACCAAGGTGGCTGATGATCTCATTGAAAGTATGTATGTCCTACATGTTAGCCCCATCTCTGTTCGTTCTCAGGCGATCTATAAAAATTAAAATCCCCCATCAATAACACTAATTTCAATTGTTCTTTTTCTCAGATCATCCCGTGTAGGGCTAGACGTGACTTCTTGGAGCATGTTGGCGTTCCCATTAGTGAACATATGACATTTCTGGTCAACCTGGTCCAGATGACAGTGCCCACTCGAACCTTCAGAGTTTTGTGCACCAACGAGCAAGGGAAGACATATTTCCATGGCGCCCATTGGACACAACTTGTAAATAACTACGGCAAGCAACCTACAGAGAGGTGCACCTTCTTTCTCGACCAAGGTGAAGCCGAGATCTACTTCATGTATAGGGCCCCCAAGACTCTTCTAGTTCCGAGTCTGAGGATCATGACCCTAGAGATGATAATGACTTCATGCCTGAGCCTGTGATCGAGACACTCAGTGATTAGCTAGTTAGTTAGAAGACTACTAATAAGTTATGTTGAATCTATTAGAGAGATCGAGTCTCATATGCTATTTATGTAATTGGAGACTTGGAATAAGTTATGTCTATCTATCTAATTCGATTGATTATTGTGTCGGAATTGTGTTTTACTGCTTAATACTGATTATTTTGTTGGTACTGATACGTCTCAAACGTATCTATAATTTCTGATGTTCCATGTTGATATTATACCAATTGTTACATGTTTTATATACACTTCATAGCATTTTTATGTATTTTCTGGACTAACCTATTAACAAGATGCCACAGTGCCAGTTCATTTTTCTGCTGTTTTTGTATTCCAGAAAAGCTAGTCTGGAAATATTCTCGGAATTGGACGAAACTTGGATAGAACCTCCTATTTTTCCAACTGTACACGGAGTTCAAAGGAGAGACGGAGGGGAGCCATGAGTCAGCCACACCATGGGGCCGCGCGGCCCCCCTCCCTACTGCGCCGTGGGGTGGTGTGGGGATCACGTGCGTCTCCAGCCGCCGCCTTTTCGCCTATTTATTCCTCCCGATGCGAAAACCCTAAATACCCAAGCCATTATCCACGAAAAGTTCCAGAGACGCCGCCGCCGTCAACCCTAGCTCGGGAGGGTTCAGAAGCTCTTCCCGACACCCTGCGGAGAGGGGAATCATCACTGGAGGGCTCTACATCACCATGCCTGCCTCCGGAGTGATGTGTGAGTAGTTCATCCTTGGACTACGGGTCCATGGCAGTAGCTAGATGGTTATCTCTCCACTTTATGCTATCATGTTTAGATCTTGTGAGCTGCCTATCATGATCAAGATCATCTTATTGTAATGCTACATGTTGTGTTTGCTGGGATCCGATGAATATTGAATACTATGTCAAGTTGATTATCAATCTATCTTATATGTTATTTATGATCTTGCATGCTTTCCGTTACTAGTAGATGCTTTGGCCAAGTAGATGTTTGTAACTCCAAGAGTGAGTACTTATGCTAGATAGTGGGTTCATGCCTCCGGTAATCTGGGAGAGTGACAATAACTTCTAAGATTGTGGATGTGCTGTTGCCACTAGGGATAAAATAACCGATCCTTAGCTTAAGGGTGCGCTGTTAGGTCTAATGCATTTGTTTACATTACGCACTTTACTTAATGCGATTATCTGTTGCTTGCAACTTAATACCAACGGGGAACTCGGATGACAACCTGCGGTGGATTATTAGTCATAGACGCTATTGGATAACGGTCTATGTATTTTGTCGTAATGCCCACATGAATATCATAGTAATCATCATGTCATATATATGCATTGTCATGCGCTCAATATTTTGTCAATTGCCCAGCTGTAATTTGTTCACCAGCATGTTAGTTATCTTTTATGGAGAGACACCACTAGTGAACTGTGGACCCCGGTCCATTCTTTTACACTGATAATACAACCAACTGCAACATTGTTCCTTTTCATTCTCTGCAATTTACTACTGTTTTCCACACCATACGTTTAATCCTTTGTTTTCAGCAAGCCGGTGAGATTGACAACCTCACTGTTTCGTTGGGGCAAAGTAGTTTGATTGTGTTGTGTGCAGATTCCACGTTGGTGATCGTAAACGGCGCCACCAACAACCTCCAGAAGTGATTTCTTGCTCCTACTGGTTCGATTAAACCTTGGTTTCATACTGAGGAAAACTGCTGCTACACTGCATCATACCTTCCTCTTGGGGTCTCCCAACGAACGTGCGATCCACGTCATCAGGTACTGGGCAACTATCAGTACGTTGTTGGTGTTAATATCCTGACATAGTTTAGCAACATGTACAGAAGAAACACGTTGCCGCTAAACAGGAAATTTGCAACGTTTCCACATAATGCATGTTGCCAATAGTGATGCCACTGGCACACCATTGTACCGCCACTGATGGCGGCTCCCACCCCACCGCACCCCCACCGCCGGTGATCCCACATCTCCGGCCACCACACCCCCTTTCCACTCCAATCATTCTCTTCCCAGCCTTGATAAACCCTAGGATCTACGATGATCGCGCCTGGATGGATCTGGAAGGTGACCTACACGACGGCCAAGGATGTCGCATGTGGGCGTGCAAAGTCTTATGATGGTGCAATCCATCTTTGGACGGCGCATGACTGGATCGTGCTGAAGAACGCCAAAGGAACGTCGATCGTTGGTCGGCAGATGGATTATGGTGAACTCATTGACGTGGGATCTAAGGTAACCTTCCCCTCCCATACTGCCGTCGTACGCATTTGTTTGAAGTCCACAACGCAAGTTGCCTCTACTGGGGTTCCTGGATCGATCTGATCACGGCGGCACCTGCACCCAAAGATCCAAGTTCATCTAATGCAGCCCTGGTGGCTGCAGATATGGTTTTGCTGTTCGGATCACTGAGTCTGGCTTAGAGGATCTCTCCTCGGATGTTCATGCACCGTTCTCTCTTGACCTAGATTTTTCTCATGGCATTAAGTTTGCGAAAGGGATCAGGAGGAATTATTTTGCTTCTGTTCATCCGACAGTCGATTCTGGGCACTTCATTATGGTTGCCTCGTTCGCTAGAGCCAAGTTCAGACTGGACATGAATTCCGTGGGTCTGGCTCTTGAATCTGCTATTGGTGGGTATTCTGATGCTCTCAAAGTTTCAGTGCTCAGAGATAGGGTTTTTTCTTTCAATGTGTCAAGCAGAAAAGTGGGTTTTGACATCTTTAACCTGAGGAAATTTGAGTGCAAACAGTTTAAGTGTTTCTTCCACCTTTGGGGCCGTGGAGGTCCTAATTGGAACCGAGAGTTTGCATGCTGGCAGAAAGAGTGTCAGGAGGAGTGGAATCTGGTTAGTCCTTCCAAGAGAAAGATTCAGCTCGGTCTCAATGCCCTGAAGCAGCCGGTTCCCAAGTCTATCATAAGATCAAAGAATGCTCCAAAACGGAAGCTGGTTTTTTCTGAATCGCTATGTTATGATGCTTGCAGAGGGTATCAGGACCCGAATTTGATCACTCAGGCGGTTGATCCAAACATGCCTTTCATTTATAAAACTGTGACTCAGCCAGAGATTTCCTTTGGATCATTCAAACCCCTCCCGGTTTCACATCACGCTGGTATATCAGATAAGGAGGCTGATCAAGCTGAGCGTGCTTCTAGCGCGGAAATTTCGGATTCAAATGCCCAAGGGGCTGATCCAGTGGCCACTGACAGTGAAGCCTCAGGTCATGCGGGGCCTCACGAGGCGGATGGGCTTGATGGGCTGGCTGCAGTGGTGGATGACATTGCGTACAGGTTCTGGAAATGCGGCCGCTGTTTGACTATGTCCCATCTTACAAAAGATTGCACGAAGAAGAAGATTCGATGCCGTTTCTGCTTCCACCTTGGGCACAAAGAAAAAACCAGCTTCATGAAGCTTGCCCAAAAATCACAACGGTGGATGCCTAAACGTGATACTAACGGACATCCCCCTGTTACCTCTACACAGCAAACCCTTCCTCGACCGAGTCGCCGTCTCCTTCCTCCTCAGCCACCAAATCGCCGACGAGAGCTGACGATGCTGCTGCTTCGACGGCATGGTTGCGTGCGAGCTGAACCTGGTGCCCTGGCTGCCATGGGGTCACCATATCATCGATGGTGGCCCAACCGCCTCCCCAGATCGTACTACTACCCGGCTCAAGCTCCTCCGCGTCTTCACGACAACTACTGTGTTGCAATCCTTGAGCCTGCTCCGCCGCTTGAGGAGGAAGATCATTGGAGGGATCAGGTTCGCGATTTTCTGAACGGGCCTCTGAACCACAACATTATTGATTACCAGCCGTGTCTATTTGGGATCGGTCTGTATCAGCTCCGTAGTGCGCATGCTAGGCAAGCTCTAGTGGAACATGGTCTGTATCAGATGGGAAAAATATGTCAGTAAGGTTTTAATCATGATGAAGGGGATCATTATAGGGCTAATATTGGTTTTCACAGAGGATGGCTCATGCTCTTAGGAATCCCGCCGGACTACCGCAATGATTTGGATATAGCTAATGCAATCTTCACCTTTGGTCAATTTCATCATTGGAATCGTGAAGATCCAATCAAGTGCAGGGCTCTGGTGTATGCTCATTTCCCTCTCTTGCTACGGTCCCTCGTGATGTTGTCTTTGGTAGATTTGCAAACGTGGGAGCTGTGAAAGATGGATGGGCGGTTGCTGTTTATGTGTTATCTGCTGAATTTGCAGAGCAGCTTCCTGCGGAGGAAACTCCGATGCCACCTGATGATCAACAAGGGAATAATGGAAACAATGATGATACAAATGAGGAGGGCCAAGCTCACAATGATCAGGATCAGACTTCTATGGTCCTTGATACGCAGGAGCCACCTGTGGACTCTAATTCTCCAGTCCACATTGCTGAGGAGCCAGAGCCTATGGAAGTTCAAACTCAAGTGGAGGAGCCACAAAACCAGGGGGAGATCGCTGGGCCATTGTGCCTTATGTTCAGCTGCAGGAGTTGGTACAGCAAGATGTTACCAACAACCTGATGCAACATGTCATGTCGGAGCTGCAGATGGAGGTCGTGCCTGTTTTTGGTCCTGAACTTCCTCCAGAGATGCAATGGAAGAGGCTCTTTGATGCGCTCATGCCTGGTATCCTGTCTAAGGATGTACCTCTCTCCATTAGAAATCTGCCATTCAACTCCAATATTCTGTCTAAAAGATCTTGGACTGTAGCTTTTGATGATACAACTAGATTCCAGTTCTCCCCGGATGGACAGAAGAATTATTGCACCAATTCAGAATAGGCAGGTCCTGTGTTTTGATGACATAGAGCAGACCCATGTTCCAGCTTCACCTTCGGAGTTTGCTGCCTTGCCTGTCACTCCCAAGGTAAAACGCACTCGTGGCAAAAAGAAGATGGTGGTGCATCCAACTGAGCGCCGTTTCACCCGCAGCTGTCTGAAGAATGATGGTTTCAAGGCTGCTTCTGTTGCTCCTAGCAGGCCCAAGAAACACCCAAGAGCCAAGCTGCTAATTACACCAGAGGTTGATGAAGAAGGGGTTGATGAGGTGCATGAAGTGGAGACAGATCCCTACCCTGCTACTCCCGTCCATGTGATGCAGCATGTTGGTCTGCAGTTGGGGATTGAGGCTACTTTGCTGACAAAGGAACAACTTGAAGCTGGTCCATCTCTGCCTTCTAGTGAAGCACGCAATGATAATTAAACTCTCCAGCGAGCAGGGAGGTGGGCTGTCCCTTAGAAGAGCCTGGTCTTTTATGTTGATATGTTGCTGTACTGGTGGTTTTAGCGTCCCTATTATGTGCGTGAGTGTTGAACTGCTTTATTGTGTGCTGGTGTCTTATGTGCTGCGTTGCTATGCATGTGGCTATCCTCCTGAACTATGTTAGTGTTATAATGAGTCTATCTAGTTTGAGAAAGTGGAAGGTGTTATGTTGGAATGTTCGTGGGCTCAATTCTGAAGACCGTCAAAATGAAGTTCGGGCGAAAATTGAGGAAAGTGAATGTGCTGTTATCTGTCTTCAAGAAACGAAATGTGATACTTTTGATTGGAAGTTCATCAGTAAATTTTGCCCAAAGAGATTCGATTGCTTTGCTTTTTCACCATTAGTGGGTGCATCTGGTGGTTTGCTGGTTCTTTGGAACTCTTCAGTCTTCTATGGGCAACTGATTGAGGTCAATCGATTTGCTGTGACTATTAACTTCACGTCGGTGCATAATAATGCTTCTTGGACTATGGTTTCAGTTATGGACCCTGTCATGGTGAGGAGAGGGATAACTTTGTTTCATGGCTATACAACTTAAACATCCCTAGCATCGCCAATTGGCTTCTTCTAGGTGATTTTAATTTTATCAGATCACAAGCCAACAGAAACAAGCCTGGAGGTAGTCAAAATGATATGTTCATCTTCAATGAATTAATTGGGCACCTTGGTCTGCTTGAACTGCCCCTGAAAGATAGAGCTTATACCTGGTCGAATATGCAAGAAACCCATCTCCTTGAACAACTTGACTGGTTCTTCACCAGTGTAAATTGGATTTCGGATTATCCTAATTCCATGGTGTTCACCCTACCAAAAACGGCTCTGATCATGTCCAATGTGTGGTAAATATTGACACCAACATCCTGAAAGCTAAATTTTTTTGATTCGAGAATTATTGGGCTGAAATGCCTGGCTTTAAAGAGTGTGTTTCTCAGTCATGGGCAAGGGGTTCTGTTAAAACCCATACTTCGGCCAGACTAGTGGACAAGTTGAAAAGTTTGAGGTTCCGCCTTAAGAAGTGGCAGAAAAGTTTGTCCAAGTTGAAGAATCTTATTAAACTCTGCAATGAAGTCATTTTATTTTTGACACCCTGGAGGAGAATAGGCCACTATTCAGAACTGAATTCAATTTTCGGAAAATAGTAAAACTGCATCTAGATGGTCTCCTAGCGGCTGAATGTGCTTACTAGAAAAAGAGATGTACCATTAGGTGGATCAAGCAGGGAGAGGAAAATACGAAATACTTTCATGCTATGGCCACTGAAAGGTTCCGGAGAAATATAATTTCTATGCTTCGGAATAGTGATGGTGTCGAAGTCACAGATCATCATGAAATGGCTGCAATGCTCTGGTCTTGCTATAAGGAAAGGATGGGCCATTCGAATGGCATCCAAATGCAATTTGATTTAAATAGCTTAATTGCTAGAGTTGATGATTTAGACCAGTTAACTGTGCCTTTCACTAAAAAGGAGATGGATGGTATGGTCGATGCTATGCCACCTGATAGGGCACCTGGTCCGGATGGTTTTAATGGGCTATTTGTAAAGAAATGTTGGTCCATAATTCAGAGTGATTTTTACCGCCTGGCTGAAGAGTTTCATGCTGGAACCCTAAAGCTTGAGAATATGAATGGATCCTTCATTATGTTAGTGCCCAAGATCTTTGTTCCTGTGGAGGTCAATGACTTCCGGCCGATCTCCCTCACTAATGTCAGTCTAAAGTTCTTGACGAAGCACGCCGCGAACAGACTACAGGATGTCATTCTGAAATGTGTGCACAAAAACCAATATGGGTTCATTCGTGGGAGATCGATTCAAGATTGTATTGCTTGGTCGTTTGAGTATCTTTATCAGTGTCATGTTTCAAAAAAGCCTATTATTATCCTCAAGCTTGATTTTGCTAAAGCGTTCGACACGATTGAGCATGATGCTATCATCCAGATTCTAAAGCATATGGGTTTCAATCAGAAGTGGCTTGACTGGGTGAAGGGTTTACTATCCTCTGGTTCATCTTCAATTCTCCTTAATGGAGTTCCTGGGAAACAGTTTTTGTGCAAGAGAGGGGTTTGTCAGGGTGATCCAGTTTCCCCTTTGCTATATGTGTTTGGGTCTGAACTACTGCAGGTGGTGGTTAATGACATGTTGAACCAAGGTTTGATCAGTCTGCCCATTGTTACTCATGATACAGACTACCCAATTCTGCAGTATGCGGATGATACGCTATGATTGTGCCAGTTGAGTCGGCTAAAGGACACACTGGATAAATTCTCTTTGTCAACTGGGTTGAAAATTAATTATGCTAAATCATCCATGATCCCGATTAATGTGTCAGATGAAACGATAGCTCATCTGGCTGCTGATTTTGGTTGTCAAGTGAGCTGCCTTTCACTTATTTAGGCCTTCCGCTGGGTACAACAAGGCCTACTATAACTGATCTGATGCCTCTGGTTTGCAATTTGGAACGGAAGTTGGCTTCTAGCTTGAGTTTCTTGAATCAAGGTTCTCGGTTGCAGCTTATTAATTCTGCCTTGCTCGATGCCTTTGCATTTCCTATGTTCTCTCAGCCTACCGCCTGGTCTAACAAAGCAGCTTGATAGGATATTGCGGCAGTGTCTCTGGAGAGATAACAAGGATACCCCAAAATAGTCGCTGGCTGCTTGGGAGTTGATCTGCAAGCCTAAGAAGAGTGTGGTCTAGGTGTAATTGACTTTCAAAAGAAAAATGTGCCCTCCTCATTAAATTCCTTGACAAATTTTATAACAAAGTGGAAACCCCTTGGGTGCAGTTAGTGTGGACTGCTTACTATAATGGTCAAATACCTCATGCTGACAACTTGAGAGGTTCGTTTTGGTGGAGAGACATAATGAAGCTGGTGGACAATTTTAGAGCTGTTTCTTATGTGAAACATGGCGGCGGTGACACTTTTCTTTTCTGGTCTGATAACTGGCAGTTAAATGGGTCGATTGCATCAATCAGGTCTCGTTTTCCTCGGCTATGCTCATATGCAGTAAATGAGGAGATCTCAGCTGCTGCGGTTTTTGCTACACTGGATGATCTCCCCTCTCTATTCAACCTCCCTCTATCGCAGCAAGCTTTTCAGGAAATGCAACAATTATCTGGTTTACTGGCCCATAACCCACCAAGTCATTCTCCTGATACGTGGTTTTACTGTTGGGGGGAGAAATTCACAGCAAGACAGTTCTATGAGAAGGTTTATTCAAATCTGACAGTGCCGAAGACTTACAGCTGGATTTGGGAGTCTCATTGCACTATGAATTACAGGGTCTTTGCCTGGTTACTCATGAGAGATAGGTTGAATACAAAAGATATGTTGAAAAGAAGGCATTGGAATGTGGCTGAGAATGATCACCGTGTGTTATGTCCACTAAGAGAGTATGAAGATAGGAAGCATTTGTTCTTCACTTGTAACTTTAGGCAGCGGGTTTGGAACTACCTGCAAATTCAGTGGACGGCGGATGACAACATCCAAACTGTAATGTCTTTGGCAAGACGAAGTTTTGGTCATGTTTTCTCCATGGCATGGAGGTAATCACTGTGGCTTGTAGACACATCTGTTACAGAGAAATGGACTGATATTCAGGCGGGAAAGACCAACATTTGGTAGATGGAAGAGTGGTTTTGTGCATGATATGTCCATGCTAAGACATAGAATGAAAGCCAAGCATCTGCCTAGTTTGTTGGCTTGGCTAGCTGACCTCCCTTAGAGTAGGTATTCCCTAACACTTTTTTAATCCCCTGATTGTAATTATTTGTACAGAATGTTGTGACGCTTGATGTGAAAATAGAAAATGCTGTGGGGCGGTTGCCCTACAGTCGCGCTTCAAAAAAAAAAGTGCTCTCAGCACACGTTGCCAGTAAAAATAGCAGCAGCGTGACACTGGCAACGTGTGCCCACACGTTGCCAATGGGCATAAACCGCACGTTGCCAATGAGCTTTTCTGTACTAGTGGAATTTTAGCAATGGTCAAAATCTTTGGTAATAGTTATAGCAAGTGTCCACACTATACAAATAATAAACAGTTACCTCGTGCATTTCCCCCTTTTTTGATTTGCTGAATTTTTTTACTCGCATCGTTCACTATTATAAGACATTTTAGATGTTTCAATGCGGATAAGATACATACCGAAATGAGAGAATCTACACACTAAAATTTGTCTAGATACATGCATTTTTTTGAAAAAAGGTAAAACATCTTATAATACTGAATGGAGGGAGTACCATTTCATGCACACTTATGGTTGTGCTGTTATTTTATGCGCAAATTGACATCCCAAACATGTCCTCACATCATTAAACAGAGATATTGACTGGGCTAATACAGCTAAAATTTTAGCCAATAAAATATACAAAGCCAAAGTAGAACCATAAAACGTAATTCGTCGTATACCTAGAGTTTAGTTCTTGTTTTTTGTTCGGAGTTGATTTTGGGAAGTCTTCACTATAATATTCATAAATTTTTCATATAGAGTCCCTTTTTACGCACGAACATTCTAATTTTCAGAAAAACATGTGCATGTGCATATATAGTCCCTAAGGGGAGCTTTGCCTGACTACCAAACTCTGTAATGGAGTTTGTAGCCAACGATCCTTTCTTTACTATGATTTAATGATATGGGGGCGTTCAATCTAAAAAAAAAGACCGTGAATGACTGCAACTCTCCATGTCGACGTCTTCTTATATTTTTGTGGTTCTGGAATGTCAAGTTTTGCTCTGACCTTGCTTAGCGACCAAAATCAAAGTTGCGGATGTGCAGTCCTATTTCCATGTTCAATCACAACATCAGAACAATTTTTCTTTTATTAGCTAAGCCTATAACCAATCACCCTTCTGTTTATGTGAAAAGGTCCACAAATTTATTAATAACCATCAACAATAGTATAAAGATCCACAAGAGAAGTAAAACTACAAACATGTAATTGTACCATCTAGCGACGACTATAAATACTGAAGAGTGCCACATGTGTACTCGCCCCTACCTCGGTTTTCCTAGCAAGTCAAATGTTTGCAAAACAATCAAACATGATGTGCTTCCTTTATGCATAAATCTAAAGTTGTGAGCATGTTCGCAAAAAAAAAGGGTCCACAAAATGCAAGGTAAAATGATTCAAAATGTGGACGCGGGTAACCACTAACCATCTTGCCCCCCCCCCCCCCCCCCCCCCCCCTTGGTTTTTGTTCAAGCTCCGTGTAACACCCCAAGCCAACCAAGCACTTGGAGTGCTACCACATTCATTACACATAGAAACTAACTAAGATCTTATAGGAAAAATTGGCAAAGCCTCCTTTGTTTTTAGGAACATTCACGACAGACAATAAGATATAAACGGAAACATAAGAATATATCACATGTAAAATAGCCGCAATGGCCAACCATACATAAAACTCCGACATCACAACTATATTAAGCTACCATCAACACTCAGTAATGGTATCCACAGGAAACAGACGAATAACTAACACCTTTTCAAAAACAAAGTTCCACAAGACTACTTAATCGTTTTATGACAAAGTTCCACAATGATGGTTCTAAGAAAATGGTGATGAATTTGTGAATCGTGAGATGATGAAGGTGTGCTACTCCCATAACTCCCCATGCATGTCGTCCTCAAGGTTTACCTAAAAACATTGAAGCAACAAGGGTGAGTACAAAGACTCAACAAGTTCATAACAAATAATAAACCTTACATAAATCAAAACACAGAGTCATCACTAACATTATTCATTAATCATCATATATAAAGTTCCCTACATGCCTATATGCTCATCTCATCTCATCACGGATACCGGTATCGCTTGAGTGGACACCCGTCGGCATCCACTCACTCCAACTTGTGGAGGGTGCTTCCAAAGTGGGTCGCAACCCATCAAAGGAAGTCTCATCGTGCCCACCGAAGTAGGTCACTTCAACATCATTATCATCATGGGTATGCAAATATGCATAAAATGGACAATTCATCATCATAATCGTTATCATTGACATCATGGAGATATCATAGACATAAAGGCAAGCTTTTTAAATAAACCAAGTGAAGAGAGATATGCAAAATTCACTATCCATCATGAACTTGCCTCAACCGCGGGGCACAAACTGTGGGTTGTAGGGTTCCGAACCAAAGAATGCACACCTGTTATCCAAACATATAATCCTCAATACAAAGGATGACTTCATAACCAAAACATCCACCTATTAACATCGTTCCTACGCGCGAGAAACCCCTTAAGTAACATACATCCAACCCTTGTGAACATATAAGTTATAACTAAAACTCAACCATATAGGACATCTTAATATCAGCACCTGCACAATACTTATCTCACTTCATCTATGGACGAATCTGGACATGATTACATTAACCCACTCAAACTTAAGAATTACTGAAATTCTGTCAACACAGGACATACCACTTGATATTTGTATACGAATTAATATTCTAAACGAAATCCTGCAAACCATATGTGTTCTAACAACAGAAAAACATTCTCCCCAACTTTCATGTTTAGCCCATAATTTAATTCGAATGTTAAAAAGGCCTAAATTTGCAAAGAAGGTCACTTCGTGCAGAAAATGTTCAGTTCTAAACAGAACACTAAACTGATCGCTGCGAGCAAGCTGTTTCACCGAATTGCACAAATGAATACTCTATGGATTGCCTGAAACATGGCCTACAACTTTCATTCAGATTGTATCTCGAGATTGTACACAGATCAGACCAAGTTTTAAGTGAAAGATTACTGTCCTAAGGAATCAGCTAGAGTGTTACAGCTAGCTGAACATACAGACCCAGTTCAGGTTAGCACATCCACGATAGAATCAGGTACAGGCAAAGAGGGCTAGCAAACTGCAGAATGGTTCGGTTCCCCATGCCTAAACTAGATGCTTCAAAACTACAGGCTGCTACAGCCCCGATGGAGAATAGGAACGGTAAATAAACAGACCACCAATTCTGATACTACCCAAACTACGACACTACAAGAAGTGCTCTGCTACAATGTTGTTGGAGGAACAAGAAAGATAACAAGGGGACAGATGCACGCACTTGTGCGACGACGAACGATGGCGACACCAATTTGATCCGGTAGCAAGTAGGCCCAAGACTGCAACCTCATGGCGGCAGTGACGATGTATGATCCAGCAGCATGGCATCGCCTTCGATCCAGGGGCAACAAGCGGGGTTGAGATAGGAGGAGATGGAAACGAGAGGGCGCAGCCCTAGAACGCCATTAAAAGGCGGCGCCGTAAGGCACATACATCGAGTCCAATAGGGCCTTGGGCCAAGCCCGTGGCTTTCCCCTTCCTCACGATGAAGAAACAAATATAAGGCAGCTGGTTTTGTACAAAACACTCCACATAGGCCAGCCGGCTGCAGCTTAAGGTATTAACCAGTATGTCAAGAGATCAATTTCTAGTACACATATTTTCCTTTCTTTTATTTTATTTTATTTTTTCTTTCCTCTAACTTTCTATTTCAGGAACCCATATTTAAACGACATCACGGCCATATATATTTATTCTTTTCAAAAGTTGAATAAGCACAAAGGGTTAGCTTCAAAATAAATTCGGGGTATCACACTCCGCCACTGCCAGCAAACATCGCTGAAGATGAAAACCGTAGACCGGAATAGCCAGGGCTGCAACCACACCGAGGAACCTGAAAAGTGACCGGCTCTTTGGAACGCGCCACCGGAGCGGTGATAGGATGGGGGAATCTAATTTTGACACTGGGATGTCGCAGTCGGCTTACCATACACCTACGAAGACACATAGGTTAACTAAAAAAATAAACTGGAAATCTCCCACCGGCGAGAGGTCGAGGGCATACTAGCGTATGCGCCGGTGGATGGGAAGAAAACTCTTGCCCTCGGGGTATCGCCTTACATTTATTCTTTCTCCTCTCCTATTGGCTCGTTGTAAACTAACATTGTTTAAATAGTTAAAGATTATTTCAGGAGGTGCCAAGCAGGCGATGCTTTTTAGCAAAACTTGAGATCAGTTTAGTGCTTCCTACTTTTTTAAGATACTCGAGGTCAGTTGAGACATGGCAAAACAAAATCCGCCATATGCGCCAGTTTCTTAGAGGCTGGGATTTTTTTTTAAGCGGCGAATATAAGAAACAAAAATAAAAGCTTCTTTTACTCATTGACGGGTTAGACATTAAAGCGTAATCCGTGCCATTTTCGGCAACAGAGAGAGCTGCTAAAAAGAAGCTGATGAGTGCATTGCTAGGTTGCGCCGTGATGAGGAGGCCAAATGGGCCCAACAGGCAAAAGTTAAATAGGTTCAGGAAGGAGGGGATAATACGCGTTTTTCCATTTAATTGCAAATGGCAAGCATAAAAAACGTATTTTCCAACTCGAGCAAGATGAAGGAACGATTATAGGAGAGTCTAACCTTAAGACTTTCATAACAAAGTATGACAGGAAGTTATTCGGAGCTCCAGAACCGAATGCCTTCACGATGGAGGAGTCAATGACTCAAGATCTTCCACGGATATCACATGATGAGAATGTGATACTAACATCTCCCTTTGCTGAGAAGGAGGTGCTAGAGGCAATCTCATAGATGGAACACAATAAGGCTCTGGAGCCAGATGGGTTCCCGGCGGAATTTTACCAGAAAGTTTGTTCGGTAATTAAGAATGACTTGATGGCGATGTTTGAGCAGCTCCAAAATGGTAATTTACCGCTGTTTAGGTTGAACTTTGGGGTTATTACCTTGCTGCCCAAAAAAGAAGATGCAAGTAGAATAGAGCAGTATCGCCCATTTTGTCTCCTAAACGTGAGCTTTATTTTTTTTACGAAAATGGGAACAAACCATGTTTCTTCTATAGCTCAGAAAGTTATTCGTCCAACACAAACCTCTTTCATTCCGGGTAGGAACATTCCTAAAGGAGTGGTAATCTTACACGAGACTATCCATGAGATTCATAGGAAAAAATGGATGGAGTTCTATTAAAAATTGATTTCGAAAAGGCGTACGATAAAGTTAAACGGTCATTCTTGCAACAAGCTCTTCACATGAAAGGTTTTGATCCTAAATGGTGTGAATGGGTTACAAGATTTGTGCAAGGTGGGAGTGTTGGGATTTGAGTAAATGATGACATTGGTCGTTATTTTCAAACATTAAAAGGATTCAGACAGGGGAATCCTCTGTCCCCGGTTCTGTTTAATATTGTTTCTGACATGTTGGCTGTTCTCATAGCGAGAGCAAAAGAAGACATGCAAATTGGAAGTCTTGTACCACATTTGGCGGAGCGGGGTGTCAATTCTTCAATATGCTGATGACACTATTTTATTCCTTGAACACGACCTCGATAAGGCGGTTAATATGAAACTTATCTTGTCCTTATTCGAACAATTGTCTGGTCTTAAGATTAATTTTCATAAGAGTGAAATCAACTGTTTTGGAAAAGCTGTTGAGCACCAACATGAATACCGAAACATCTTTGGATGTGAGGTGGATTCGCTGCCATTTAACTACTTACGAATCCCAATCCATTACAGGAAATTGCTCAATAAGGAGTGGAAAATGGTAGAAGATCGGTTTGAGATTTTTTTTTTGCTTCTTGGGCTGGTAAGATTTTATCATATGGAGACCGGTTAGTGTTGGTTAATTCGGTTCTCACTAGCCTACCAATGTTCCTCTTATCCTTTTTTAAAATTCCAGTGGGAGTCAGAAAAAAACTTGACTATTTCCGCAGTCGGTTCTTTTGGCAAAGGAAACATAGAATAACAAAGTGGAACATCATTTGTCGTCCAAAAGATCAAGGTGGTTTAGGTATTGATCTGCTAGAAATTAAAAATAGATGCTTGTTAAGCAAATGGCTTTACAAACTATTAAATTAGGAGGGTGTTTGACAGGAACTCCTCTGTAATAACTACCTATGTGGTAAAACGCTAGCACAAGTAACTCCTAAGCCATCCGACTCTCATTTTTGGAGGGGGATACTCGCGGTTAAGCAAGACTTCTTTTCCCATGGTTCGTTCATTGTTGGAAATGGACAAGGAACTCGCTTTTGGGAAGATACGTGGTTGGGAGATAGGTCATTATCGGAGCAATTTCCAAGCTTGTTTAATATCACCCGAAACAAGAATGTTCTGTGGCTGAGGTGTTATCTAATCCTCCACCGATTAACCTTCAGTTTAGACATGCTTTAATAGGTTCAAAATGGACGGCATGGCTAGAATTGGTGCAGAAATTGATGACGGTGTCTTTGACAATGGAGGATGATACGTTTAGGTGGAAGTTGACTAGTAATAGGATATTCACGGTTAAGTCTATGTATGCTGATTACATGAATGGGCATACACCTTTTCTCCAAAATACTTGTGGAAACTGAAAGTACCACTAAAAATCAGAATTTTATGTGGTTTCTTAATAGGAAAGTGATTCTCACTAAGGATACTTTAATCAAGAGAAATTGGAATGGTTGTAAAACATGTGTTTTTTGTCACATGGATGAGACGATAGAACATTTGTCTTTATCTTGTAACTTTGCTCGAAAATTTTGGAGATTGCTCCATTTCACTTATAATATCCCACCACCTATAAGCTTAGCTAATATGTTTGGCTCTTGGCTTGTGTGAATAGATAAGAAAACTAACAGTCGTGTACGCATTGGCGTTTGTGCTTTTATTTGGGCTATTTGGAATTATCGAAACGACGTGGTTTTTAACAAGGTTGAAAATGCTCACTTTTTACAGGTTGTCAACAGAGTTACATTTTGGATCACTATATGGTCCTTTCTCTTGCCGCAAGACCAACGATCTTTGATGGAGTCCGGCTGCACCCGGCTAATGGCAGTTTTACGGGCTATTCTCAGCCGAGATGGGTGGCAGCATGAACGAAGAATTTACGCTCCTTAGTAGATGCCTTTTTTATATTTTTTATTATCGGTGGCTGGCTTGTAGTCATTTTGGATGTTTTCTTTGTTTTGCAATACTCTAAATACTTTGAAAACTTTGCAATAAAAAACCGTGTGCATCACTCTGATGCAGAGGCTGGAGCTATGCTCCCATCTCGAAAAAACTTTTTTAAAATACTATAAAATATATTTTAGGTAATGGCATATCGTAATTGTGTGGCTTCATTTTTCATTTCCCATAAAACTGAACAATGGCACCGTGTTACATATCTTAAATTATTTTACAATGAACTGGCAAATTAGTTTGTTTGATGTCTTTGCATCGAGTTTGTACCTCAAGTTAGATGAACTTAGGTTAGTGGTTGCTGTGAATGCAATTTGGTTCGGTCGTTTGAAGCAATAGGTGAAAATACAAACCATGAGTTTGTTCAACCAAATATTCTCCCTTTTGCGTTTGTGTACAGGAAACATGATCAAGGAAGCGAAGAAATGTAAGGCTGCACAATTTAAACGGCTGACGTAGAAAATGTAGAGAAAACAACAACTTATATATTATTTTCTAGACACGTACGTGGTAATGGGTTTTCTCTAATATGTATGTATTTCTTTCACCGTAGCAACGCACTAGTATATAGAAATATGCAAACCAACACACACACAAGCATGGAGGACGGCACATGCACACAGCACACCATGTACCGATCACGCGACTACGTGGGTTTTGGGGACAAGCATCAGCTTCTCCTTCCTACGGACCGACAGGCCAAACACCTCGGTCATGTCGATGTCCTCCCTCTCCATGCCAGCCGGCAGCACCCAGTCGAAGCAGTACACCAGGTTCGCCAGCATAATCTCGGGAAGAAACTGGGGTGAGCACCGGGCTCACCCCACGCTCGGTGCGCCCCCGTCTTGGACGGCTGGGATCGCACGGGAAGCTCGAGTCCGCATCGCGGCGCGGCTCACCGCGGCGCAGGTGGCTCACCGCGGCGCACGTGGCGGGGCGCACCGTGAGCCCGGTGCCCACCCCAGTTTTTTCCTAATCTCGACGGTAGCCAGCCCAAAGTTGAGTCCAGGATAGATCCTCCGGCCAGCCCCAAAGGGCACGAACTGGAAGTCCTTTCCTCTCAGGTCCACCGCCGGTGCGGCAGCACCATCGATGAACCTCTCCGGCATGAACTCCTCGGGCTTCACCCAGGACCCCGGGTATCTGCCAATAGCCCAAGAGTTGATGATGACTCGTGTTCCAGCATGAATCTTGTAGCCGCTGACGTCGCAGTCAGCCATTGCCAGGTGAGGGAGCAGGAGCGGCGCCGGTGGGTGCAACCTAAGCGTCTCCTTCACCACGGCCTTCAAATAGGTCATACCGGCAAGGTTCTCTTCCTCGATGAGTTCTTGTCCCTTGGGGGCACCGTTTCTTACCTCGTGTTGTAACTTGGCCATGAATTGAGGTTTTCGCATGAGCTCGGCCATGGCGAATTCTAAGACCAAAGACGTTGTGTCGGTACCCGCGCCGAACATGTTCTGTACGTTTTCCATAATAAGAGTAAGAAACACGTAGATATCTACAGTGTATGGAATGTATTTCTGTCTATGTGTTTTATTTAATTATCTGTACTTAATTGCTTACCATTAAGATGGCCTTGATATGTTCTCTGGTGATACCGTGGAACTCTTTCTGGACCGATAGCAGCACGTCGATAAAGTCACTCTCTCCTTGCTCACTGACCCCGTTCTCTTGGTGCATCGAGTTCTTCTTCTCGTGGTCGCTTATTATTGTTTCGAGCAACTCGTCCCACACCCTATGTGTCGCCTCGACTTTCTTGCAGATGAACCTACTGAATACATGTACGCTAGCTAGCCTTGGGAAGTAGTCCTCGAGGTGAAACCCTCCGACGAGAACCGAGTTTGCCTCGATCAGCTCTCTGAACAACTTGTTTCGGCCTTCCGCCCTGAAGAACTTCCCCGACACGGCGCGGCACACCACGTCGTTGGCATACGCGTTCAACATCTCGCCCAGGTCGACGGCCGCCATCGCCGCCGCCGCCTCTCTTATCCTGGCCATCACCTGTTTCACCTGTAAATGAACGAAGTGGAGGTTGTGTATCAACACGGCGATACCACACCTAGTTGGATATCCACCAACTAGCATGGCCGTTGAATTTACATCCAACGAACAATATGATTCCCACTAATTGATGTATTGATAAAACAAAAAATCATGTTAATGCGTGTTTTTTGTTTTGTTAATGCATGTCCAGAAATTTCTTGTTAGTACATAAATCCAAAAAGTAAATTACATAAATCCGAAAATTATTGATAATTATCAATAATTTGAAAAACTATTGATAAATTGTGCACGGATCGTAAAACAGTTGGACGTCCCAAATAAGCAGGGGACATTTAAGTGTGGAGTTGCATTTTCAGGTTGTACGAATTTTTGTCATGGAGGGAGACGACGATCAAGAGGTGGCGACGGATGAATCTGTTGTTATGTAGTCACCTCTTGTTGACGGGCGTTGCGGTAGGACTGGACCTTTTTGACGGTGAACAGGTGCATGGTGACGAGCCTCCTCGCCTGCCGCCAGTGCTCACCGTAGGGCGCGAAAACGATGTCCGATGAAGGCCCGTACATGAGCGCCTCGGCGATCTTGGACGGCGGGCGGGACGCGAAGAGGTGGTCGTGCGTCCGCATGATCTCCTGGGCGGCGCGCGGGGACGACACCACGAGGTTTGGAACGGCGCCAAGGCGGAGAAGCATGAGGCCGTCGGGGCCGTGCATCCTGGAGAGGTTGCAGAGGGAGACGTGAGGGAGGTCACCGACGAGGTGGAGATGCCCTATGACAGGGAGCCCCGGAGGGGAAGGAGGTAGACGCTTTGCTTGGTTTCTACTAGCGCGCGTTGTGACCAGGTGTAGTAGTGGTATGAAGAAGAGCAGTATCACTAGTAGTAGTGCTTGCAGAGGCGTCTCGTGCATGAGTTGGTGCACTAGTTCTGCATAAGGAGCCATGGGGAGAGCTCTGCTAAGTTCGCTAGGTCGTGATGTTGTACCGAGCTGGATCTATAATCTGAGATAGGCTGCAAGCGCTTTTATAGCTGCATTTTCCCCACACGTAGCTAAACGTGTCCGGCTTCTCTCCATTGCTCCTGCTCGGTACCACGCTTTCCTTCCAGGACTTTTGTGGTACCCCATTTAGATGCAGGCCATCCATTTTTGTAGATCTAACGGTTTGTATTAATTCATACTAGTACCTAAAACGACAGTAGCAGAACTTGTATTAGTCGTCATAATCGGAAGAGTTACAACAGAAAATCCTGTAAAAATGGAAGGGTAGAAGCTAGTCGCCAATGAACGCCCTCAACAAATCCCGTAAAAAATGGAGATTGTGCAGATGTGAGTCTTTGAAAAATACTTTTCATTTAGGTCTCTCTTCAATTGTCCAGGTCATGCCACAGATTGAAAAGGTATTGAGAAGGGCAGCCTGACTAGTCTCGTTCCCATATGTACTGTCGTCCGAAGGTAGGCCCGCCGTCATGTGCAGCGGAGCTCCGGCGAGGTAGCGCTTCTGCTATGGCCATCGTTTTGAAGCATGAATGATGATATAGAGCAAGATACATGCATCGAGTTACGGGATTTTAGGCAAAATTAATTAGGGTAATTAGTTGGATTAGTGTTACCATAAATGATTTGCTACTTAAAAAGTCTACAATAGCCCTGTAAATCAATGGATAGATTTTTATTCATACTACTCACCTCCCGTGAGTAGTAAAAGACTAAAAGGTACCGTAAACCACGCCTTTTTGTTTCGTTTTTCAGAAAAGGTTCGCCGCTCTTCATTGGAACACGTATACGAGCAGAGAAACCTGTAGACACGTGCGTACAGAAGCAATATATGCAAGCAGAGAAATGTCTAGGCTTTGCAATGGTGGTATGGGACCACACTCCGCTGCAAACTAACTCTGGAAAATATGTTTTATCTTCGGAGCATTGCCGAATTCCCATTTGAACTATCATGTTTTTATAGGGAAGGTTTACACATGAGACTGTGACGACGGAATGAGAAATAGAGTCTTCTGGCTGTACACCAAATGAATGGTGGCAGAATAAGATCCATCACCTTAGACATTTCATGCAGACATAGGCCGTAAATTCCGCAGGCATGTGTAAAATGGAAAAGGAATGACTTTTAAATGTATTCACAAGCTTGATTTCAAGGCTGGACAAACTCTAACGTCGGCCAAACAGACCACCAAGGGGAAGCAGATAAGAATATAGCTAAACTCATGAGAAAGGAAGAGACGAAATGGTCTTAGCGTGCAAGGGTTAGACATGCCCAAGAAGGGAATAATAATGCAAAATTCCTTTTTTTATTTTAGGAGATAAACATTGGAGTCATCGATCAACGCTATGAAGTATTTCTTTCCCCCTTTTGTCGACACGTCATCCATCTCACAAAAATATTTATGTATAAACTCTAGAGGTGCCAAATCGCTTACCTCCGCAATCGTTTAAGATTTGAGAGATTGCTTTGCTTGCACACAAATTTGACACTTATAACCCTTTACAGTAGCAGAACCCAATTTAATGTGACAAAGACGTGAATGTGAGACATTTGATTTACTATTGGTGCAAATATGATTCACAATTTACAAATGTCTGACAAAGATAGGCGGAACAAGCCCCCTCACTTATAGTTCTTCACCAACAAAGGTTTCAAACTTGGACATTACAAATTTATTGGACTAAAAACCAATTGTAGCCGTTCCGATACATAAGAGATCCGCTAACTAGATTTTTTTAAAGATGGAGGGCACATGATAAACGTTCTCAGGCGCATGATCTTCCCCGTACTAAATTTTTGATCGACCGTATCAACACCACGAACATAAGCATGTGACATGCTCCCATCAGAATGGAGGAAGTACCCGCGATATGATAAGATGAAAATATTGAGAAATCAGCACAAACGTGTACATTTGCACTGGCCGTATCAATCCACCATTCAAGAAGACATATTGAAAGGACGATAGTTAATATACCGTACCAACATATTTTCTCAGTTTAACTAATGACATTAACGGTTTTGCCGCTGTTCCAATATTGACGCTTGTCAAAACGGTTAGTACAACTCGGAGCCTAATGACCAGGATCACCGTAAACCTAGAAAACTTCTTTCTTTTTATCGGTCTTCTTTTTGAAGTTGGTAGGTAGTGAAGTCTTGTTCTTTCCGTCAAGTTTTGGTTAGCCTCAGACTTCTCTTGTTCTTAAATTTGTAGGACTAAGAGTTTTTCTTCTTTATGAAGTTGACACTGAAATCGCCCTCAACACGATAACACCTCGAGCTTGTGTGTTTTTTGCTCTCGCCTTTCTTGCGCATCAAGAGACCGAATGAGGTATGTAACATAAAACTCATATCTTTATACTTCAGAGAGGTAATAATTTCCTCCATGAGGGTGAAAGCTTAGCAATAATGCCCCTGACAATAAATTTGTCCGATAACACACACACGTAAACTGTTTAAATTTCTCCGGAATTTTCATAAATTATTGAAATACCTATATGAGCTATATGACCCGGAGAAGAAGGGCCAATTAATCAAAATCCCAACATAACGCACGTTCCCACATTGCCCAGAACGAGTTTGCACCGCCTACTCGAAATCAAAGGACAAAGTCTAGAAAAAATACACTCTACCACAAACATTAATTATCAAATAATTTTTTTAGGGTAAAGAGAGAATTTCATTAATCAGAAAAATAGGGATTACACACCTGGTGTATGATCTCAAGTGCATCCGGAGGGCCATGAAGAATCGACCCCGCCGATGCTTCTGATCTCATTCCAAGTTGGGCTAAATGATGGGCTACCCTATTCGCTTCTCTTTTTTATCTTGCGCCATTGCACTTGCACTGCACGATCGTAGACACTCGCCGTCTCCACAATCACTTGCAACCAAGGAGGTCGAAAATCCTTTGGCGCCGCAAGATTGTTAATTACTTCCGAACAATCTGATTCAATAATCATGGGCATCTGAATTTTATCCGCCGCAATGTTTGCTCCAGCTAGACACGCAAGGGCTTTTCTGCCGCGTTTTCACAACAACAACAAGACCGAGGGGAGAGACGCCACCCCGGCTTGTCATTAAGGCAAAAGTGTGACTCGAACTCGCGACCTGGCGCTTGATGTTTCAGCCTGCCAACCATCTGGCTGTGGAAAAGTTCACTCTGCCGCGTCTCCACATTTGTTTTTGAACGAGTGTCCCGAGTAAGGTACCAGGCCTCGACAATCCTTGGCTACCACACCAACGCTCACTTCCTTCCTGAAGCCCGCATCAACGTTGATTTTCGCATATGGAGAAGGAGCAGTTTTTAGGGAAATTAACGTTGGCACGAACGACATGTCACAATTTTTAAGCACCCGCATGCTGTTAGACACGTATTCTAAGGGGATTCTATCGGTTACTGTTGTTGTAAATTATTTAACTCTATCCGGAGACAGGGAGTGAAAGTTTGATTCCCGTCAGTTGAGAAAAAAGAGAAAGAAAACATGTTGGTGCAGAGGATAGACTTGTGGATAGAGAAAAATGAGGCATGGAGGTGTTCCATCGTTGACGACTTGGCGAAATTATTGTCCACTTATTTGTTTTAATATTTCTTTGTGCATCTCTTACCATGGATACATCGAACATAACATCTTATCATGTGCGGTAAACCGGGGTGTGTAAGAATACGACAGGGTGATAATCAGCGACGCTTTGAGATGCACTTTGTACAGTAGAGTAATAATGCACGTTGGAAAGAGATAATGTATATCTGTGAGATCGTTTCGTCCTGACAAGGACAGTGACTTCAGTAGCTGTGCGAGGGGGAGGTGATTTGCGGTGTGGAGAAGTCATTAGCATATGCAAACTTTTGGACGTACTTAATGCGCCAATCAAGTACTATATGTAATCGTCAGCGACGAGCAATATACAGCCAAAACGTACCCCTGTGATCCCAGAAAAAAATGAACTAGTACCAATATCTCAATCTGATAGGAAAGAACACTGTATTGCCAAAATCACAGCTCCAGAACTCATATCAATCAAGTTTTACATATTCTACTATATATAAAAGCTGGAGGAATCGCTGCCTCCTCCAGCCCTCCACGTCGCAGGCAGTCCACAGCCATCCGATCGGCACGATCGACGGTCCAGAATAGGCCACGTCGTCCCCAAAAACGCGCGCACTGTAGCACGCAAATATCTGCCAATCGCAGCGTGACACGCGTCCCGGTCACGGCCGGTCGCCCCGGTTCCAACCGGTGACCCGCGTGCACGATTTTTGACGCGCGAGCTTTTCCAGAAAACCCCCCAGAAGGACCTATGTGTAAATTTTGGAAAAGTCAGGGATTTTTTTTGTAAAACGTCAGCAGACCCCCCCCTTTCCCCTCTCTCCTGCGCGCGCCCACCGCGTCGCCGCCGGCGCCGCCGCTCCAGCCCTCCCCGCACGCATCCACGGCCACGGGGAGGTGCGCCGTCGCGTGCGCCACCTCCTCGCCGCGTGCTGCGTCCTGGGACGCCGGCGGCGCGTCGGATTTGCCGCCGCCGTGCAACGGCCACCTCCGCCGCGTCCGTGGTCGCCGCCGGCGTCTCCGGCGGCTCCGGCGACCTAAAGTGGGCGGCTCCGCCACCAACAGGTCCGCCGCGGCGAGGCGCGTCGACCGCGCCCGCGTCCCGGAACGCGGCGGAACGCCGCCGGCGAGCTCGGCGCCGCCGCGGGCGTTGATGACGTGAAACACACGTTCGTTGGGAGACCCCAAGAGAAAGGTATGATGTAGTCATCAGCAAGTTTTCCCTCAGAAAGAAACCAAGGTTATCGAACCAGTAGGAGCAGCAACTCTTCAGAAGGTTGTCAACGGCGCCAGAAAAATAGTGTTGTTGACGTGGAATCTGCACACAACACAATCAAACTACTTTGCCCCAACGAAACAGTGAGGTTGTCAATCTCACTGGCTTGCTGAAAACATAGGATTAAACGTATGGTGTGAAAAATGAGTATTAAATTGCAGATAATGAAAAAGGAACAGTTTGCAGTTTGTGGTTGTTTAATCAGTGTAAAAGAATGGACCGGGGTCCACCGTTCACTAGTGGTGTCTCTCCATAAAATATAACTAACATGTTGGGTGAACAAATTACAGCTGGGCAATTGACGAATAGTGAGCGCATGACAATGCATATACATGACATGTTGACTACTATGATATTTAATTGGGCATTACGACATAATACATAGATCGTTATCCAACAGCATCTATGACTAATAATCCACTGCCGGGTTGCCATCCGAGTCCCCCGTTGGTATTAAGTTGCAAGCAACGGATAATTGCATTAAGTAAAGTGCGTAATGTAAACAACACATATGTTCGTGGACATAGCATCGTTAGGTTATCCCTAGTGGCAACAGCACATCCACAACCTTAAAACTTTCTGTCACTGTCCTAGGTTAAACGGAGACATGAACCCACTATCTAGCATAAATACTCTCTCTTGGAGTTACAAACATCTACTTGGACAAAGTATCTATGAGTAACGGAAAGCATGCAAGATCTTAAATAACATATAAGATAGATTGATAATCAACTTGACATAATATTCAATATTCATCGGATCCCAGCAAACACAACATGTAACATTACAATAATATGATCTTGATCATGTAGGGCAGCTCACAAGATCTAAACATGATGTCACAAAGTGGAGAGACAACCATCTAGCTACTGCTATGGACTCGTAGTCCAAGGATGAACTACTCTCGCATCACTCCGGAGGCAGGCATGGCGATGTAGAAGCCTCCGGTGACGATTCCCCTCTCCGGCAGGGTGCCGGGAAGAGGTTCTGAACCCTCCCGAGCTAGGGTTGACGACGGCGGCGTCTCTGGAACTTTTCGTGGATATTTGCTCAGGTACTTAGGGTTTTCGCGTCGGGGGGAATAAGTAGGCGAAAGGGCGGCGGCTGCGGACCCCCGAGGGGCCCACACCACCCCAGGGAGCGGCAGAAGGGGGGTCCGCGCCCTGGTGGCGTGTGGCCTCCTGGTGGCCCTCCTCTGCTGCTCCTTCGCTCCGTCACGCGTGTTCTGGAAAAATAGGCACCCCCGTGTAGTTTCGTCCAATTCCGAGAATATTTCCAGACTAGCTTTTCTGGAATACAAAAACAGCAGAATACTGGAACTGGCACTTCGGCATCTTGTTAATAGGTTAGTCGCAAAAAATGTATAAAAATGATATTAAGTAGATGCAAAACATGTAGCTATTGGTATAAAACAAGCATGGAACATCAAAAATTATAGATACGTTTGATACGTGTCAGGCGTCTCCAGCCAGACCTAGGCACTGTGACGTCAGCATGACATCACAGTGGCCCACATGTCAGATTTTTTTTAGGAGCCCAATTTATTCATACAATTTTGAAAAAATTCTACATAATATAGGCCAAAATTTTTAAATATGCCTACAAAAAAATTACAAATATGTCAACGTGGTGACATAAAAAAAATATGCACGACCAAAATTTGAATTTCAAATTCCCACAATGCCTTCCAAATTTGTGTAGTTCGTAGATGTTAAAATGGGATTCAAATTCGTTAAAACTATTAAAAAACTGGATGACTTCTGAATTTAAACGATTTTCGAAAAAACAGACAATTTTAAAACGGAAGACTCATTTGCATTTCATTAATTCCCGAATCTGCGCAATTTTTAAATGCAGCCACTTTCACAATTAAATTTAATAAGCGGAAAAAATATGACAAACATGTCAACATGGACACATAAAAAACCACCTACCTGCAACATATGATCAAATTCTACGTTTCAATAATTCAAAATTTTAAGCGATTCTCAAATCAGCGCACTTAATAAATGCAGAAAGAATTCAAACACAATAAAAGTACGAACATAACCACACACAAAAAACCGTTCTTAAAACGTATAGATTCGGGAAATTACGAAGCAAAGAAAACCATACCGGAACTTTCCAATCCAAATTTCAAATTTAATCCCTCCAAAAAAGAATTCAAATTCTTTCAAGTCCACAAGCGCGGCGGAGGCCGTGCTTACAAAATATTACAGATAGATTATGACCACAAAATATAAGCATTTAATAAACATAAAAACAATTCAAGTATGAATAACTCCCCGGTTTGACCATTTCAAAATTTTGAATAACTTCTCAACCTACACAATTTTTGAATTTCAACAATTTTACCTTTAAATAATTTTTTAACCCACGGGCTCAATTAATAGCTCCCCAGTTTGACCATTTCAAAAATTTGACAATATTTCAATTTCAACAATTTTGCGGTTAAAAAATTCAAAATTTAGTTTCAGCATTTGCTTCAACTTTCAACATATTTATCTCATGGATATTGTCAACACAAAGTAGTATAACAAGTCCAATACATTGCATATAACGCATGTTGTAACAAAGTTGACACTAGTGTTTGCTTGTGGAAGACAGAAAGAATAGGAAAACTGACTCAACATAAAAGTAAAAGAAAGGCCCTTCGCAGAGGGAAGCAGGGATTAAATCATGTGCTAGAGCTTTTAGGTTTTTGAAAGCATATAGAGATTGCATAAAATATTTGATACTCCTCCCAACCTTGCTAACACAAGCCATGGCTAACCGAATCCTCGGGTGCCTTCCATCAATCACATACCATGGAGGAGTATCTATTTTTGAGAGGTGTTTGTTAATTGTCAACGAATGGTAGCGGGTGAGAACAGTATTCTACCTGTCGAACGGACTTTTAAGAGCGGCTCCCATGAAGGACGTTATTTCTACCAGCAAGGCAGATCATCCCTCTTTCTCTTTGGTTTACACACATTCAGGTATTTCACTGTTTGTCATTGCTTACTGATGAATCAGGGCAAAAGTGTGAAGAGAATTAATTGGTTAAAGTTGTAATTAATTGGGACTGGGCACCCCGTTGCCAGCTCTTTTTGCAAGTTATTGGATAAGCGGATGTATATGCCACTAGTCCAGGTGTAAAAGTCCACTCGACAAATAGAATAAAGAATAACCACACTAATTCCTCATGAGCTAGTAAACATTGACACAAAAAGGGAATAATAACATTTTGAATAATTTAAAGGTAGCACATGAAAAATTTACTTGGAGTGGCAAGGAAATACCACATATAGGTAGTTATGGTGGACACAAATGGCATGGATTTTGGCTCAAGGATTTGGATGCACGAGAAGCATTCCCTCTCAGTACAGAGTTTAGGCTAGCAAGGTTATGTAAGCAAACAAGAATATCAACCCGTACACCAAGTTTTATATGACAAACATATTGCAAACGTTATAAGACTTCATACCGTCTTCCTTGTTAACCAAACCCTGTTATTAGAAAATATCTAGACCTTAGAGGTACCACCGATGCAAACCAAATTTTCAACAAGCTTTACGGTAGTTCTTCACTAATAGGCTTAACTCATGTGATGCACAATTTAATCATGATCTACTTGTTAACTCAAAACAATTGACAAGCATCAAGTTATCCATTTTAGTGATCTACAAGATTAAGCAAGTTTTTCCTTATACCAATTACCACATGCAACATTTTCTGAACCAACCAAACACCAATCAATTTATTTCATCAACTCTCCAAACAAATATAAGTGAAGCAAGAGAGTACTTTCTACAAAAGAAAGCTAATAGCTCTGACAAGAGATACATGAAAACAAGAGCTAAAAGCTGAACAGCGCTAGATATGAATACTCAACAAATATAAGTGAAGAATAGGAGTATTCTCATGAAAAAGCGGAGCGTGTCTCTCTCCCAATCAAGAATGCTAGGGTCCAGTCAAGCTTTATTGAAAATAAAAGTGCAATACTGAAAATAAAAGCACACAGACGCTCCAAGAAAAGCACATATGATGTGAAAGAATTAAAATATAGTTTCACTAGAGATGACCTGATAATTTTGACGATGAAGAAGGGGATGCCTTGGGCATCCCCAAGCTTAGACGCTTGAGTCTTCTTGAAATATGCTGGGGAGATCCATGGGAGCCTCCCCAAGCTTAAGCTCTTCACTCTTCTTGATCCTATTATATCATCCTTCTCTCTTGACCCTTGAAAACTTCCGTCACACCAAACTCAAAGTAGATCTCATTAGAGGGTTAGTGCATAATCAAAAATTCACATGTTCTGTAAAGACGCAATATGATTTGTTACTTTAAACATTAGCTACAGCCACTGATGTTATGTGAAGCTCTTCCACCCAAAAAAGAATTTCACTCAACACTAGTAAAAGAGAGAATGCAAAAATAAAAAGGCATAATCTGTCTAAAACAGAACAGTCCGCAAAGACGAATTTTTTCGAGGCACTTACGACGCTCAGATCGAGAAACTAATGAAAGTTTCAGACATTCATAAAGATTACGCACAAAAAATTTCAGATTTTTTAACAATCTGGTGATTTTAGGAATTTCGTACAGTGAACAGCAAAAATCTGTTTCTGCGCAGCAATCAAAATTAAGCATCATCTTATCATTAGAGGCTACTCTTGGCACAACAATGCGAGAAAATAAAGATACAAAGGAGTTGCTACAGAAGTAAACAAACTCCTTGACTCAATAAAAGAAAAATTGCAGAAAAATAAAATGGGTTGCCTCCCATAAGCGCTTTTCTTTAACGCCTTTTAGCTAGGCACAAAGCATGCATCAAGTATTACCAAGTGAAGAAAGGTCTAATTCATCAAAAGCTTCATCAAGAACAGGGTTTGTCACATTAGGACTTTTCAGTTTACGTAATTCTTGGGAAGAAAATTTAAATAGACCATTATGTGACTACCCTCAAGCTCATTGAACACGTTATCCGTTTTAAACGCACCCGTGGGTTTTGGTTTAGAAATTTTTGGAACATACATAAATTTTTGCTTTCTCCCCACAAAAGCCTTTTGCCTTTTAGTTTTAATAGAGGTAAAAGTAGAACTTATTACATCCATAGCCTCCTCTAATTCACCAATCCTAAGATTTTGATTATCTTGAATAGTACTAGTTTCTAAAACAGCAATTCTTTCATTAATGGTTCCCAGTGATTCATCAACTTTGCTAGTACTATCAAGGAGATTTGGCAAATTTTTCTCTATAGACTCCAATTTCTTTATAACATCTTCCAAGGTGATCTCATTTTTAATGTTACTAACAGGTGGTGTTCCTACTAGGCTCTCAATAATATAACTAGCTTCCAACGCAGGGGTACCAAGAAAGTTACCTCCCGTCAAAGTGTCCAAGACATATCTATACCAGCTAGTTATGCCAACATAAAAATTTCTAAGCAGGATCATAGTGGAATATTTTTTAGCACACCTACGATGAGCATCGCTGATTCTATACCAAGCATCTTTCAAACTTTCTCCACTTTGTTGCTTAAAAGATCGAACCTCAACTTCAGGAACCAAAACATGATGAGCCGAACCAGACATGATAACTAACAGAAAACAAAACTGAAAATAAACTAATGCAAGTAACTAATTTTTTTGTGTTTTTGATAATTGAAAGCAAACAAGATAAAATAAAATAAACTAAGCAAGACAAAAACAAAGTAAAGAGATTGGAAGCGTGAAACTCCCCTTGCAGAAGACTGCTGTCTCCCCGGCAACGGCGCCAGAAAAATAGCTTGATGACGTGAAACACACGTTCGTTGGGAGACCCCAAGAGGAAGGTATGATGTAGTCAGCAGCAAGTTTTCCCTCAGAAAGAAACCAAGGTTATCGAACCAGTAGGAGCAGCAACTCTTCAGAAGGTTGTCAACGGCGCCAGAAAAATAGTGCTGTTGACGTGGAATCTGCACACAACACAATCAAACTACTTTGCCCCAACGAAACAGTGAGGTTGTCAATCTCACTGGCTTGCTGAAAACAAAGGATTAAACGTATGGTGTGGAAAATGAGTATTAAATTGCAGAGAATGAAAAAGGAACAGTTTGCAGTTTGTGGTTGTTTAATCAGTGTAAAAGAATGGACCGGGGTCCACAGTTCACTAGTGGTGTCTCTCCATAAAAGATAACTAACATGTTGGGTGAACAAATTACAGCTGGGCAATTGACGAATAGTGAGCGCATGACAATGCATATACATGACATGTTGACTACTATGATATTTAATTGGGCATTACGACATAATACATAGATCGTTATCCAACAGCATCTATGACTAATAATCCACCGCCGGGTTGTCATCCGAGTCCCCCGTTGGTATTAAGTTGCAAGCAACGGATAATTGCATTAAGTAAAGTGCGTAATGTAAACAAACACATATGCCGTGGACATAGCATCGTTAGGTTATCCCTAGTGGCAACAGCACATCCACAACCTTAGAACTTTCTGTCACTGTCCCAGGTTAAACGGAGACATGAACCCACTATCTAGCATAAATACTCTCTCTTGGAGTTACAAGCATCTACTTGGCCAAAGCATCTACGAGTAACGGAAAGCATGCAAGATCTTAAATAACATATAAGATAGATTGATAATCAACTTGACATAATATTCAATATTCATCGGATCCCAGCAAACACAACATGTAGCATTACAATAATATGATCTTGATCATGTAGGGCAGCTCACAAGATCTAAACATGATGGCACAAAGTGGAGAGACAACCATCTAGCTACTGCTATGGACCCGTAGTCCAAGGATGAACTACTCACGCATCACTCCGGAGGCAGGCATGGCGATGTAGAAGCCTCCGGTGACGATTCCCCTCTCCGGCAGGGTGCCGGGAAGAGGTTCTGAACCCTCCCGAGCTAGGGTTGACGACGGCGGCGTCTCTGGAACTTTTCGTGGATATTTGCTCAGGTACTTAGGGTTTTCGCGTCGGGGGGAATAAGTAGGCGAAAGGGCGGCGGCTGCGGACCCCCGAGGGGCCCACACCACCCCAGGGCGCGGCAGAAGGGGGCCCGCGCCCTGGTGCGTGTGGCCTCCTGGTGGCCCTCCTCTGCTGCTCCTTCGCTCCGTCAGGCGTGTTCTGGAAAAATAGGCACCCCCGTGTAGTTTCGTCCAATTCCGAGAATATTTCCAGACTAGCTTTTCTGGAATACAAAAACAGCAGAAAACAGGAACTGGCACTTCGGCATCTTGTTAATAGGTTAGTCCCAAAAAATGTATAAAAGTGATATAAAGTAGATGCAAAACATGTAGCAATTGGTATAAAACAAGCATGGAACATCAAAAATTATAGATACGTTTGAGACGTGTCAGGCGTCTCCGGCCAGACCTAGCCACTATGACATCAGCATGATGTCACAGTGGCCCACATGTCAGATTTTTTTAGGAGCCCAAATTATTCATACAATTTTTGAAAAAAATCTACATAATATAGGCCAATTTTTTTAAATATGCCTACAAAAAAATGACAAATATGTCAACGTATAAAAAAAATATGCACGACCAAAATTTGAATTTCAAATTCCCACAGTGCCTTCGAAATTTGTGTACTTCGTAGATGTTAAAATGGGATTCAAATTCGTTAAAACTATTAAAAAAATGGATGACTTCTGAATTTAAACGATTTTTGAAAAAATAGACAATTTTAAAACGGAAGACTCATTTGCATTTCATTAATTCCCGAATCTGCGCAATTTTTAAATGCAGCCACTTTCACAATTAAATTTAATAAGCGGAAAAAATATGACAAACATGTCAACATGGACACATAAAAAACCACCTACCTGCAACATATGATCAAATTCTACGTTTCAATAATTCAAAATTTTAAGCGATTCTCAAATCAGCGCACTTAATAAACGCATAAAGAATTCAAACACAATAAAAGTACGAACATTACCACGCACAAAAAACCGTTCTTAAAACGTATTGATTCGGGAAATTACGAAGCAAAGAAAACCATACCAGAACTTTCCAATCCGAATTTCAAATTTAATCCCTCCAAAAAAGAATTCAAATTCTTTCAAGTCCACAAGCGCGGCGGAGGCCGTGCTTACAAAATATTACAGATAGATTATGACCACAAAATATAAGCATTTAATAAACATAAAAACAATTCAAGTATGAATAACTCCCCGGTTTGACCATTTCAAAAATTTGAATAACTTCTCAACCTACACAATTTTTGAATTTCAACAATTTTACGGTTAAATAATTCAAAAGTTTAACCCACGGGCTCAATTAATAGCTCCCCAGTTTGACCATTTCAAAAATTTGACAATATTTCAATTTCAACAATTTTACGGTTAAAAAATTCAAAATTTTAGCCCACGGGCGCGGCGGAGCCCGCGCTTTGTCCCCTAGTCATGCTGAATCGGAAGAAAATAAACATAGGAACAACGAATAATACAGTGTTGTGAGAGATGAGCACTTTACTTTTGCAACGACATAGATACATTCAGTCAAACCGAACATGTTGGACAACTCGAGCTTTTTCGCCTAAATTTTGGGGAAATCGTCTTGTTACCTAAGACTCAGGTGGCTGAGAGGATACAACAGTATCGGCCAATATGCCTCCTGAATGTTAGCTTCAAGATCTTTACAAAAGTGGCAACTATTAGGTTAAATTCGATAGCAGATCATGTGGAAAAGCCTACCCAAACTGCTTTCATGCAAGGGAGCAATATTCTAGACGGGGTTATGGTTCTCCACGAAACCGTACATGAGATGCACATGAAGAAACTTAATGGGGTAATATTTAAAATTGACTTTGAAAAAGCGTATGACAAAGTAAAGTGGCATTTCCTACTACAAACTCTGAGAATGAAAGGGTCCTCCGATGAGTGGTGCGAATGGATACATAACTTTGTTGCCGGGGAAGCGTGGCGATAAAAATCAATGATGACGTCGGCCACTACTTTCCGACAAAAAAATGTTTAAGGCAAGATGATCCTCTATCGCCTATACTATTTAATATAGTGCCTGATATGCTGATCATCATGATTGAACGGGCAAAAAAGGATGGCCAAATTGAAGGAGTAGTCCCACACCTTGTTCATGGGGGTCTTTCTATACTTCAATATGCGGACGATACAATTCTTTTATGGAACGTGACCTTGATAAGGCGACGAATCTGAAATTGATATTGTCAGCATTCGAGCAATTATCAGGTTTAAAAATCAATTTCCATAAAAGCGAATTGTTTTGCTTCGGCGAGGCACAGGACGCAGCTGCTCAGTATGCCAAAATATTCGGTTGTGAGCAGGGTCAATTCCCTATAATGTACTTGGGTATACCAATACATTATCGGAAACTGACTAATGCGGAATGGAGACATGTCGATGAGCGTCTGCAAGCAAGGTTGTCTAGTTGGAAAGGAAAACTGTTGTCCCTTGGTGGGAGGTTGGTTCTCATTAATTCGGTACTTACAAATATGGTACTGTATATGATATCCTTCTTCCAGTTACCAAAAGGTGTCTCGAATAAATTGGATTACTTCCGATCAAGATTCTTTTGGCAAGGGGATGGCGAGAAAAAGAAATATCGATTGGCTAAATGGGATGTTGTTTGCCGACCTAAAGATCAAGGAGGGCTGGGTATTCATGATCTTTGTATCAAGAATTCGGCCCTCTTAGGGAAGTGGTTGTTTAGACTGCTAACCGAAGATGGTATTTGGCAAACTCTTCTTAGAAGAAAATACATCGGTTCAAAGGCGGTATCACAGGTGTATTGGAAACCTGGTGACTCCCATTTTTGGGCCAGCCTAATGGCGACTAAGAAACATTTCTTTCGCTTTGGTGTATTTAATATTAAGGATGGCTCGGAAATTAGATTCTGGGAGGACAAATGGTTAGGTAACACCACCCTCCGGGAGCAATATCCGGCTCTATACAATATTGTTCGACATAAAGGGGACACTATAGCCACTGTTATGCAGTGTTCACCACCCAATGTATCGTTCAGACGAAATTTAATTGGTCCGAGATTAGCATCTTGGAACGCCTTGCTGGCACGGTTGGATTTAGTTCAACTCACACAAGGCTCTGATGAATTTCGGTGGAATTTATGCGGGAACGGAAAATTCTCAGTAGATTCCATGTATAGGGCGCTCGTGCATTCCGACATTCCAGTCGATGACAATAAAAAAATATGGCACATGAAGATTCCACTTAAGATAAAAGTATTTACGTGGTATCTTCGTAGGGGTGTCATTTTAACCAAGGATAACCTTGTCAAACGGAATTGGCATGAAAGTACTAAGTGTGTGTTCTGTCCTAAACAAGAGACAGTAAAACACTTATTCTTCGAATGTAGTTTCGCACGTTCTATATGGTCATCTATCCAAATAGCGTCTAACTTATATCCATCCAAGTATGTGGCCAACGTTTTTGGTAACTGGTTGCATGGGATAGATAAAAAGCTAAGAACGGTTATTAGGGTGGGAGCGATTGCCGTTATATGATCGCTTTGGCTTAGTACAAATGACAAGGTTTTCAATGACAAAGATGTTTCTCTTTTGCAGGTACTCTACCGTTGCACGAGTACTCTCCGTACGTGGTCCACCTTACAACGCGTGGGACATCGAGACCTCTTACGGAGGCATGTGCAAGACTGGAGGAGGTGGCAAGGGACATTTTCTCACAACATGGGTGGCCGCTTGATCGCCGGATTGGACCTCCATAGGCTGATGAGCTTGCTATGTCATAGGCGTTTTACATTATCCTGCTGATTGTAATTCGTCTATTGTTGCACTTTTTTACTTTATCGGTTGGATTGCGGCTGTGTGCATTTGTTATGCAGAGGCCGGGTGTAATACTTAAACTTTTGAGTAATAAAGCCCTTTATCTAAAAAAACCGAACATGTTGACTGAACTCTGTCAATGGAATTTTCTTGGCTCCGAGTCAAAGTGAGTCTGTCAACCGAAATATCTCTGTCACTTATGTTCACTTCTCATAACTGTATGTCTGTATCAAGTTTTTTTTTTTTGAAATGATGTCTGTATGAAGTTATCTATGTTTTGATATCAGAAACTCATGAACCTAAGCCGGCCGCGTGAGGCCTTGTTCGTTTAATCCTACCCCGGTCAGGATCGGACACCAAACCCCGTGGATCGGCCGGGATCATTCCGTCTGGGGTTTAATCCCGGCTCATGACAAGAAACGTGTTCGGTTAGGCCTTGTTTGGTAGGAAGGAATGTGCCGGTATTTTGAGGGAAAATCCTCTAGCGGGTGAAAAGCCCCAAAATTCCCCGGAGGCCCGTTTGGTAGACCGGTGGGGGTTGGGCCAGCCCGGTCGAACCGCCCCAACCCACGCCAACCCACGCGTGTCCTACGCCTCGAGGGCTCACGCGTGGATCGACCGGGACGAAGCGGCAGTGCAAAGGAGAGCGAGGCGCGCCTCCTCCTTCCTCACGACAGGCGTCGCCGGTCGCCGCCACACCTCCTCCGCTGGCTTTTTCCCCGGTACGGCTCCACTCTCCTTCTTTCCCCTATCCAGAACTACCAATCTTGGCTCCCATCTGCGCAGCCGCCGGCCAGCTCCCACCGGCGACCCTCTCTCTGTGTGAGCTTGCTTCTCTCTCTAGGGCTCATACACAACAGGACTTCCACGCACCAGGTGCGTCAACAGGACGGGGAGAGAGAGATAGAGCGTGTGTGTCAACGGCCGCACTACAACGCGCATTCGATGTTGCAAACTTGCAGTTTCTGATCGTTCCTTTGGAAGGATTGATAGGAATAGATCATTGCTAACTCCTGATCAATTGGTAGAATTGATCGCTGATTGTGATAGTTGTACTTGCGCCAGCGGTGGTATGGATTTCTGAACCTATGGATTCGTATTCAGAGATAAGCTTGGAACCTTTGCTCCATGTGATGGATCGATGGATTTCTTTTTGCATTGTGGTGTATATATGGTCTTCCGGCCGGACGATGATACGTATATATCGGTGGGAGGCAGGAAGTAAATCAGTGTATGATGCACATGACATTCTATTCTGATATGAATTGTTCACGGTTGCTCATACTAATACTAGATGAGATCTACTAATATGCATGTACACTACTGATCGATACGATCGGCTGCAACCTGATTCACCATAGTTCCATACGATGGATTAACGGCATCTGTGTTCTGCTAGCCGGCCGTGCGTGCTCAGCCTTGGCACTGGACTGATTCATTGGATGGATCAGTGGCTTTTTCATGCAGGTTATCATTGATTCATGTGATGGATCAATTGGTATTGCTAATCTCTGACTTGGTAAAATGTCCATTAAAGTTGGCGTGTTGCACAATTTTGTCCTGTTATTTTTTAGTCTGTACCAAAAAGCACATTAGGTCATTAGCTTCTTGAGACTGAATTTAATGCCATACAAGTAAAGTCAAGCATATTTTTGTCCTGTTATTTTTTAGCATGTTCCATTAAACCGTCATACAAGTGAAGTTTTGCCTACCCATTCGCCTTATATTTGTGTTACGGTAGGACATCCGAGTCCTTCAGCTTTGTGTGGAGCAAACAGTCCATGCTTTCTGTATGTGATGCGAGTGGGGGATTTACATTTAAATTGTCCACCTTATAAATTGCACGTTTTGCCTCTACTTCAAACCTTGACCCTCAGAACAAAAGAGAAGCTGGGAGTGTGAGACTTGCGGCATTTTGAATTGTCTAGTTCTCTAACTGACCTGTGGTTGTACACTGTGCGTGTAGACAATGCTGGACAATGAAGGAGTGCGCTGACCTGTGGCCCAGGATCGCCAGCAACGCCAATGCCATCGTCTGAGAGCTTTGTTGGAAGTTGTTAAGACTGCTATAATATGTCAGTGTGTGTTGCCATTCGAAATTATGGAGCTTTGTGTTGGCTCCATTCTGTTTTGGCATTTCAGTTATCTAGTATTGAACAGAAGTTGATCTACATGTTTTGGCTTGGCAGCTATGTAGTGAACAGAAGCTTTTCTATCAACAACGATGTTTGTCTTATTTCAAGTCTCATGATTATAGACTATTTGAATATGTTCGTTCTTGTCAGGCTTATATGTGAGAAACTTTCTAGTTTCGTATGTGAAATTAATTGGCAGTACAATGCTGAGTTCTGAATGGATGATTTTACAATGCTGAGTTCAAATTTGGGAGCGCTGGTTTTGTTCGGTTTGAAAGTTCAAATTTTTATTTTGTTCAATCTGGTTCTCGTTATATGATTGTATAGTTCTGAATGTATGATTCCATGTGTGTATGAAACCCTGTGTACCAAACGATCGGAATGAGGTTCGGGGTTGTAGGGGATTGTCCGGGAAGAGGTTTTGAGGGGTTTGGAGGGATTTGGGTGAGTGGAGAGGTTTCACCCAAACCCTGTGGGGATAATCCCCACTAATCCTCTCAAAACCCCTTGCACCAAACAAGGCCTCAGGGTGATGTTCTTCGACCTGCTCCGACCTCATCCGGGCTAGGTTCTGGCTGTTTGGGCCTCGTGCGGGCCAGCATGCCCAGTGTCAGGGACAGACCCAGAACAAAATCAATGCGGTGTCACAGTATGAAACACACAAAAAAATCACCTAGGGTTACGGGTGTCACACGCTAAAAATAAATAAAATATAGCAAGGAAAAGGGATTTTCAGTGTCATGTGCGGCGTGGTGTCAGTGTTCTTCAACCCTGGTGTAGCGAGTCTTGTCGCCAAGATGGTGCCTTCGAGGTTGATCTAATATTCTGATGTGATCAATCCCTGGGTTTAAATATAACAATGTGTATATTTTTATACAGAGGTCGGGCTTGAACTCTCTTTCTTATATCGTCTTGATGTACCTTTTTAGTTAAAAGTTCCCTTTATCTACAAAGTTGAGCGCTGGTCTTACAATAAAATACACGACATAGGTCTAGACGCACCCATTATGTAAAACATTTTTATTTTTTATATAAAATGTCAAAAAATTCTAATAAAATTTCGTATATACATCAAAACATTTTGTGTTAGCACAAAAAAATCGCAAAGAAAAGTCATTTTTATGACCTGTGCAAAAAAGACAAAAAAATGTCGCGTGCAAACTCATTTTGATGCACCCAGATTTGTCTTTTTTGCACAGCCAGCAAAATATGTCATTTCTTCACGAAACTTTTTATGCTAAATTAAAATGTTCTGATGTATATTCGAAATTTTTATTTGATGTTTTTCACAATTTAAAGAATAATTTTCGGGCAGTGGGTGCATCTACACCTATGAGCCAATATGGATTTTCGCGTAAAAGAATCTCTTTCGAATATGATATCTTCTACAAGACAAAATACTATGAAAAATATAAAAGAGCAAAATATATTTTTGTAATGTCTCCAAAGACTTATATGATGCAAACTCTTCAAAGTTCAATCTTCAAACAACCTTAAATATGGCAACAACGTAAATTGCTTAGAGCATCTCTAGCAGATACACTAAAATCTCTTACCGGATATATCGTATCCGGTAAGCACTAAAATGATTTTGCGGTACGGGAAGGGCTGGGGAATAACATATCCACGAAATGGTACTGTAAATTCAAACTGAAATGAACAACTAGAATTCGCGCGAGATTTTTACATAGTAGGATGCAAGAACTACAACTATAAACTGAAATTAAACTATATGATCTACTTCTTCTTCTTTGGCCGATATAGAAGCTGAGCTCCTCCTTCTCCATGATCCTGCGCACCTCCCATGCGAGCTCGTGCTCGTCCACCGCCGCTTGGAGGGGTTCTGTAGCACCAGGAGCGCCTGCCTCCACCGCGGCCCACGCGGCAGCACGTTCATGCTGCAGCCACCGGAACCACGGCGGCCACAGGTGACGACGACCTCCCCCGCCGGCAATAGAGGCAGCACGTAGTCGTCCTCGTTCGGCTCCTCCGTCTTTCTCCTCCGGCCACTAGACGAGCTGCCCGCCTCCGCGTCGTGCGACCTCGACGGGATGAGCCCCTCCCTCCAGTGGCCTCGGTACGAGCCGCGCTTGTGCACGCCCTCCTAGCGACGGCGGAAGGCCTCCGCCGCTCCCGCCAGAGCCACGCATGGAAGAGCCGGCCATGGATTCGCAGTCGAGGAGGAGAGATGTGTGGAGGAGCTCAACTAATTGTTCACCGGATATGAGAGAGGCTAGTGGCAGAGGGAGGCAGAACGCGGCGGAGGGATCGGGAAATGGAAACATATCTGAACCGGTTGAACAGCGCCGGAGCCTCTGCTTATCCGGAGTCCCGGATAAAATTTTCCGGGCCGGCCCAGTATGCAGTATCTGGTCGGGCCAGAAAACTAGCCCACCCTGCATATCGGCCGGAAGTTTTCGGGCCGGGGGGCTTATCTGGTATCTGCTAGAGATGCTCTCATGGGGAAAGTTTTCCTTCTATGAACAACCATCTATTTATGTTTACACAATTGGTACTACATAAATATGTTCCATCTATTCCACACCAACCCATCTTATCCAAATTTATACGAATCTTATAATATAAATATTAATTTATAATAGGGACTAAAATGCCAAACTCATAAAGGAAGTTGGCCCAGCCCTATATTCTGAATAGCCCACAGAATGTCAATGTGTGGAAGGTTTTAATTTTGGCCCAATAATAGATTGGCTAAGGATCTCAACAAGCTTCTATTTAAACCCCCATCGTTATTTCCCTTCCCACCGCCTACCTCCAAACCCTTTATCCCGCCGCCACCGCCACCGCAGAACACTAGATTGCTTTATACCAAGTGGCACATACGCCGCCAGCCGCCAACGTCCCTTATAGCTCTGCAATCTATTCCCAATCCTTGTATTAGAAGATGCCTTTGATCAACTTCGACCTTGTTTGACCACCGTAGATATTATTTTTGGTCATCTCTTTCACGCTGGGATGAACACCTTGTACCCTCAGTTTTTCACCTCCGCTCTTAGTCTGTTTCTTTGTGCTCTAGGTATTACTATCATCATTGTTTTCTCCACATCCACCATCAAGGTTACAAGTTCATCATCTATCGAATATCATATGAGGTTTGACGCTCAGATCTGGGAGGAAAATAAACAGGTAAACAAATTTCCTTAGTAATGAGATGATTTTTGTGATTATGGAAATTTACCAAGTTAAATTCCTTGCATGTTCCAATTTATCTTGCGGGGTAGCATGTAAGTGATCAGTTTGACCCTAAATATTTTTTGATCTTATGGTGGGTTTGTCATGATAATAGGAAGAAGAAAAGGGGTTTTCCATTGGTGGCAAGGCTACAATAGGGGTGCCCAAAATGGAATGTGATGATGTGGGCATGGTTAAGGCGCATGCATTGTCTCCTCCTCTCCTTGCCAAGGAGGATAAGCCGAGCATCAAAGATATGCCAAGGACCGTGCGCATATTTTGGCAAGACAACGATGCCACCGACTCATCGAGCGATGAAGAAAATGGTCAATGGGATAATGTGAAAGCAAACTTTGGCCGTCAACGCGTCAAGCATCGTGGGTGTGAGATCAAGTTGAAGCGGGAGAAAGTGTGTGTGCCGGGCACAGTGAACTATGAGGAAATTGTGATAGCTAAGAGAACTAGATTGAGCGGTTGATGCCATTTGTGGACTGATTCTATTCTTTGGTAGGAATGCCTAGGATTCTATAAGCAGGTAGGATCAGAAAGCACATTTGCGATAGGTGTCATTTGCCAGAAAATTTGCGAGATTGATAATAATAGTTGCTTTTCTTAATAAATTCAAGTGGGATCTCTTGATGATACCATAATCATTTTCTTCTTATCTATTGCAATATTGAATATGTGACTGGGTGTGGCTCTAATTTTTATTTTCGTTGACATGATTAGACACATGCATAAGTTTCTCTACAAAAATATAATTGAGTATTTGGTGATGGCTCTAAACAATCTTGACGTGATTAGCATGGTGTTACTCTTAACTCTCTCATTGCAATTTCACTTTGGAAGGTAGGGTTTATGTTATGGTATGGAATATACAAGTCTTTAAAAAAACCACGAGGACACAACAAAATTTTACTAAACTTCGTCGCGCTAGCGTAACGACAATAATACCTCCTAATGGAGTTGGTGGCATTGCAAGGGACATATGAATGCATTTTGCATCATATATTAAGCAGGCAAACATGTTCTCTCGGGTGTTATTTCATCATATATGCATTTTTATCAAGATTTATGATTTATTGTGGAATTACAGCAGATCGTCGCAGGATCTTTACTGCCCTCTCCGTCCCATATTAATTGACGCTAAAACAGATGTATCTAACACTAAAATATGTCTAGATACATCCGTTTTAGCATCAATTAATATGGGATGGAGGAAGTAGATGGACAAGGGGGAATTAATATGGGACGTAGGGAATAGATACATCCGTTTTAGAGTCAAAACATGCAAGAAAATTCAGCTGTCTAATTTGAAACATGGGCGGAGCAGCAGCCTGAGGGGTGAAGGTATGGGAGACCCATGAGCCCCATGTAGGTCACGTGACACACCGGGGCCCACGTGCGCCTTAATGTCTCTTCGGAAAAAGTCACGCATAATTATAGGGTATTCTTTTTGGTGTGGGAGTGGGCGAGAAATGAGCCCTTCCTTCGTCGAGATGGGTTGGTTCTGTCATTTCTACGATTCTCTTCTAGGTATATAGCTACCATAGTCGTCACCAAGTACTCGGCTAGGTGGCGAGAAGATGGGTTGGTTCTGTCTTATACCACCTATTTAAGAGAAAAAACATATTGACCCTCCACCTTTTCCCTCATATTCATCCTTTCTCTTAGCCCTTCAATCTCTCCAAACATTCCCCGTTTCTTCCCTTACATGTGCCGCCCAATCTAGGGAAACAAGTCATTCTAGCTTGCATTTTGCTACCAATGACAAGTTTTGACAGTGCCCTTATGAGTGAGTAGTTGTGAAGCTAGCGGAGGTACACAGACTCGGTATGTAGAGAAATTGTGTCTACTCGTGCAAGTACTTCGAAGCGATAAGGATAAACACGCTTTTTTATTAGGGATCTAGTCTCATCTAAAGGATGTTAACCCATTCTACAACCCTAGAAAAATCATTGTTATCAACACCTAGATTTGTAGATCTAATCTTGCTCTTAAACTTTATAACCTTCATCTACACACACATATAAGCAAGAGTAGGGCTATTATCCATCCCGGTCGAGGGCTTGAAACATGGATAAACCAATATGCCAATGTTATCTCCGGCGGTATTCCCTCGGGTTCCTATTCCTCTCCACCCCCCACCCCACCGCACCACCACCACCATTCTACTATCTATGTGAACTCCATCACGACGGTAAATTAATAATTGACAGTTGTTGCCTATCATGGGGCCAAAGGCGATTCACTTCTACAACTTCATCGAGCAATCATCCAATGGCGGCATCATCCACAACCAGCATGATCGAGGCGGTCCTAGAACTCTCAAGCCTACAAAAGTGTGCAGTCCCAAGAGTTTTGGGGCCTCCTTGCCAATACTAGGGAGGTCAACCTGGGCTCCCCTGATCCGTCAGTCCAGTTCTGAACACTATCCAGATTACAATTTTCAAGACTTAGCTTTATAGATTTTATCCAGCTCTTGTACTTTGTAACTTTCATTTACACATACATAGGTTTCCTCGATAAAGGGGAACCCCACAACCTCAGCACTGATCGGTACATATGGCCGTCTACATTTACACATATAAGGATGAAAGAGAGCCATTATCCATCTCGGGAGTCTAAACCTTGGTATACCACCATGCCCTTATCTCTACTATCTCTACAAACTCCATCACAATCGTAAGATAAACAGTGAATGAATCGTTGATAGCTCGGACCACATTGAAGTTCGACAAGCAATACCTCCCTTGGATTCAAACTTGGTCATCGAGTCCTTCCGAATCACCCTTCAAACTCCACACACTCTCGAATGGTCCACACTCCTTTTCCCACCCTCAAGATCCGATGATAGCGAGGACGAGGTTTTGGCATAGCCGATGCTCATTCCTAGACCGATGGGTTTTTGAACCGTCCGGTAAAGGGCATTCCTAATACTGGTGAGGCATTGTACTCGGTATTTTTGGAAATACAAAAGAAAACATGACAGGGGAAAGAGGTACATTGGGCCGGCCGCTGTCCAATTGTGTGCTCTCCAACGGCCCACTCGTACTCACCGGACAAGATAGCAAACTACACCCTCAACGAGAAATTAGTGGGAAGAAGAGCTGAGAAGCATCGGAACAACATGCACATGGTGAAACGAAAATATAGGCACGCGCGAGAATCCACTAGATTACAGGCAACAAATTAATGAATCCAAACCGAATCTCACACCTCCAATCTCTCAAGAATCCACTAGCTTATCGATCAAGAGAAAGATGAACAAAAGAATGAGAAGGCTCCGCTCGATCTGCAGGGACTCAGAAGAGCTTGTAGGGGGAGGAGGCGTCCAACGGGTGGATGAGGTAGGTGAGCACCAGCGCCACGATCATCAGAAGGTAGGCGACGCCTTGGTCGATCGACGATGCTGCACGTATTCACAAGAAACAGATGAGAAATTCAGAAGGTCAAAAACTGGCATTTGAATCCAATCTATCCTGCATGCTTGATAGATGGATGACTCACCGTCGCTGATGGGCGCCGGCGCGGGAGCCTGCGCTGCGACGGCCGGCATGACGACGGCGAAGAAGAACGCCGCGGCAGCGACGAAACCAAAGAGGGTCCTCGCCATGGCAGCCGCGTCGCCGGGATCTGTTCCGCTCTATCTCTCTCCTTGACTCGCTGCCTTGTCCTCACGTCCTGCCGAAGCTTCGCTCATTATATAACGGGTTATGGCTTCATAATTGATTATATAACGGCTCTCTCTCTCTCTCTCTCTCTGCTGGACCTCGCTGGGATCGCAATGGCATCTTGTGCCGGCGTGGGCCCCACTCACATGGAGGACCGTTGCTGAATTTCTTTTTCATCTTTCCAGTCTGGATTCTGGAGCGCCACTCCTCACATTGGCTGGCCATGCGTTTGTATCTGCTCGCAATCATCTGCCTGGAAAAACATTCCATTATCGAAGAGATGGGGGCAGATCATTTGTTTACTATATACTTTTGATGGATGACGAGACGCCGAATCAGATTCGCAGAAGAAAAAAAATCAGATTCGCAAAATGGGGAATATTCGCTCTCATAGAGTTGCAAACTAAATGTTTGCAACTAGTTGTTTCCGCACCTTATTTCACCTGTCACACTTCCAAGTTTTGAAAAAATGTGAAATAAGTCGTCTCTTTTTTCATCCAAAAATTTGATAGTATATGGTCTGCACACAAAAAATGATATGTGAATAGTACATGATACTATTCAGTTATGCCTTCTCTTTTTTTTTACACAGGACACATATGGTCATATTTTGAGATCAAATTTGTGGATGCACAAAAACAACATAACCAATGTGCATGATTTATTTCGCATTTTTTGAAAATTCAAAAATAGGACATCCAATAATGGGGTGCGGACACAACTAATTGCGGAATATTCGCTCTCTAGTAGAGTTGAAGTTATGGTTAATGCAGAATGTACTGCTAGCAGCACGATCGAACAATCCCATCGGTCTACTTTTCCTTGTACTTCGTAAAATTCAGATCCAGATCGAAACGCTTTTTTTTCACGGGGAACATGATTCACATGTTCTGCAAAGAACAAAAGGAACAATTCAACGCATTCAAAAGTTCGTACAGCTGAACTAGAATATTGTAGATACTCTTCACTTCAGGGAAGTACCCTAGCACCTGAGTCGAAGAGTTTCATATTCACAAGTTCATTTTAGTACAAGATACAGACATTTATAATAACCATCACATGATTATTGAAAGCAGGCCAGAAGCATTTGATGTTAGATACAGCAAAAAAAACTGTACTCCTGCTTCCTCAACAAGCTGTCACGGTTGAAATCGTCCAAGTATCGAATTCCCATAAAATGCGTAATCTCGTCGAGTTTTCTTTACGCGTGTTCGAACTGGGTTTCCAAATTGGAACTCGTAGTCGTCAGTTGAGTCATGAGGAGGCTTGATCGTCTTTATTCCAGCGCACTTTGCACGCAGGGTGGTATCCATGTAGATATTGAAACAATGACGAATGTCCAGATACTCCAGGTGAGTGCAGTTATCAAGGATTGCTGTAGTCCTGCATTGGTGAGTTCGCTGCCAAAGAGTTGAAGGGAGTGTAGCGCATACATTTTTGCAATGCCCATAGCTTCCTCGTCCTTATTATATTCGGCATCTTCAATGCTATAGAAGCAAGGATAGCTGAGTCTGAAACATTTGAGATGTGGGCAAGCTGTGGCAATAACCTCGTAGACCTTTCCGAAAACATTTTTACAGAGGGAAAGCTCAAGTTCCTTGTCGAGATATTGGTAACGCGGAACTACTATATGGATTCATACGTACCGTAGAGGAGGTGGGGAAGAACGTAGAGGGTTCCAGTGACGGGATTGCACACACGATCTTACCCAGCTTCGGATCTCACGACGGTGGCGAGATCCTACGTGCTGCTATAATTCACTCAAGGAGAATATGTGTACAGGTTACAATGAGATTGTATGCGTGCCCTAAGGCTGCTGGAAGGCTGGCTTATAAAGGCGCCAAGCCTTCCCCTACAAGGAAAGCCTTAACCGACCTAGATCACGAGTCCTAGACTAACACGGTAACAAACCCTAACTTGCTCCCTAAGGCGAACGCAGCCAGGCCTTCGTCTTGGACTTCACTAAGCCAGCCCAGAGCTTATCCTTGCGCCTAAGCCCATGAGGCCTTCTCCATTAAGCCCTCCGGCTTTATCTGATGGGCCTCCTTGGTGGGCCAGGTTTTATCCACCGTGGCAGGTATACCCGTTCGGCATAACCTCCACAGTAGTCCCCGGAAAGGTTTAAGTTCTTCGTTTGCCGTCTTTGTGAAACACGGGCTTTCGCCTTTGCGCAAGGCGGACAGAAGAGCTTGGAGCATTCCAAAATGAGACATTCAGTCTGCCTTAAGGATTAAGCCGAACTCTCCTGCACTTTGAACAATCTGGCAGAAAGATTCTGTCAGCGTCGAGTCTTGTCATGACGTCACCGCAGTCAAAGCCAGTCCACGACAGTCTGGACAAGCAAAGAGACGTTGTGACGCCATTACTGCTATTTTTCCGCACACGATCTCCGAGGCGTGCGGGAGAAGATGCCCATTATCTGACCGTTGCGGGACGCGTGGCGAAAATCGCGCGGACGTTATCTCACCGCACTAATCGCGGCGCACGGCCCCCATAAAAGGGGAACTGATTTTCTCCATCTGGTTCATTTCCCTGTTCATCGTCCTCCTCGCGCCCATCCCATCTGAACTCCGGCGAGCTCCACCACCACCACCTGCGCACCCACCCATGGAGAGCTCCGATGCGACCGCGGGAGCGGCAACGGCGGCGGCGTCGGCGGCGACGGAGGACAAGATCTGGCCATGAGGGGATCGAGCACCGCGGATGCATCTGCATCTCGCGCGGCAGCGGCGACAAGTTCTGCGGCCACCCCATCGAAGCAGAGAAGAATGCCCAGCCCTCCGACGAGGGCGATGCGGCGGAGGCAGAGGAGGAGGGAGAGGAAGCATCATCCCGCAACTGGGCGGCTTCCACCATCACCGACGCGGACCTCACGCAGCTGAAAAGGAGGGCATCCTCCCACCAAAGGAGAACTGCCACTGGCGGTCAGCGTACGGCCACCCTGCTCCAGATCCCGCCGGCGATGAACGAGTGCTCCTCGTCTCACATCTCCTCGCGGTTTGTCTTTGCCTCCGCATCCTTTTTTCCAATCAGTCTTAGACTACTATGGCCTTCAGCCTCATAGCGTAGGCCCCAATAGTATCTTGTACATAGCTGGCTTTATGGCTTTATTCGAAGGATACCTAGGCATAGAGCCCAGCTTAGAATTCTTCAAGTACTGCTTTACTTGCAAGCGCCAAACAGAGAAGGAAGAACTGCTTTCCTTAGGAACAGTTAGCATCAACCTTCGTAGAGGCAGAGACTGGTATCCTAAGGCGCCAAAAATAGATTCCATTAAAGGCTGGAATAGCTCCTTCTTCTACTGCAAAGACATGGCGCCAGTAGGCAAAGACATAGGACTTCCTCGCTTTTCTCCTTTGCCTGCGGAGCCCGCCTCTCTTGGGGCGAAAACCGCTGAAGGTCCTTCCTGACAACCTCCGTCGCATGCAAAGGCGGATTGAGTACTTGACAAAGACTGCTGTGCCCAAACTCACGGGCGCAGACACCATCCTATGTTGGTTGTCAAGGCGAATCCAGCCTTTGAAAGATCGCAAAGGCCTCATGTGCCACTACACGGACCAGAAGAAAGATCCCCTCCGTGTTAGTGAGAGCGACCTTACGCAGACGCCCTTGTGTATCGCTTTAAGAGGATTGCCAAGGAAAGGATCCAGCTCACAGAGCAGCGTCCTATGTACACAGCCGCCAACCCGGCTCCAAGGTAAGGCATTTACCATTACTGTTTTTATACTTCCACAATGTTTGCCTTACTAACACCACTTTTGATTTCAGCTCGCCCTTTTGCCGGATAATCTGCTGGCTCCTTTGTTTTACGTGCCTGAAGCGGCACCCGAGCCCCAAAGACTCGGAAACGAAAGGCTTCAGGAGCTACTGCAGCAACTTCAGCAGCAGAAAGGCGGAAGCGTGAGAAAGCCATCCCTGTTAACGCCGAAGTGCTCGACATTGAGGACGATGAAGATGCGGCCTTCAATGCTCCAGTACAGAAGTAAGCCGAACCTCAATTTCTTTAGTAAGGCGAACAATGTCTATGAATGTTATCTTATTTTGTATGTGATTTGCAGGATCAAACCAACTGCCTCTCAAGAGGAAGAAAGTAATTTCTTCCAGGCAAAGAAGACTGAGCCTCTCCAGCCATCGCTCCCCCCACTCCCTCCGTTCAACAAGAGACAGCCCAGGCCCATCTGAAGATCATCATATAGATTGGACTCAGCCGTCTTACCTGATAAGACGGAAACTGAAAAGTTGGCCAGGGCTGCCGCTGCTGGGAAGGCGGCGGTACTTCAGTCAGAGCCGAACGAGCCCATTACTCGTGAGGCTATCCGCAACATGGTGAAGCAAGAGCTCTTTGACGACGAGGGGTACATCTTACCCAACATCGCCGCCATGCTTGCCGATGAGAAGGAGCGCAACGAGCCGCCTCCGAAGCTAAGGCCAGTTGGTCAACATTGACCATATTGAATCTGGAAGACAATTGTGACGAGCTGTACGTCACAATGAAGAAGAGCTACAAAGCCTTGAAGGCCATGATGCAGGTAAACATTCCGTCTTTATGTACATACTAGTCCCCGGGCATTACGTTGTGCTTTGACTAAGCCGACGTAATGGCCTTTCTTTAATGTTGATAAAGACTCAGTCCCCAAGCCCTTGTAGCTATACTTTATTGTCTTTACCTTTGTTACTTACTACTGCCCTTGCCTTAGCAGAGCAGCGAGCAGCTTACGTGCGATCTGTGGTACTCCTGAGTAACCAAAGGCAAGTGCTCAAGCAAGCCGTCGCCAAAAATAAGGCGAACGAAGGTAAATGTTCTTTCACATGCATTGTGTTTAATTCATTTGAAGGCATAAGATGCTCAACACATGCAATGTGTCTTTCACAGCTGTTGTGGCGAAGGCAAAACAGATCGTCAGCGAGACTGGCGATATAGAAGTTGTGAGGCGGGAAAATGCCGCCTTGTTTAAGCAACTGGAGGAGAACCGAAAGACGGCCGAGGCCAATCTTAAAGCCGTCCAAGACAGCGCCGCTGAAGGCAAACAAACTGAAGGCAGAACTTCTGAAACTGCAGCGACAGGCTGAAAAGGATGGGCTCCTAATCCAGAGCTTACAAGGTCGTCTTGAACGCCAAGCTGATGAGAGCACCGCCATTGACGAGAAACTGCTAAGTAAGCCTCTCTTCTTTTACTTTTTGCCTTTGTTCCAACACTTCAGTACGCCTTAACTTTTTTCATTCCTCCTTTCCACAGTTCCAGCTGGGTTTGGGGAAAGGCTTACCTCTGAGACGCGCCTGGAGCTTATCTTGGAGTGTGGCGAAATTGTGTCAGGGCTGTATGCTGCGGGAAGAGACGTTGTCGCCAACATCTTCCCAAAACAGCTGCCCCAAGTGACAAACACCAGCAACTTGCTGCCACTTCTTCAGAACTGCGTCCCAGAGGTGGTGGAGCGTCTTCGCTCAGCAGCTAGAGGCGGAGCAAAACTTGCTCTAGGACTTGTTCGCGGCCACTACCCCGAAGTCAACATGTGGCGCGTTATCAAGTGTTTCCCAGCCAAGGACAGAGACGGCAACGAGCTCGTCAAAGAAAAGGTCTATGCCTCTGTCTCTGGCTTTGCCTCAGCCGTTGCTGAGATGGTAGACTTGTCTATCTTCTTCTCCAAGAAGCCTGTGCCTCCCCGTCCTGACGACGTGTCTGATGACGAAGCCGAAGCACCCACCACTGGCAATGGCGATGAGTCAGAAGACGGAAATGAAGAAGAAGAAGAAGAAGAAGAAGGCGAGTCTGAAGCTACGCTGGATCCATCCAAGTCCCCTGCGTCTTCGCCTCCTCAGTCCCCTGCATAAGATGCAGGAAAAACTTTGCATTAAGCGTGTCATGAAAGATGGCACAAAAGACTTGTTAAGTTATGTTTTGTAATGGCAGGAGCCTTTTTATCTGTTGAACATGTTTGTTTTGACGCATGCACTTATTTTTAAAAGGCTTGCAAACTATGCTCCTTATCCGTCTTAAGTTTTCTGGCTTATATGCTTTAGCCTTTTCGTATGCTGGCAGAACCTAAGGCACGGAACACTTCGCTGGCAACAGGGTTAGTAACCAAACTGTTTAAACACAGAAACGGCGCCGGCTTTTGGTGCGTAAAGCATCTACTAAGACAAGCCAGCATATACGCGATCAGATAAATACTCTTAGACGGATGCAATTTTAATTTTTGTAAGGCCTTAAGGCAAAAGCATCATGTGAGTAACCACAAGCACGAAGCCAATTCGGGTTAACATTGATATTTTTATCGAAATATATGATCAAATGGAAATAAAAGACGGCGAGAACTCATGCATAAAAATAATTGAGGGAACCAAAGACTTTTATTTCATAATCATATATGGTGTGATTACAATAGAATTGCTAAGTGTAAAAAGGACGTAGCTGCTCAATGTTCCAAGGACGTTTCGTCTCCTTGAGCACTGCTTCTTCGTTCCTTTTCCTTTTGCGGCCTCTTTTCTTTTCTTCTCGATATCACGGAGGTCCACAAGATAATATGCCCCGTTCTTAAGCGCTTTGCTGATAACGAAGGGTCCTTCCCATATGGGAGATAGTTTGTGCTCCTTTTGCTGAACAAGGCGAAGCACCAAATCGCCTTCTCGAAACGATCTCCGTCTTACCTTGCGACTGTGGTAACGCCGCATGTTCTGCTGATAAATGGCGGAGCGCTGAAGCGCTATCTCACGCTCTTCTTCGAGAAGGTCTAAGCCGTCCTGTCGGCTTCTTCTGCGTCTGCTTCGACGTAGGCTGTTACACGAGGTGTCGTGCAGGACATCGGTTGGGAGTACCGCTTCAGCGCCATATATGAGAAAGAAAGGGGTATAGCCTGTTGCACTGCTTGGAGTTGTGCGTATGCTCCATAAGACAGCAGGTAATTCTTCTACCCATGCTCCAGCTGCTCTATGCAAAGGCACCTCTAATCTTGGCTTTATTCCCTGTAGAATTATACTGTTGGTTCGCTCAACTTGGCCATTCGATTGTGGATGAGCCACAGATGCTAAGTCCAACGAATACCAACTTCACCACAGTACTTTGCCAGTCTCCTACGGCGAAGTTTGTCCCATTGTCCGTAATGATACTGTGGGGGACGCCAAATCTCGTTATAACCTCAATGACGAACTTCTTGGCTGTTGCCCCATCAAGCTTTTTTATGGGCTTAGCTTCAACCCACTTGGTGTATTTATCCACCGCAACTAAGAGATGTTTGACGCCGCCTCGCGCAGTCCTGAATGGACCTACCATGTCCAGTCCCCAGACCGCAAATGGCCACGTGATTGGAATGGTGCGCAATTCCTGGGCTGGCATCTTTGGCTGTCTTGCATACTTTTGGCATCCAACGCATTTCTTGACGAGTTCTTCTGCGTCTTGCTTTGCTGTGAGCCAGTAGAATCCATGTCTAAAAGCTTTGGCGACAATTGCTCGGGCAGAGGCATGATGACCGCAACATCCACCATGGATCTCTTCTAGTATCTCCTGTCCTTCTTCCGGCGAAACGCATCGTTGATATACACCTGTGGTACTCCGCTTGTATAGCTCTCCATTTATTATTGTGTATGCCTTAGCTCTGCGCACAACTTGCCGCCTTAATACTTCATCCTCTGGCTCTTCCTTGTTAAGGAGGAAATTTATGTAGGGCTGTGTCCAATCTGGCTTCACCAGCATGACGGAAACAGACTGCGAAGCCATGGGGTCATCCTCATCTCCGCCTTTAATAGACGGCACGTACAGGTGCTCCAAAAATATATCGGAGGGCACCTTCGATCTTTTCGAGCCCATTCTGGCTAAGGCGTCCGCTGCTTCATTTTCCTCCCTTTTGATATGCTTGACTTCTAAGCCGATAAAACACCGACCAAACTCGTCTACCGTGCGTCGGTATTCAGCCATTGTAGGGCTCTTCGCGTCCCATGCCCCTTCTAATTGTTGAACAACGAGGTCTGAATCGCCATAGCACAAAAGACGGCTAATGCCCAAATCCTTTGCGACGTGCAATCCATGCAACAGAGCCTCGTATTCTGCAACATTATTAGTGGCATTGAAGTGTATCTGCAAGACATAGCACATCTTGTCTCCTTTAGGGTTCTTCAGTACCACGCCAGCTCCCGATCCCTGCAACATTTTGGAGCCGTCAAAGTGCATAACCCAATATTCTCGTCAGGGAGGGGAAGTTCATCCATTGCTTCTGTCCAGTCTGCGATGAAATCAGCTAAGACTGGGATTTGATGGCTGTACGTGGCTTGTACTGGATGTCGAAGGCTGCCAATTCAATTCCCCACTTAGCCACACGTCCAGTGGCATCGGTGTTGTTTATAATGTCACCCAATGGCGCCTTACTGACTACCGTGATTGGGTGCTCTTGGAAATAATGGCGTAATTTTCTGGCTGCGAAGAAAACTCCATAAGCCAGCTTCTGATAGTGAGGGTATCGTTGTTTGGATTCGGAGAAGACTTCGCTGATATAATATACCGGCCTTTGTTCCGGTAGCTCCTTGCCCTCTTCCTTTCGCTCAACAACAACCACTGCACTAATAACTAGGTTGGTAGCCGCCATGTAAAGTAGCATCGGCTCTTGTGGTAGAGGAGACGCTAATATTGGTGCTGAAACTAAGGCGTCTTTTAACTGTGCTAAGGCTGCATCTGCCTCTTCAGTCCAGACGAACGTCTTAGTTTTCTTCAACAACCTGTATAGGGGTAAAGCTTTATCCCCAAGCCTACTAATAAATCGGCTTACAGCTGCTGCAGATCCTGTGAGCCTTTGGACATCTTTAAGACAAGTAGGCTTTTTGATGTCCATGATAGCTCGAATCTTTTCTGGGTTAACCTCAAGACCTCTTTCTGAAACAATGAAGCCTAAAAGTTTTCCTGCTGGGACGCCAAAAAAGCATTTTCCCGGATTTAGCTTCATGTTATATTTTCTTAAGTTATCAAAGGTTTCTTGAAGGTCAACGATGAGATCGCCGCGTTTTCGCGACATAACGGCAATGTCATCGACATAAGCGTGAACATTGCGGCCTATTTGATCGTGTAGGCAACGTTGTATGCACCGTTGGTACGTTGAGCCAGCGTTTTTAAGCCCGAAAGGCATAGTTATGTAGCAAAACGTTCCGAAAGGTGTGATGAAGGAAGTCTTAATTTGATCAGACTCCTTCATCTTAATTTGGTGGTAGCCAGAGTAAGCGTCCAAAAAGCATAGTAATTCAGAACCTGATACAGCATCTACGACCTGATCAATTCGCGGCAATGCGAAGGGGTCTTTAGGACAGGCTTTGTTTAAGCCGGTGAAATCTATGCACATGCGCAAGTCTTTCACGTCCTTCTTAGGTACTAATACAGGATTTGCTAGCCAATCTGTGTGGATAACCTCTCTAATGAAATTAGCGGCACTAAGCCGAGCTACCTCTTTTCCTATTGCTTTCTTCTTCTCTGGACCGAAGCGACGAAGACCTTGTTTTACTGGCTTGGCACCTTTGGCGACATTAAGGCTGTGCTCGGCAAGTTCCCGGGGTACTCCTGGCATGTCTGATGGTGACCATGCAAAAATATCCCGTTGCTCACGGAGGAACTTGACGAGCGCGCCTTCCTATGCGTCACTGAGGTCCGCGCCTATGTTCGTCGTCTTGCTTGCATCAGCGTTGTCCAGCACGATCTTCTTCGAGTTTGAGCTGGCCTTGAAAGTGACATCCGAGGCGCAAGGAGGCTTTTACCATCCGGCATTTCATTGGTGTTAACTTCTTTCTTGTACTGCTCCAGCTCTTCCTTGCTGATGACTGCTTCTGCTAAGACGGCGTTTCCTGCTTCGCATTCCTTCGCCTTCTTGAAGTCGCCATTGACCGTGATGACGCCGTTTGGTCCAGGTATTTTGAGCTTGCTGTAGATGTAACACGGGCGTGCCATGAATTTGGCAAAGGCTGGGCGGCCAAAGATTGCGTGATACGCACTTTTGAATTCCACCACCTCAAAGGCAACTTCCTCAGTCCTATAGTTTGTTTCGTCACCGAAGGTGACGTCTAAGACAATTGTTCCCATAGAACTGGCCTGCCTGCCTGGCACTATGCCGTGAAACTTGACTGTGCTATGTTTTAGCTGTGTCTCAGAAAGGCGCATGCGCTTTAAGGTTTCAAGATAGAGGATGTTGATGCTACTCCCTCCATCCATAAGCACCTTAGAAAGCCTGCATTGCTGCACAATTGGGTTTACAACGAGCGCGTAATTCCCTGGGTTCTGTGGAATATGATCAGGATGATCGTTGCGGTCCCATGTAATGGGGTGCTCGGACCAGTTGAGATACTGGGGAACCGCTGGCATAGTGGCATTGAGTTCCCTCCAGGCTGCCTTTTCCTTTTTGGCCGAAGGAGTGGCAAGGAAGTGACAAGGCTTGTTTCGACCCTTGGAAACTTGTTGCTCCTCTTGTGCTTTGGCTCCTGATCTTCCGGCTCCGAAGCACTTTCCTCGTTGTCCTTCTGCTCTTTCTTGTCTTTACGGTTCTTGCGCTTGAACTGTTTTGCCTTGAAGCCAGCGTCCGGATCCTTCTTGATATCATCGTTAAGGCGGCACTGCCTGTTGGTATGGGTGCATTTGCCAAGCTTGCTATGATGGGCACAAGGTTCATCTTTGATGTCGTCATAGGTGATTTTAATGGGTCTTGACCCTTGACTGTCATCGCTCTTCTTCTGCCATCTGCTAGCCCCGCTCTGGCCACCCTTCTTATTGGCAAAGGCTACCTCCTTTGATGGTCCTGGCGCATCGTTGGCTTCCTTCTTTTTCCGGCTTTGATTGTTGTTTCGCTTTTCCGGGTTAACAGCTATGTCCATGCGCAGATCGCCGTCGTCAGCTCGAGCGTCGTCTTCTGCTGCAGCGTAATTGTTCGCGCTGTCTAAGAGCTCGCCGAGGTGTTTGATGTTTTGGCTGGCCAACATATATCTCATCATGTTGCCTTTCTTCAGGCTGTTCATAAAAGCATGTATGGCCTGGATCTCAGAAACGTCTTCGCATGCATTCTTTGTCTCTGTCCATCGAGCTATGAAAGCTCTGCTTGACTCCCCCTCCACTTGAGCGCACTTTAGTAGATCTGAGTAAGCCTTTGGACGTTTGTATGTGCATGAGAAGTGTTGCATGAATGTTTTCTGCATGTCTTGCCAATTGTGGATACTCTTTTCTGGCAAAGTGTCGATCCACAACCGGGTGTTCCCTCCAACATGAGTGGAAGAAAACGTACAGCTGCATTGTAATCACCGTCATTAATACCAACGGCGTGGATGTAATCAGGCAGCCATATGTCCGGTTTGTCAATGCCATTGTACTTGTCCACAATTTTCTTGACATTGCCTAGCGAGGATGGGAGTTGCACCTTGCGAATCGCCGGTCCAAAGCACACAGGGCCCAGGTAAGACTCCTCTTTGGCCGCTTTAATCTCATCGAGACGGATGCGGGCGTCTGAGATATGAGTGTTTTCCCTGGCTGGCCCTTTGTTGGATTGGCTACGCCTTGGCTCCTCCTGACGGCTTTGGCGATGAGGGGAGCGGGAGCGAGATCGCCTTTGAGGCGGATCTCTGTTGCCCCTATTTCCTTCGTCTCTTGCCCGTGCTGCGGGCGGAGGTGGCATGTTAAGCCGGTCACTCCCACGCCGTGCGTCCTTCCCTTGTCTTGATCTCTTTCACGGCGAGGCGGATCATTCTTCTTATGGCGTGTGTTATCCTTTTGCCGGTGGTCGTCCTTGCCTTTGTCACTATGGCGATTGGACCCAGTCTTTGACTCATCCCTGTGTTTGTCAGGAACTTTGTCCTTCCTAGGTTCTTACCCTTATTGCCATGGCTACTGGAACCAGCTGGTTCCTCTGGATCTCCACCGCCGGCAACGGCTGTCTTGCAAAGACGCGTATCGTCCGCCAGTTTTGAGTTTGAGTCCGCCTTAGCCTGCTGCTCTACCGCCTTTTCGATGAGCATTTTAGAATAATGGTGGCGCTCTTCAATTGGACTGCTTCGTCTCCCATGATTTCCCTGGCCGCCTCTAGGTTTTTGGCCGGGGTGGAGAAGAATATGACTCCATCAGGGTTAACTCTGAAAGAGTATTTCTGCCAAGGCTTTAAAGGCTTTTGGGCAGAAGTCTTCTCGAAGTTTCCCTGCAGATCCCGATGCAGAAGAGGGTCACGTATACTTCGTATTTTGCGGAATTTCTCAACATCGCGCTCACGCTGGTACTCTTCCTCTTCTAGAGCCTTTCCAACTAGGATTAACTCTTTTTCCTTGTTCAGGAGGGACAACTTATACTTGATGTTGACTTCAGTCTCAGCCAGGAGCGCTTTCCGTCTTTCCTCAAGTTCAACCGCGGTTGGATTTGGTCCCAAAGGTGTTTTGAGAGCTCCAATGCGCGCATGTGTTCCTCCTTTGACCGCTCCAGGTCTTCTTCAATAGGCGTAGCCGGGGGAGGCCTTTTAGGGTCCAGCACATCCTCTGGCTTTTCCGCCTTGTCACCAATGTGTTTGATGCTAGAGGAAACTTCAGCCTCGTCTGGCTTAGCCGCGGCCGCACCATCCTTAGCTATCTGTGCCGGGAAAGTCATTAAGACTTCGTTTGGATCGGATGAGCCATAGCCTCGCGCGGCAACCTGTGCTGCAAAGTCTTCCTCCTTATGCTCATCGAGATCTGAATCTTCCGCCATTGGAGCGGTGCCATCAGATCCGGCTTCTGAGTCTGCTCCTGTCTGTAAGGCAGGTAATATTGACTCAGGGTCAGATTCGGCCGGCTTAGGGCCAGATGCGTCAATGACACCGACAAAGCGAGAGGCGGGCTCCATAAGCTCATAAGAGCTGGAGTCAGAATCGCTTTGGGTATCAGAGTCACTCAGATCGCGATAGACAAAGGCCTGATCCGATCTGTGTTGTTGCTCGATTGCATAATCGATGGGGTGGTGGGTGGGCCAAAAGGCGGCGGATCCCCTGGGGAATCCATACGCCTCAGCCGTAAAACCCATGAAGATGTTGATGGTGCCGAAGGGGACGACGAAGCTTGACACCAGTGCGTCGTTTGCTGGGACGTAGGACCCGTCGTCTTCGATGCACCCAAAGTTGTTGATGATGCGGGCGCGACCAACCGCCATAGTCTTGCCGATCTCGCCCAATGCTCCCGCCTGAAACAAAACTCCCGACGCCTTGGGCCCCACGGTGGGCGCCAACTGTCGAGGTATTGGTAACGCGGAACTACTATATGGATTCATACGTACCGTAGAGGAGGTGGGGAAGAACGTAGAGGGTTCCAGTGACGGGATTGCACACACGATCTTACCCAGCTTCGGATCTCACGACGGTGGCGAGATCCTACGTGCTGCTATAATTCACTCAAGGAGAATATGTGTACAGGTTACAATGAGATTGTATGCGTGCCCTAAGGCTGCTGGAAGGCTGGCTTATAAAGGCGCCAAGCCTTCCCCTACAAGGAAAGCCTTAACCGACCTAGATCACGAGTCCTAGACTAACACGGTAACAAACCCTAACTTGCTCCCTAAGGCGAACGCAGCCAGGCCTTCGTCTTGGACTTCACTAAGCCAGCCCAGAGCTTATCCTTGCGCCTAAGCCCATGAGGCCTTCTCCATTAAGCCCTCCGGCTTTATCTGATGGGCCTCCTTGGTGGGCCAGGTTTTATCCACCGTGGCAGGTATACCCGTTCGGCATAACCTCCACACTCCTCGAGCATAGGGAACTTGCTGATTGCCCCCATCAATCCATCGTTACTGATGTGGTTAGATGATATGAGACGAAGACTCTTTAGAGTTGGTGCCCTGGAAACAGAGAGCTTTGAGGGTGATTCTAGCTGTGGGGCTATGCAGTGCTCGAGACCCACCTCCGTCGCCAGCGATAATGCCATTAGTATGAAGATATCGAAAAAGAGTTTTTCTGCCTAATGTCTTGACCCTTCAAGTTGAGGACTATGTCAAATTTATTTTTGAAACAGCCATTGCATAGGCTGGCTCACATCATCCCATGGCCTTTCGAAAGATAAAAGCAGCAAGCCAGCAACAATAGAAAAACACCGCCAACCTATGCAATATAAGAAGATTTGTATCTTTTCCGTTTGTCCTGCCAGAAGGATTCTAAATGTCAAACTGGACTGCTTCACTAATGTTAGCAAAGCGCGTCAACGTTTTTTTAGCGATGAAGGAATCCATCCTATTTAAGAAACAAAGATCAGATGTTCAATAGTTCTAAACTGTGTCTTAGTAGATAGAGCATTTTCTCTTCAATTTTGAATGCAAATTAAAGCCATATGTCCTCGTGTGCACCAATTTACCACATTAGATACTCTCACAATCTAGAAACAAAAGCAGGCCTCATAAAAACTACTTCTCCATTGAAATCTAAGTTAGTAACAACAGAAATGCACATGACGCGACTAAATCATAAGTTGCGCTGAACACTTGTCAGTCTGATCTGCAATACCCTAGTTGCAGAATAAGGGAAACACAAGCCAGGCAAAAAGCATAATTTTGTTCCTCATGAGGGGAGAATTAAAGAAATCTCACTGCTCGGCGAGGAATAGGAGGAACTGGTCGGCAGCGTCTTCGCCCCAGAAGGCCTCACACCGCCCCGCGCCACGTCGGACAGCCTCCCTCGCCATGCCTTCATCGATCCATCTGCCGCGATCTTTCCGGACGCGCATGTCGATGTGACGCCAGAGCTCGGGCTCATCGCGCACGGCGCGGCGCCAGGAGCGGCACGCCCGCCCCGCGCTGCCCACCACGAGCTCGATGGGTTCCAGCTTGTGGAGCACGGAAAGAAGCGCGTCGATAGGCAGATCCGCCCAGTCCGCGCGGCCAGAGGGGAAGGACGACATCGCGTGGGCCTATGGGAGGCCGGGAACACTGCAATTGGACACACAAATTTGCTTCTTTCCTAAAGAAGTTATTCTTGGACTCATGGGCTCGTGGGCCACCTTTGGAGCAAGTTCAAACTCGTCTTAAGTTCGACTCGGCTTTTTTTTGAGAGAGGGTTAAAAAGAGGGGAGCTCCTGTAGGGGACGCCTATGTTACGCGTTAGGCAGGAGCGAGCGTACGCTCCGCGTACCACCGGCCCTAATGGGCCAGGCCCATAGCCGGTAACAGGTACACTAAGTGTTATCTTTCATCTTTTTTATTACTTTTTTCTGTTTTTAAATAAATAATTTTCAAATGTGAACAATTTTCAAAATGAATAATTTTCAAATCTGAACAATTTTTAAAATGAACAAAAATTCAAATTTTAACAATTTTCATATCTGAACAATTTTTAAATCCGAACAATTTTCAAATTTGAACAATTTTTAAAATGAACAAAAATTCAAATTTGAACAATTTGAAAAAATTTCAAATCTGAACAAATTTCAACTCTTAATTTTTTTCAAAATGAACAAATTTCAAATTTGAACAATTTCCAAAATGAACAAATTTCAAATCTGAACAATTTTCAAAATGCACAAGTTTCAAATTTGAACAATTTTTAAATGAACAAATTTCAAATCTGAACAAATTTTAAATCTGAACATTTTTAACATTCGATTTTTTTCTTGGATAAATGAATATAAAGAAGAAAGAAAACTAAAAAGAAAGAAAAAGAAAAGGAAAAAAGAAAAACCGAGAAGAAAACGGAAAAAAGGAAACAAGAAAAAAACTAACTCTGGAGGCTATAATGCGCCGGCCCATTTGTCCGCTGGAGGGTATGCGGACGATAATAGCGTCAGCGGTAAGCGAAAAATAGGGTTTTCCCTCCCGTACGACGCTTCGAGCGTCGGTTCGCGCGCGCAACGCCCACTCGTGGACCTGGCCAAGGAAGTTTCCTTTCCTGCGTCGGTTCCCTTTTTTCTTTTGTTCGCTCCTGAATTTTAAAAAGTCCAGAAACAAATGTTTATAAATTTGTCGTTCATGAATGCAAAAAATGGAACATTTTCAAAAATGAACATTTTTTAATCTGAACCATTTTAAAAAATGAACATTTTTAAAATCTGAACGATTTTAAAAAATGAACATTTTTTAAATATGAACCATTTTAAAAATGAAACATTTTGAAAATAAACATTTTAAAATCTGAACTATTTTAAAAAATGAACCATTTCAAAAAACGAAGCATTTTTAAAATGATATTTTTAAAATCTGAACCATTCTAAAAAGTGAACCATTTAAAAATGAATTTTTTCGAATCTGAACCATTTTAAAAATAAACATTTTTTGAATCTGAAACATTTTTAAATCTGAACGATTTTCAAAAATGAACAAATTTCAAAATATGAACTGTTTTAAAAATGAACAGATTTCTGAAATAAGAACCATTTTCAAAATGATTTTTTTTAAATATGTGAAAATATTCATGAATTTAAAAAAGTAAAAAACGAAAAGAAAAAACAACCAAAAACAAATAAAAACGGACCAAAAAACAGAAAAACCAGTAAAACAGAAGAAGAAAAAAAAGGAACTCATGGGCCGGACCAGTAATCCGTCCCGTGCGTGCTCTCTGCAGTTGGCGGGTACGCGTCGGGACACCTTTCCGACGCAACAGGCTTCTGATAGTTTTTCCCAAAAAAGAGCCCTTTACGCAAAGGTCACTTTAGACTCGCTCTCGTCGCGGCAAGAGTCATCTTCTCCTTCGCACGGTCCCATGATTGTTTGCATGTCCGCCAAGTGTCATAATCAGATTGAAGTGGCAGCCGTCAGGTCATGCTCTGTAGCTTGGAGGGTTCAGTAGCTCGCCGAAGAACATGCCATATCCTACATTGGTTTCAGCGTTTTGTCATCTATCTTTCTCATTCTGATTGATTCATAAGGTGACTTCACAATTTATATTGCTCATCTCTGACACATTATTTTTGTCAAAGCCCCATATTCTCATAGTTTGTAATGGTCTTATAATTGGTCTTTTGTGAGCTCAGGTAGTGGTAGGAGCCGACTGCACATTTGGTTTTACTCATCTCAAATCTCATGCAATAAATTCGACCAGGTCCTTTTAATTTCATAAGCAGGTAGAGATACGGTGTACTCGAAACGTTAGTGTGGTGGATGTCGAACATCCTCATAGATACTAAAACATTCATACTCCGAATATATGATACATGTTCGTCATGCTACATCTACTCTCTAAAAAATAAAAATATTATAATGAAGTCTAAACAAATATAGTACAAGGAGAAGCAGGAAACAAATAATAGATTGCCGTGTCAAGAAAATAGAATACCCAACTGCCTACTGTTAATTTCATTTGTGGGCATAAAAAGCACTATCTGACACGCATATCAGATTCATCAGGTACAGACTAAGATTTACTAAAGTATAGTGTATTTTTCTTCACTCGGATTATTCTGCACTCAAGAGTCATCCTATGTACATACTTCAGGATAAAACTCTAGAGATGGTAAAATCTTCTTATGCTCAGTTTTAGTAATACCTCTGCTGAATAAGAGCTAATAATCGTTGCTTATTAAAAATATTGCAGAATATTGATATCATTTGTTCGGAAGAAAGACACAGTTCTTTTATCCTCATGCGAAAAATATTGTTTTGTTGGAAGGAGAGAGCACTAATGGGCCTTATCTCATATCAACAAAATTGTTGTCGGAGACAAGTATAAGGTGCACAAAACTATGACCTCCCGATGTCTGCAAGATATCGACGTCCTGGATGGTGCAAATTTTGGCCATTGTCGCTGCAGAGAGGCACATTCTGTATGCTGTGGATTTGGCACCGCCAGGCAGGAGCGGTTGTCGGCTTGCGCCGGTATGACGAGAATCAATCAGGGTAGATCAGGGAATGAATCCCGATTCAAACTTATCACCACCAAATCGTTAAAATTACATCTAATGAGGAGAAATTTTTCGCGGTGAAATGTAATAATTTCTAAGAGGGAAAACTCATATATATATATATATATATATATATATATTTCCCACCAGAGGATGTCATTTCCTTATTTATGGCATAATCCAACGAAGAGCATTACATTTATGGTTGAAGAAGTAGGTCCTGCATAAAAGGTATGCCACTCCTAAAATGTTATATATTCCTGTCTAACCTATCTTTAGATCCATAAATTTAAGTATTTTCTTCTAATCATTCTTTGACTTGCTTAATTAGCCGACTACAAATTTATTCATAATTTCTTAGCTAATGCAGACATGGAGAGTAGCACTTGGATATGGCAAAGCATTGAAGAATTTGTCCAGTTGTGTCGTTGTATATTGTTTGTAGAATCATGCACCAAAGAAAGGAACATAATGACTATATACAACACTAGATAGTTATTTTTTTAGTTTTCAAGATATTTCATGGAATTGTTTGTTTCCTTTAGATATGAGACCTATGTGCTATATATTAGCCATTGGGAATATATAATTGCGTAACTCCTAGATGGCTGGTATGTCACTGTGAAAGCCTTTACTTAATGATTAAATTAAATTTTAGACTCTACAATTAATGATCTGTATCATTAGAATTGATGATAATTAATAAGTGAATAAATCATTGTGTTCTTTCGTGATGAAGTATGAATTTGAATGTGAAACCGGACATAATACATGTAGATTTTTCGATCCAATATATAATCATGATAATAAGACATATGTGATGGTATGAATAATTTTTATACTTAACCGTGCATGTACAACTTTGGAAATCATAAACAAATCAAGGTAAAAATGATAGATACAAATAAATATTGGATGGAATAAATTCTTCTTGGAATGGATTATCAGGAAATATTACATGTGAACATTACAAGATGATATTTCAAGATCTTATGTTTTACGCTACTTAAGAAACAAGGATGATTTTGAACTGCAAGCCCGTGCAGATGCAAGAGCCTGTGAGTACACATTGGGAAGAGGCAGACCAGGAGTACTTAACAAATAACAAATCGTCAATTCTGTACCGAAGTTGTCTGATGACATCTCGGTGTCGATGAAAAATATGTGATTTTATTAAAAACTAAAGTTTGCTACTTGAAGATTAATTATTAGATTACCAATGGAAATATTTTTTTAAATAAACATTTGCTAAATTTCTTGAAAATCCAATTTTTCAAATCTCCCACCAACTTACAGATACTTTTTCAATGAAAATTTAAATTTCTAATTGTTTACACAATGCATATATTAATATGTATTTTAAAACTTACCATATTCTTCACAGAATATTTTGAAAGTGATTCGTTGTACCGAGGTTGAAAACTCATATCTGCAAAATAAATTGCTTTTAAAAGAATTAGAAGCCGAGATATCGTCACTAAATCCAATATTTTGCTAATAAAATAATTAGATCTTAGCAACCACATTTATCATATTAAATTTTGGATCCCACTCTTAGAATATCGATGATTGAATAACAAAAAATATAGAATGGAAAAGATAATAAGAAATAAAGCGACAAGCTTTCTAATGTTTTAAAAATGCCTCTCAAGTACTAACTAGCCTGTACAACGCACAGATTGATGACTAGTATGCATAATTTATTCGCGGGGACCGGCGGTAATCGGGACTGCATGGTCGATGCGGCTGAACCCTGCGGTGCGAATCGAGTTGGCGACAACAGAGGTGGCGACGGTGGTGCGATTCGCCGGCTAGAGGAAACAAAAGGACGGGGTGGGGGCATATCAAATACGGGCACGGTGATGTGTGTTTATGACGGGTGGACCATGACTGTCGGAGGGCGTGTCTGGCACCCGGAGAGGCACTCCAAACTTAGGGTCCAGACACATGGATGCCGCTGGTGGGGATTGTTATGTCCGGAACTCCGGACCCATTGGGCATTTGGGTACTGGGTGCCGGTGGAGATAAGCTCGCCTCTTCGAGATGCCTCCATTTCATAACTCATTTTGAAATCTAGCCTCCACGCAACCGCAGTTGCAGCAGCCTCTCTATCCTCTTCCTCTCCCTCCCAGTTCGCCTCGCCGCGGCCGCGCCGGAGTGCCTCCCCGCCCGCGGCCCGCACCCGTTCCGTCCCAGTAACCGGCGCTCCCTCCGCAGGTGCAAGTACCCCTCCCCTCTCCTCCGCCTTCCCTCCCGCGGGATCGTCGATCCGAGACGATCGAGAGCAGTGTATGGCTCGTGGTTGTGGTGATACACTGGGCCGGGGCTGCTCCCTGTCCGACGCTGCTCGAACGTGCGAATTGGACATCGGCACCGTTGAATTTGTTCCGCTAGGGTTCCAACCTCCTTTTCTTATGGGTTTGGTTAGGCTTTAGAGTGGTCGTATTTATGCAGTGTGATCGTACAATGTTTGGTGTTACGTGAATCGGGGATGATACCCAACCACGATTTGGGTTCAAATATCTGGAATATTGATGCGATAGCTCCTTGTACGTATAGGCATGTTGATTTTTGAATGCTAAGTGAAGAGAAAAATGACATGGTTGATATCGACTCGGTAGGATGTGCCACTAACCTGAAACCTGGTAGAAAATGGAACTGATGAGAGGGACGAACTGTTGCTTTGAATTTGAAGAAACTGTAGTGGATAGATCATCCTGAGACGGGTATCTTTGGAGTTTCATTTAATGAGCAAGGAAGATCTGCCTCTGTGCTGCCGATTTTATGTATTGGAAGCATCATTAATTTCTATGTCCTGTCATTCAGCATACCGTATTATCTAAATCTATTGATACGGAGTTTGCACGTTTTGTCGCAGTGTTTATAATGTGGGGCCTGGTTTACAGCCCCTGCAATCGGGCGGTCCAGGAGGGCACGCACGGCGTTGGTACACCACACGACACTGCATGTTTGAGCAAAGGAAACATTGAGAATACTGAAGTCAGGGGCCTGGTTTACACCGGCCGCAAGCGGGTAGTCCTGGAGAGCACGCACAACATTGGCGCACCTCATGACAGTGCTAGTTTGAGCACAGGAAACATTCAGAATACTGATGTTAGGGGCCTGGTTTACAAGCGGGCAAGCCATGAGAGCACTCACGGCCCAGGAGAGGGCGTTGTCGCACCACACACCGGTGCTAGTTTGAACAAAGGAAACATTCAGAATACTGAAGTCAGGGAGGATTCTGTAGTAACTGCATGTGTAGCACCACATGCTGGAGATACTGCATTTCGGATTCACTGCTTGAGGCGATCAGCTTATGCTGCTGTGTTGAGAGCGTTCTGTGCTCAGTCAGACCTTCCCTCACGGGTATGTTTCATGGATACTTCCTCTTATTCCTACAAGTTCAAATGCAAAACATCGGTGAACAAATCAAGTCATACATAATAAGGTTGTCGATTCCGTTGCAAATTTTTGTTGCATAAAATTTGTACGTATCTTGAGTTTTGACCAAAGACATAATATATGTTGGTTTTCCATGTAAATGTCTCACTATTCATGCTCCTACTTTTGTTATTCCTGTGTCTAGACTTTTCAGCCTTATTTCATTCGACATGCTTTTACCCTACTTCAATTATTTTTTGACCGAAACCTGCATCAAGTTCTTTTACGTAACATAATCAGCATTCATCACAGCTTTAAATATACATATTATGTATGTTTTCAATATTCGTTACTTTTGGTTTATTACAGGCAAAGAAAGAATGTCTTGCTGAACTAAGAAATAAACTTAAAATATCAGATACTGAGCACAGAGAATATATTATAAAGGCCAGTACAAATAAGCACATCAAGTGTTTGAGGTGAGTATTTGTTGTATGGTTGACCTAAAAAGAATATGTAGCATTGTTTCTCAGAATGAAAATGTATGCAGGCAGAAAGACTTAAGTTTCTATGTGTTCTACATTTTCAAATATCTAATATTTCTCTATATTTGGTGCTCTAGTTAATACCTAGTACTAATCTCATGTTCTATAGGGGTCTTATCAAAATTCTTGTTCCTGCCTCCTTACCAATGATCATGCGACAAATTGATTGATTTGGCTTTGCATTTCTTGTTGCAGATCTTGGTTTTATAAGGGAACTATTGGTAATGCTGAAGTTGCTAACAAATCTCTAGATGTTAAATGTGTGATACCAGATGCTGGAGATGCTGCATTTCAGATACACTGCTTGGCGCGATCAGCATATGCTTCTGTGTTAAGAGCTTGCTGTGCTCAGCTGGACCTCCTCTCATGGGTATATCTTTCAGCCATAGTTCTTGTACCTACACGAATGGTTGTGAATTATTACTAAGCAAATCACAAACAATAGGAATTGCTGGACCATATCTTTCAGACTTTTTTATACGGAACTTGTTTTTCTGAGGAAACAGAAGGAGCACTGCCAAACTTTATAGAAGAATAGAGTTGTACAAACACATAATTACAAGAATAAAGACAACACATTCAAGACAGTTTCAAAAATATTATGACCAAAACGTTATACAGAACTTTGTCTGGAGTGCTTGTGCTTCGCCTGATCATATCTTTTTTCCTTCAATGATTCGTTCTGAGCTTATTTTATTGCATTGGTATGTAAACTTTGGGGAAAATCAGTTGCAACCTCAGTTTATTTTACATTCTACTAAAAGAAAGCTTTTATCACTATTTTGTTATTCCTGTGTCTTGTGACACCAGCTCTCGTTATATCTGTTCTTATGTTCTGAATTTGTTCCAGATATCATAATTAGTATGGTTGCATTTGTGTTCTTAACCACTCTTTTACCTATGGATCTCATATATACAGGCTAGGCTTCTTTCTAAGTTAAGAAACGAACTTAGATTATCATACATTGAGCATCAAGAAGTTATTGCAAGGGTCAGTTCAAATGATTATATCAAATCTTTGAGGTGATGTCTAAACTTCTTAGCAATCAAAACGAATGCTTACTCAAAGACTTGTCTGCAATGCAGTTTCAGCTGTATAATCTTTCTTTGTTCTGAGCAGGAAACTTAGTTTAGCAAATTATTCTGGTCGTAGGAAGAAGACTCCTGCTTGTAATCGATGTGCGGAGGTTCCTGATAAGATGGACAAAACTGGACAGTCCTTCACCTCATTGGCTCCACAATCACCAATGCCAGACCACACAATGCCACCAGCAAGGTGATAATGTTCTGAAATCACGTAGTGTTTGATTTTCTGCAGTTCGAGTGACTAATATTTATGGCACAGGAACACTGGCATATTACGTACCTCTTATAGCACCACAAAAGGTCCTTGTTTTGATCCCGACACCATTGTTCCTGATAAGAAGTTGAAATCTGGATGTGGGAGTGCGTTACCATACTTCAAATGCCCCCCTTGCGCTGCACAGTTGCCCGAGGCAGTTTCTAATGTGGTGGTGGTATGTAATTTTACTTCTCTTGTAACATTTGCACTTAGCCTGGAATATGTAATATGTACTTATGTTCCTCTGCCAGCAATCCTAATCTCCATGCATGTTCTTTTAACTATAAGGTTGTGAAAACTGATATCCAAACTGTTCTGTAGGAGGCTATCATCGCTCATCTATTATGCCCATCTATATTTTATGTAGACTATAAATGATGAAAATTAAACTTTATTGTGTATGTGTGTTTCTTCAGAAAGTATGCATGTTTTTATCATCAGAATTAAATAACTTAAAGTAATCACTAAGGGCTTAAGGCTGTTGAATGTGCAGTTACAATATTCTGGACCTTTATGCTGATTTTAACTGTTGACAGGAAAGTCCCAAACATGATCTGCTTGATAGAAGGACATCACCCTGTGCAATGAAGCCTAGATGCGCTTTATCTCCCATGTTCCAAGAAAAGCGCAGCCAATCAAATGCTGGTCATGTTCCTTGGGGCGTTCGTAAAGATATGGAAGCATCAAGAGAAAGGGGAGCAGAAGCGTCGTCTCCAGTGAGCAGATCTAAGAGCCTGGGCGTCATCAATTACAGTGTTGGAAATGTAGATCATGAATCCGATATAATTAAGATTCTCCAAACTTCTTGCCTTGTAAACAAGGTACGTGTATCCCCCTTCTGGTCAAACAGGAAAACTTAGCTGCAGGAGAATCCTCCTGAGGCCTGATTCCAACAAATATTCCATCGGTTACCGACAAGTTTGAATATTACGTGCCAGTGATATACTGATATGTTTCAAAGACAAATATTTCGCGTTTCTATTTTGTACCAATTTCTTTCATATATAATGTCTTACCTTACATTCTCTATTTCTTTTGAGTTATAGCAAACTCTTTAGTTAGGTTGTCAGTTTGTTGCATTCTTTGTTTCTCTTTCCGTCTCTTTTGTGTCACCATTTGTTGTGCACTTGTGTATGCATTTTTTTATCTGTTGTATTACGAAGTATTGTGCCATAATTAGCTTTCGCCTCACATGTTTGATTTGCAGCTTGAAGAACTATTTAAAGCAAAGCAAGGTCCAAATAATTTAGAGACAGCGAAGTATATCCTCAAAGTGAGAACCCCCTTGAACTTTTATACAACTCAGTACGACAGCAATACATTTGCATTCATACGCACTTGTATCAATTTGCTAACATTTCATATTTGTCTTGAACTAGGATCAAGAAAGACACCTTTTGGCTGCACTTGTTAGACTCTCTAAAGTATCATCTGCTTGTAAGTTGCATTCTAGAAACCTTTCAATTTACCTGTAGCATAGCTTTAGTTTATCTAATGGACAGATGAAATAAGCTCGAGGTGAGAATTCCAATTCCATACTTTAACAAAGACGATGGATGTAAATATTAACGGAAGTTCTTGCAACTTTTTTCACGAAAACTCAAAAAGCATTGTGTTTCGATGCATTGATAGATAGAAGAGTTATTTACAAGCCTTTAGAGAGGCCACCCCACACCATACAACTCAACCCAGTGACCTAGACTAGGGAGAAGATGTGCGAGACCACGTGCCCCCGCGCTCACCCAAGAACGAGCCTCAGTCTTGATGGTTTCCACCAAAGTGCTAACTGAGGGACGTGCGTTGTCGAAGACGATCACGTTTCGTTGCTTCCAAATCCACCACGCCGTGAGCATGATCACCGAAGAGGTGCCCTTACGCAGCAAGCGGGGGCTGGAGTTGAGTGCCAACGACCACCAATCCACGAAATCGTCCTCCACAACCGGCGGCCTGGAAGTCGATCGTATCCAGGATAGCACCTTATGCCAGATCGTCCGTGAGAACGAACACCCAGTGAGTATGTGGGACATTGATTCCGCCGCCTTGTCGCACATCGGGCAGCTCACTTGATGTGGTAGTCCGCGACGTGCTAGCCTTTCCCCCGTCCAGCATCAATCCAGGCAAGCTAGCCACACGAAGAACTTCACCCTAGGTGGTGCCCAAGTCTTCCAATTCAAGCTCCAAGAGCTCGCAATTCTCCGACAAATGTAGGCAGCAAATATTGCTTGATGATGTTTAAAAAGGAAGCTGCGGCAGCATATTATATAACTAATCAGCTCCTGGATGTCCACAAAAAAAACTACGGATATTGTCAAGGCGTTATCGGTTGGCCCAAATTTTGCATATTAGAATAGTAGCAGATGCTGTACAAAATGACTGTTTATTTTTTCAGACTCAGTTTTTGCGATTTCTGTGGCCTCGAGTATTAGCATTGCGTGTTTTACCATTTGACAGTTCAATTCCATTTATCAAATTCCACCCAGAACATGGCAACTTTTGCCTTTCTCATCACTTCAGTTTTTAGCCAATCACTACCAGAACTAACCCTTTCGGACTTGTCATTGTGCAGCGGCGTCTAGTGTCCACCTCGCCGACGAGGTTGAATGCGACGACGAGACGTCGCCGCCGAAGCCAGTGAGCAGCTCGAGCTACGATGAGCCGCCTACCTCATCGATCACAGGGCTGCGGCGAGCAGAGGCAGAATGGGAGGTGGTGAAGACCCAGGGCGAGCAGAGGCAGAAGGAGGGTCTGGGGCCGAGCCAGTCCTTGAAGTTGACGAATGAGTCTCTTGCACTGCTTGATATCCCTAGGGATCAGGCGAGGATCCTGCCAGGTCACGGCTGGCGTCCGCCTGATGAGGGATGGATGAAGATCAATATTGATGGCAGTATCGCCATGGATCGCCAGGTCCCGATCCAAGTTCATGGCCGCTTGGTGTAAGCCATATCCTGGAGTTACTGATCCGCTGGTGTCAGGAGTGCTCGCAATGCGCGACGGTGTCATCTTTGCGAGATTTGGTTGCTATGAAAAAGTTCTGTTGGAGACAGATAATTTGGAGATGGTTAATCTCTGGTTGCGCACCACTCTCCAAGATCAATGGTGGCGCCTATCTTATTAGAAATTGGGGAGATCGCTTGTTCTTTTACTTCTTTTCCTATTCAGCTTGTATACTGTTCAGCTAATTCAGTTACATCTGTGCAAAAGCTAGCTAGTACGATGGCGACAACCGAATGCTGGCTAGACTCGCCTTCGGGTGTGCTTGTTACAAGTCTTTTCTGTTTGGTTAAGCTTTTTTCTTGGCTTTTGGTTTTGGCTTATAAGCACAAAAAACATCTAAATAGGTGCTTTTGACTTTTAGCTTTTGGCTTATGTCGCATGATGGCATAAGTCAAAAGCCAAAAGCACATATTTAGGTGTTTTTTGGACTTATAAATCAAAGGGAAAAGCCAATAAAAGAGCCTAACCTTCAATCAATCTTCTGCTGGGCTTTGATTGTTGAATAGAACTCCCCAAATTCCCACGTAGAAAAAATAAGAGCTTGTAGCTATAGCGAATACTTCTTGCCGACTGAAACAGTATGACCCATTTTAGTTGTAGATTAAATTAGGGTTTCTTTATATATTCTTGTGTAATATATGTACTTTATGAAAAATATGATTCAAATATCTGGGAAAGCAACCTTTGTTTAGCATGCAATCAAATAAATTTTGGCTCAAGTTCAGTCATAGGATCCATGTTTACCTACTCCGGTGTTTTTTTAAATCATATCAATCAAATAAACCCTAAGATGATGCGATATATTATAGCAAGGTGCTAGCTCCGATTTTAAAATATTAAAAGAATCTTTAGTACCCGAAATATGTGAATAATTCAATTTGTTTTAGGAGTCCAACTTTGCATATGGAATCTAAACTATTTTGTCTCCATTTTTTGTATTCTTTACTTATTTTATTTTGACTAAACGCGGAACACAAAGTAATTGAGAACGGAAGGAGTAGTTTACATATTTTTTTTGCAAAAAGATCACGTAAGTAGGATGGCAATCATCACGATATCGGACTAAGGTCTACTATACATTAGTGAGACGCTAACTTATGTCTTTTCTTATTGTAAGACGTGTACATAAGACAAAAATTAGAGGTGGGGACCCAAATTCGCCTACGTCAAAGAAATCGCGGAGATCTGGTGGAAGAGTGCTATACCGCCTCTCCAATCTCCTGACGAGACGTGGCTTCCCAGGATGAACGCCACACGTTTCGGTCATCCCGTCAATTCCCATACAGATTGTTTGGTGTTTGCTTCGTTCAGCTCAGAATTGTATGGTTGGGGCCTACCCTGCCGGGGGACATGTAAGGCACCTCCGGTTTTTGGCCAGTTTTCTTTATAAACTTCTCATGCATAATTTAATTAATGAAATCCACTAGTATAAATATAGGTAACCCACCTGCCCGAGGAGAATAAGGTTCACAAAGAAAATAAAAGAGCCATGAAATAGGACATGTGTGGAATATACACACATGCCAGGATAAATATTAAATACACCGGGATTTTTTTTACAAACTAGAGCATTGCAGAATAATTGTCTTATTTAATTATTTTTTAAAATACATGACTATGTTTACATTTAGATAGTGATATTACTTTGCCAATATTTTAAGAATATACACAACTCATATCGTGTTAGATGGTTAAGTAGGCATATGTGGAAGCTTCTCGAGGATTGATGTTGAAATCACGACTACACAAGCGGAACCCACGGTTTTAAGGGAGTGGGTATAGGATGAAGAGTAAAATCGTCAAAATACTTAATCAATAGTTTCGCACAATTATGATTTCTTGACAACATGCATGTGCTTATAATGTTTCATGGAAAAAATGTATATGTTGTATTGTAGGTCGAAAAACATGGTGTTCGTAAAAGCGTTTATGAAGCAATAATTGTTTTTGCACGGGCCATAGAACTTATGCTTAAAAATACATGTATAAAAGTTTTCAAAGTTGTATGGCATGGGAATGTCATCTTTGTATCACCGGGAGCAGATGCTCTTAGGGGCCATTTTAAATATCGGAAGGATTAGGTAATAAATATTAATTTAGCTTTAATTTTGGTTCGAAAGTTTCTCAAAAACTATACACACCAATATATGAGAATAACAATAAAACATAGGCTAAATAATTTTCTGAAACGACATAGTTTGTCACGACGAGACATGTAGAATATAATGTTTTGGTTTTATATCATCACATACAAAATCCATTATTAAGAACATGATAAGCTAAATTAAAAGGCACCAAAGTCCACTGATATTTCTCAGTTTGTAAATATTGGCTACTATATGTTTATATATCTTTTGAGTGATATATGTGCACAAATTACACCAAAGTCCACTAATATTTGACAAAGGCCTGATGTTCGTTGGCAAAAGATGAATGCGGATGCTAGCTTCTTAAATGATTAAGAACGAGGAGCCTGAGGAGTTATCCTTCGAGAAAGTGACGAGAAGATAACTTTATCAGCGTGGGGTATAATAGCTCATTACCCAAACGCCTAAATAGCTGAAGCAATAGGTGATTTGTAAGGATTACAACGGAAAACACTTTTGGCTCCCGAGCTGATTAAAAGCCATTTTAACAGTTCCTGATAAACACGTTTGATTGAGTGTGACAATGCAGCAGTGGTAAATGAACTGGCAATCAAAGAGACAAGCAAATCTTCTACTTCTCTCCTCCTTTCGGAGCCGATCCTCTGCTCGCAAACCTGCTTGACTTCAAGATATGCAAAGTTAATAGAACTGCAAACAGCGCAGCACATGAGCAAGGTCATTGCATTCGAGATTTCCCGAAGATGGATCGGTGGAAGACGGAGGAGGCGGAGTATCAACGTGGCCATTGGCGCACGTCGTGTGTCTGCTATACCGGTTTGTGCCCCAAGTTAGCCATTGTGCAGCTTGGTTGGGGCCTCTGGTTTTTGATGATGTGAGTAGGTGTGTGAGGTCAGGGCATTGGCTCCGATTTGTCAACCCCTCCATCATGCTTATAGGTGTAGCGAGTTTTCACCTGGACGGTGTTTCTTTTGGTTGATCGATGTATCTTCTTGTAAGTGTGGCACCCCGCTCTGGCACTTATTTCCAGAGAGGCGGTCGCCCCGTGCGCCAGCCCAAGATATCTGGCCGCACGTTACGACAATGCAACATAGCGAAAATCATTACATAACCAGGCACAAAGTGCTACAAAAGGTTTACAAGGCCATCGAGGCATTACAAAATGTCTTGCCATTCATGGCTCAGGACAGAATTTAACTGGCAGCGGAAGACGGCTAAGGCAACGGCTTGGAGTGGCTTCACTCCACAGGTATCTGGCTGGGCTACTGATCCTACCACGCTCTTGCTCCACTTTTGGCTAAGGTAGGAGATGAATCCTCGTCAACATCTGGCCACAAACACAAGGCTCGTGAGTACATTTGTATGCACTCAGCAAGAATCGTCACTCACTACAAGCAATCCAACAACCATGCAGCAAGATATACATCGGAAATAAAATCCTACAACATGGCAAGTGTACTCTAGATACATGACATAAAAGTAGCATGGCATTGACAACCAAACATGTCATAAGCAAGCAATGGGGGTATCACCAGTACATAGTCCAAACCAGGTGGGGTTGGGTCGTGTACCAGCAATCATACAAAGTGCTTACCTGTGACGAGTAAACGGGTGTACCAAGTGATACCAAATAATACACAACAGCACCTGTGATCACTGCTAGACCCACTGGCCTCATCTTTCCACTCTAGGCATGCACGGTTGATGTTGGCTCAGGCCTAACTCTAGGCTCCCAACGATCACACCGTCATCCCTAAATCCTGTAACCATCCCCAGCTCAAGTAACATTCCCTGCATCATCTTATTGTTCATTTAGTGAAATCAGGTTGTTCAACTTTATTTCAAACCGAACTTATGTTTAACCTCCTGACTCGACAAAGACAATAGTGTGACCGACACTGAACTGTTGTTCCATAACCTTGGAACGAGGCTAGACATCCAGATTTGACACTCTCGAGAGGTTGCAGATACCACCCATCTAAGTGCACCACACTCAGCCGGTACTTTAGGATTTCATCCCTAAGACGAACTCAGCAAGATACACTCACCTGACCGGTTACGCTACCAAGACACTCCATGTATAGCTACCGACACAACTCTATGTCTTATGACGAAGTGAATCCGGCACGCCCCCAACAGATGAGCGACGCCTAGCTCCGGAACCTTCACAAGGCTAGCCCCGACCACAAAGGTAACCGACTAGTCTTACCAAAATGGTAGCATCAAAGGAGGCTCAATAGGTTACGTAGGTCATGGCCCGCCCATATGAGCGACAGTGGCAGTGCTTTCGATGTTCAGATTAGTGCCACTGTGGACTGACCCTATCGATGTTTGGAGGGGTGTTTCATTTAATCATGTTTCATCATAACAAGTCCAAACAACAGAGGATTAGTCCAACACAACAATCACAATATCATAATAATATATATCATCAAACATCAAGACATTAGCAACATAATATTTCAAGCAACAGTTTGTTTGTATTGACCGGGTGACTATGGCGGAGCTACCTCCAACCAGCGCCATCGCAGATCAATACAAAAATTAGCACAGCTTATTGGCGTCGATCGGGTGACTGTGGCAGAGATACCTCCGACCAGCGCCATCACAGATCAACTACCAAAGTTGGTAGGGCATGTAGTCTCCAAAATGAACCGAAAAGCACTCATAAAAAAAGAAAGCATCCATTCCACTCAAGAATTAACCCGACGTGATGTCAGCAATCTTGGCAAAAAGAACCAAATGAAAAGCAAATGTCCCAAGCGTCGCAGTCCAGGCGGGCATATGCCAACCACGTTTGACGGAGGGAGAAGAAGCAAATAACTCTTTTGGCAAATGCCCCCAACTCTGAGGATCATAAGACGACATTTGTCCGCTCCTCACCTCGGCGAAGAAGAAGAAGCAAACAAAGCCACGCAAGTGCGAGGCGCACAGTTGTATAGTTCCCCACTCCGTTGACTGTGGCGGTTCCTCCAGCCCATCGCCACGGGAATGGGGGGTCATGCGCAGATAAATAATTATAAAGTAATGCGACAATTTAAATTGCAACACGATATGCAACATGGCAGGAGCAATATTACCAGTTTCATATTTAACACAAACAATAACAGACCGACATAACATATACCGAACGCATACAAATATAAACACTCGGCATGGCAATAAACAAATAAACAAACAACATTGCGGGACTGCTCATAGCAAGGGGTTAGCTTGCCTCCGAAGATCGACACCGTTTGGCTAGGAGGGTCACGAACACGTCACGGGTTAGGGTCTCGGTTTGCCGGTACCGCGGAATACCTACCCATGCACATAAGGGTGCTGAGCATACAAGTATTTTACAAAAATGTAACACTTATGCTACTGGACAGAGCTTCTCAAAATATGAATTTACAAATTTGAATCACCTCAAACGGAGCTATGGATCAAAAGTTATTGACAGGCGACGAATAGTTATTTGCTGCTCACTCGGAAAAAAAACAGAACGGGCTGAATCCCGAACTGGGCCGGGCTGGTTGCGCGTTCTGCGGAATACGTCTTCCGAGGGAGAAGACGGGAAGCTGCCAGGGCGCCTCCACTTAACCTGACAGGTGGGGCTGGGACCCACCTGTCGGCCTCTCTCTCTCTTCTCCCTTTTTCTTTTTCTTTTCTTTTTTTCTCTTTTTTTTTCTTCCTCTACCTTCCTCCTTCTTCCTCTGACTGCGGCACGGGAGAGCACGGGGAACTGCCGCCGCCGGCGACGGGCGGCCCGACGAGGCCAGCTGAGGACTATGGGGAGGTCCTCGTCCTACGCCGCGCCCGGGTAGGGCTCCCTGCTGGCGGGGGCGGCTCCCGCGCACAGCGCCCGCGAGCTCCGCGGTACGGCCATGGCGGCCAAAGCTTGGGGAGCTCCCGGTGACCTGCTCCTCGACGAACTGGGCTGGGGAGTGGGACGGCAGCGGCGTACCGCGGCCAGGGGAGGGGCTAGGGGTGCGGGGGAGGCTGCGCTAGCTCGAGCACGCAAGCTCGCGTGCGTCGGCCATGGCGGCCAACCACGGGCAGCTCACGGCAGCGCGCGGTTGAGCGATGTGTAGCTGGGGAAATGGATGCGGAGGTGATGGGGAGGCTAGCAGGTGGTTTGGCTTGGGCTGGGAGGCGGTTGATAGCTCAAGCTCGTGCTCGACATCGCCTCGGTGGCCACGGCCGAAATCCGAAGGAGACGAGCTCGTTCCTCGAGCAAACTTGCTGGGAGTCCAGGGGGAGAGGAGAGTGAGGTGCCAATTCCAGAAGAGGGTCTGGGCTACCTCATATAGCCGGAGAGGAGGAGAGGTAGGTGCTAGCCGTTCGGCCATTAATGGCGTTTGAGGTCACGGCTTACGTTGCTCCGGCCACAGGGGAGGGATAAGGAGGGGGGAGAGGATAGGGAGGTCACGTTGGATGTACAGTAGCGCACGTGGACGTACTGCAGCAGAGGATAGGGCTGGGGCTGGGGTTTGCACAGTGTCATGCCGACACTGGCATGTCCAGAGCGCGACGTGAGCAGCGTGGTTCGCGTTCCCGACGATCCAGGGCACCAAAAAGGGAACGGGTCGCGTCATCGCGTCACAGCGTTGCACTACCACTACAACCAACATACAGCAAGCAAAACATCAAATTGGGACAAAATGCCAGTGCAAAGTTTTGAAAAATTCAAATGCCCTCAAGGTGTTCGATGAAATGAAAGTGGACTTCCACTATCCCAATGGAGCTAGGATTTTTACTGGTGGTGTTCTACTGGTATGTGAGCAATGTGGTCCAGTTTCACTCCATTTGGAGAAGGTTTCATGTGTAACCATTTTCGGGTTTCGAAAAGGGCAGAAGGTGTTCGATGGGTGTCCTACAAGAAAAAGTTGATCCAAATGATCCTCAATTTCTGGGGGAGGCTTATAATGGGATATGAAACACTTCCTCAGGTGGTCAAGATTTATGGTGGGGTGGAAGTAGGGTTTTGGATTTAATGGCCCGGTAGTGGCAGATTTGGTAATTTTTTCAATCTGAAAAGTTGCATAGGTCATGGCTATGTTCATGCATATATGGGATATACATGATGATGGGTGTCGCTGGGATTTTTGGCGGAATTTTCCAAGCAAGAAAAGGAGAGTTGCTTTGGAGAGGCGGCATATCGGGTTTACTTTTCTAGAGAAAAGGCATTAAGGTTTTGTAAAGAAAACCCTAATGAACGGGATCAAAGGTGATCAGAAATATTCAGAGAATATTTCCGGGGTTGGGACAAAGAGAGGTACATCAATCACCAAAAGTTCAAATGAGTTTTGCGAAAACCCAGAGAAATCCAAGTTAAAAGGTCTTCGCAAATTTTTAGTTCACCCATTTTTCAGGAAAAATCGGTTAGTGAAATTCGGGGTGTTACAGTAAGGCTTGTGGTTTTCTGCTTTCTCTCATTATTAATAAAATCGGCTGTGTGCATCCTTTGAATGTAGAGGTTGGGGCACGCTCTCCATTTCGAAAAGAAAAAAAGTGCAGCACGTGAGCTTGCTGCTTTGGGTTTTAGAGAGTGGAGCGAGGGTGTGTCACACGAGACGGTTCCTCCCAGCGTGGCTAGAATTGCTCGTGAGATTTTTTTAGAAACAAGGGGCAAAAGATTTGCCCCATTTTCTTTATTAAGAGAGAGTTAGGACATAGTGTCCGGGCAACATCAAAAATACATTACAACAAAGGATTACTCTCCTGGCATTAATTCTCCAAGATGTTTTGCCCCCGCAATCACCCACAACTTCGCCTCGTTCTTGATCTTGGAGAAGATGCTAATAGACGTTGTGTGCTTGTTACGGAACACACGAGCGTTCCGCTCGTTCCAAATTTCCCAAGAGATGAGGAGGACTAGGGAAGTCATTGCCTTGCGGTTGATCATACCGACACCAGACATATGTCGCCACCAATCCTTGAGGGAAAGATCCGGCCAAGGTGAGAGATCAAGGTGTTGTAGCCCGAGCCAAACTTTTAAGAGGGTCCAAATCCGAGTGCTGAAACGACAATGGACTAGGAGGTGAGAGGCCGATTCGGGCACCCTTTTACAAAGCAGGCAAAGACCACAATTTGGACGTCCCCGGCGCGCCAAACGATCTGCCGTCCAATGGCGGTTTTGTAGAGCAAGCCAAGCGAAGAACTTCGTTTTGGGTGGCGCCCAAGCTTTCCAAACCAAGGTGTTCATGTCGGAGGAGTGAGCCCCATAGAATTGCGCCTTGTAGACTGTCTTCGCCGAATAAACACCATTTGCGGAGAGCTTCCACAAAATGGTGTCCTCAAGGGCCACGCTTTGAAGCTTGACCCATAGGTCCACATATTGGCGTGCATGGTGGATGGTGAAGTCTTGGGTCATGGCGATTTTCCCAATCCAAGTATCATTGAGGAGGGCTTGAGAAATAGACCATTTCTTGTTGGAGGAGAGATCGAAAATGAGAGGAGCAATATTTCTAGGCTTCTCTCCCTCAAGTCAAGGGGCCCCCCAAAAAGATGTTCTTTTCCCATTCCCAACCATGATTGTTGTGGAAGCATAGAAAAGATCCATATCCTCTTTGGTGCAAGGGTTAGTGGATCCGGCCCAAATCTTGTTGGGGTCTCTCCAATGGAGCCAAGGCCATCTCAATCACAAGGCCCGCGTGAACTTGTCGGTGTGAAGATTCCCTAGCCCTCCAAGAGATGTAGGGCGGCAAACGGTCTCCCAATTTACTTTACATTGGCCTCCCGAAACCTTGTCGGTTCCTGTCCAAAGGAAAGCGCGGTCAATCTTTTTAAGAGAGGTAAGGACACCCGGAGGGACAATGAGGGGTGTCAAGTAGTAAATGGCTTGTGAAGTGAGGACCGATTTAACAAGAGTTCCTCTCCCGGCAATGTTCATGAAGCGCCCATGCCAAGCGGGTATCTTTCCCACACACTTGTCTTCGAGCGGTTGGAAATTAACTTTTCAAAGACACCAAATCGAGAGAGGGAGGCCAAGATATCTCAAAGGAAAAGTAGCTCTCACCACCGGTAGGCCATCAAGAATGGCGTCAAGGTCAACTTGTCCGCAACGGATAGGCACAACAGAGCTTTTTTGAAAGTTTGTGCAAAGGCCCGTCACAACACCGAAGTCACTAAGGATTTCCGCAAAATTTTGGATGTCCTCTTTTATTGGTGCCACGAAAATGGTCGCATCATCCATTTCCGCAAGGTTTTGGATGTCCTCTTTTATTGCTCGTGAGAGTTGCAATAGAGACATGGAGTCTGTAATCGAACTCTCATTTATAAGTTGTAGTACACGCCCAAGTTTCATAAAAAGAAACTAAAATCACGCGAAGCTAGCTAGCGTCCAGGGAGCGCTTGCAGTGGGCAATAGCGTTCTCAATTCCGTCCTGCAGCTGGAGCATCGAGTCGTCGCTTCGCCTCGGCGGTGCGGCGGCAACGGAGGAGCGTCTGTTTCGGATGCGCCTGCCGATCGAGGCTCTCGACCTGCCAGGGGCCATGGTCCGAGACGTCCGGCCCGGTCCATCGCCACGGCGCCGGCGTGCGAGGGTCGTGATCTTGCTCAGGTACTTGACCACCGCTTTCAATCGGGCGCGCCGGTTGACGCCGGCCATCAAACCCGCTCCCGGCCCCTTCGCGGGCCTCTGCGCGGGCGACGCTTAGACCTTGCCCTGGCTCTGCTCCTGCGGGACCGACGCACCACCGCTCTCGACGGGATTCTCCGCCGGCTTCCGCAGCTTGAGCAAAATTCGACGGAGCCTTCCCGTCAGACCAAGTGCTAAACTCTTCTCTGACGTCTTCACGTCGCCGTGGCCAGCTTCGTCTTTGTACACCGCCTGCTGTTCCTTGGTAACCACCTTGTCATCATCAAAATCAAGCACCGCCTCAACCATCTGAAGCTCGTGGCCACCTTCCAATTCCAAAGATGAGTTCTCGTCGCCGGTCAGCGGAGGCTCTAGGTCACAGAACGCTGCGACCGCCTCCTGTTCCACGCCGGCGTGTCCCTGATCTCCTTGCCCGCCGTCATGGCACGCCGGCGCTCCCGGTGCCATTGCATGGGCTGCACTCTGGTTCTCTAGAAGCCTGCTACGGGATTCCAGTGTGTCAGTCCAGACTCTCGAGGACTATGGAGAAAGAGAAACGCATGATAGACTGCTAGAAGTACGGTCGTACCAGAGGAAAGAATGGAGATACTTGACCATTGACGGGTCAAAGATGATGCGCGTTGGTGGAAGGACATATGCTGGCATCAGCATTAATTCAGATCTTCGTACAAATATCAATTTGTATACACATCAATAGTGTAGATAGACAAAATATATATCCAATATCTGAAATGGGAAGAGATAAAGATCTTCATATTTAATACCTGTGAGGTATAACTTTCAACTACCGGAAGTTTCAGAATGTGGATGTTTTAGTTTTGTTTAGGCTAACATGGATTTTTTTTTGTGTTTTTTTTAGGGGAAGTCTTTTTTGTTTTTGTTGAGGGAATGTTTTTTTTGTCTTTCAGAGAACATGGGGTTTTGTTAGAGGACATGGTTTCCGTTGGGTTGGTGTCCACGAACCCAATGGACTTCAAGATGTGCTAGGTCCGGTCCGGTTCGGACCTGATACTGGAACTGTGCACCTTTAACAAAATTTCAGGTCCAAGGCTATACCCGGACCTTTTGTGACAGCGTAAAGGGTACCCTAGGTTCTCCCCTATTTCATCACGCGCGGAAGTGTTTGTTAGCTAGTATCGATCGATTGACTGCACTACACACACTGCAGCTAGCTAGCATCGATGGATCGATTGGCTGCACTACACAAACTTCAGCTAGCTAGCTACTAGTAGTATCTATCGATTGGCCGCGTACTAGTACGAGGAGCTGCTCCAGCATGGTGAGGAAGAGCGCGCGGTGAAGAAGAGCTCCGCCACTCCACCCGGCCACCCGGCCGGCCGGCCCACCCTATCGCCGCCGCCCTTGCACGAGGATGACGCCCTAGTCCACCGGCGCCTGCGCGGCCAGCTGCTCCTCTGACAGTTCCCAGGACGCTCGCCTTGATGCCGACCATGCAGCTGATGGCCATGAGCGGCCGCGCACGGCACCAACGCCCGGTTGTGCCCTTGCTCTGCTACCGGCGACTTGGACGCGCTCTAGGGCGACAGAACGTGGCCATGGAACACAAATCGATCCTCGAGAATCTGCTCGGCGGTGTGCGCCCTGAACGCGGCCGAGCTGCATCTGAGAAGGACCGGCCGCCTCCTGTTCCGACCTTGATGCAGCATCGTAGCCGTTCCGGCAGCCGGCGGTAGGGACGAGTTGGAACAAAGGCGGGGACGAGCTGGGCACGAATTTGATACAGTCTCTACCGGAGAAGGGGGTAGGGGCGGCCGGTGAGGACATGCGGCGGCGGCGCGGCTGAAAGGATAAGGATGACGCCTAGAGGGGGGGTGAATAGGCGATTTAAAACTTTTCCAGTTTAGGCTTGATAATTGCGGAATAAAACTAGGTGTTTAAATTAACAAGCCAACAACCTAAATATACTAGGCTCACCTATGTGCACCAACAACTTATGCTTAGCAAGACAAGCAACAAAGTGATAGCAAGATAAAATACTTCAAGCACGAAGTCTATCACAAAGTAAAGTGCATAAGTAAAGAGCTCGGATATAGAAATAACCGAGGCACGTGGAGACAACGATGTATTCCCGAGTTCCTCCTTTTTAGGAGAGTACGTCTCGTTGGAGGGGTGTGAATTTCAAACTCAAGACTCCACAAATGGCCTTACCCTATTCTCCGATAAACCTTGCCCAAAAGCTCGGTTCACCTTCCACTATTGATTTCTCTTTTGGGCAGAAATCGAGTCTCTTAGAACAATCTTGAGGCACAACCCACAAAAGGACTGGGAGCTCCCAAGTGGCCACAAAAGGCCTCAACCGCCACAAAAGGCGTCTAGAGTCCAAAGACCCAAGAGTAACAAGCTCACGAACTTTCACTTCCACGAATCCTCGTGGAGAGCACAAACCGATGCATAAAAGCAATGGCAAGAACACAAGAAGTGCTCAAGTCATTCACTCTCAAATCCCACCAAAAGCAACTAATGCTTATGGGGGAGAAGAGAGGAAAAACAAAGAAGAGAACCACACAAGAACTCCAAGATCTAGATCCACTAGGTTCCTCTCACTTAGAGGAGAGATGGATTGGTGGAAATATAGATCTAGATCTCCTCTCCCGAATCCCTCAAAGATATTAAAGAATCATGGGAGGAATTGGGAGAGGGGCAAGCTTTCCAAGGTTAACAATGGAGGTGAGAGAGGGGGAAATTTCGTGCTTGGAAGAGCTAACCCTTTGGGGAAGAAGGGGGGCCTTTTTATAGGTCCCCAAAAAAAGAGCCGTTGCAGGAAACTTACACCGAAGACTCCGGTCCAGGGGCGGAGACTCCGTACCCCGAGGGGCGGAGACTCCGGCCCCAACCGGAGACTCCGGGGTCACTCCGGACCAACTCCGGACCGAATGCAGAGAACGCCGACTTGTGGAGCTCTTCGCACCAAAACTTGATGGGCCGGAGACTCCGGCCCCTGAGCACCCCTGGGGCCGGAGACTCCGGCCTAGGCAAAACAGCAGCAACTCAGCAAAACCTGAAATGCAATAACTTTCTCGTTCGAACTCCAAATCAGGTGAAACCAATTTTGTTGGAAAGGTAACGACAAGAGTTTTCCTCACGGATAAACCGATAATATTTCCAACACGAAAACGTAACAAGTTTTCCCAACAAAAGCCATTTTTGAAGAACTTGGGGTTGTCATGAAGATCACGACAAGCACCAAAACCCAACTAGGAGAAAAACCAAATAAGAACCAAGAAAGATGATGATGCCAAGAATGCAAAGGTTTGATCTCTCCACAAAGATGCGATCAAGTTACTCACTTGAGAGCCCCTCTTGATAGTACGCCGTCTATCCTATAACCCGGTCTCCCACCAACAACATGAGACCGGTAAAATAGAAACCCTATCAAGATCATACCTTTGGCTTGCGCATTCCACTTGAGCTAGATGATGACGATCTTGATCTCTTCAAGTGGACCATCTTTCTTGATTGCGCTTTGCTTGGTGAAGACTCACATATCGCTCCCCCATACACAATATGGGTGAGCCTCTATAAGGCACATCTTCAGTTGACCAATATCTCCAAATGGGCAACAAGTTTCAAGCATATGATTTCTTCGAGATGCTTCTGTTGAACTTGCACTTCAACTTATTCTCTTAATATATATGATGACTTGGATATTGTTTTGGTCATCACTTTATCTTCTTCTTTCAAACTTGATATCAACACATGGTGTACAAGCATTGCCAATGGACAAGCCCTACAAGGATAGCTCAATTCAACCATTAGTCCATAGAGATTGTCATTAATTACCAAAACCACACATGAGTGCTCATGCACTTTCAGCGGCGCTCTCCAGTCTGTCTGCCAAGAGGTGCGGTGAGACCCTAGGGTCGAACGGGTTAGATTCGTGTTGGACCTAATCAGTTGCGGGTCGGCCCGTTACCCTAGTGGTACCAAAATCCAGGTTCGGTCCAGCGGGTAACTGGGCCGGACCGGACCCAACCGGCCCCAACGCATCTATTGTTAGAGGACATGGATTTTTTTTATCTTTTTTTTTTGGAGGGGAAGTCTTTTTTTGTTGTTGTTGAGGGAATGGTTTTTTTGTCTTTCAGAGAACATGGGGTTTTGTTAGAGGACATGGTTTCCGTTGGGTTGGTGTCCACGAACCCACTGGACAGTCCAGTCTGGACTGTACCAGGTAGTTATCGTTCACGCCCCATCGCGCTAGACCAAGCTAGGCAAACACGGTTTGGTGCATCATGGAGACACAGGGCATCACAGAGCTCGTACTGGAGCAACTCTAACTAGTGGATGCCCTAAAAATCAGACTTTAAAAATAGTTTTAACTTATAAGGCTCTTATTTTTGCCTTATGCTTATGGAGAAGCAAGATTGTGTATTTCTGTGTTGATAAGCTCTGGTGAGAAGAAGCTCCTAGAAATTGATATTTTCCCTTTTTTTTGAACTTATGAAACATTTTTTTTACAGTTTGAACTCAAGAAACTTGGGCTTATAAGAAGTGTAATGTCTATATGACCCCATAATTTGTTATGAAAGATGAACGAAGATACAATATAATGACAATTCAGTAGAAAAAAGTGAGAAAAATGAGTCAAGAAAATTATGAGAATCCCTTGGTCATGATCTAGAAATGAAATTGTTACGTGTGAAATTATCTACCTAACTAATTCTACTCGGGAGTAATTACCCGAGTTGATTACCCAAGAACATGTAAGACGTAACTGAAGTAGAGGAGTTTCATCCATTTGAATTTTGAAGGCTAACAAACGATAGCAATCATCACTGAACAATTTGCCTTGACATGAAATAATTAGACACAAACTAGTCAATCGCTTCCTTCAAGTTGCTTAAGAGACGATGCCACATGCCAACTAGTTCTAAGTCACTTGAGAAAAAACTAAATCTAAGTCACCTCATTATACGTTGGATTTATATCGTGATTCATGTTGGTATGATAGTTACACATGATCTGTAATTGTGTGCAACTTAGAAAAAATGTGTACCTAAATATCAGTCAACTAGTTAGCCGTTGGATTTTTGCGTCGTGATTCATGTTGGTCTGTGAGTTGCACATGGTTTACAATTGTGTGCAATTGGTTGATATTTAATTAATTCTTAGTCGAATCCTTAGATTTTGAATTTACGTCATGATCCATGTCAGGCCAGGAGTTGCACATGAGATCGTTAGAGAAGTTGTAAAACCAGAAAGTGCCATATATAGGAGAGAAAGAGAATATTTAAAGATCGTAATGACAACATCCAAACATCACCTGCTACGCTTGTTACAACAACAAATCCGCCACCAATATATCTTCGCCATCGCATGAGCCTAGTCATGAGAGCCATGGACGTGGAGCATTACTTATGGAGAAAGTACCCGGTGGAACCCAACTTTTAGTGGAAACCGGTGAAAAGTACGGAAAAAAATTATCAAAAATTGTAAAAACATGTGTAAATTAGATTTTCATGGTTAATTTTGTCCATAAATTTATATTTCAGAAACTACCGGGAGAACATGTTTGTGGCAGATTATATAAGGCCCATTGCACGGGACCATAAAAAATAATCAAATTGTATGTATGCAGAAACTTGTAGAACGCGTCACAAATTTTTATTAGTCGGTGGTTACTATTAACAATGATATTTCAATACCAAGTACATAACATATACAGGTGTTAACTTATATTGAATCCACTATAACTAGAAAGACATATTTGATCAGAAAAAACCAATAAAATCTTACCAACAACTCTGCTCCTACTCATGAAGTTTTACTCTATACATATTTTCTATAAATAAGCTTAACTACTCATATACTAAAACAACTATTAAGAGATTTTCAGAAGATATGATTTAGATACTTCTACTATATGTCTATATAGATGCAAAATATATAGTTTATGTCATTGTAAAAAAACTGAAGAGAATAATGTTACAAAATATGTTTAAATATAGCGCAATGCAAGTGTATTTTTCATCTGTGTTCATTCCATTTGTATAAAAACAAGATGTTAAATAATAGTTATAAACTTTGCTATGTTATTAACTTTGTCATATATCTAACAAAAAATTATACTCGCTAAAACTGTATCATTGTAAAAAAATCGAAGTATAAAATTTTAATATAAATCGTATTTTTTTTAATTCGCGACGGTGGCGTACGGAGAACCCTTGGAGGCGGCGGTGTTTAGGTTACACTAATATGATACATTTCTTAAATTCAAAAAAAACATATGATACATTCCTTAAAATTATTGTCCTTATATTTTATTTATCAACTCCTAATAAACAAATTATTCTTATATATAAACTATTAACATAATAGTCGTGCGTTGCTACGGAGGCAACATCATTGATGACGAATTCATGCGAAAAAAATCGAGGGACACTTCAATGATGTGGTCGATGGCGATCCCATGCGCGCCATCCATGATCATGGCAAATGTGCGGTCCGTCCATGCCCATGTCGACCTCGTCTGTGCCATGTGTTCCAATTCAAGATGATATATTAATTATACGGCAATGTGCGTGCCAGCAATACCTTCTGCAAATACTCTTGACACCGTACCCTATTCTCTACAACACGTACGTATGTCGTTGTGCGACGGTTGCATTGCAACAGATATCGATTTCGTGGTCGGTCGTGATAGTCGGTGAGGAATTCGCTTTTTTCTCCATCACGGGTCCATGTGAGGTCCAGCCTTGAAATTTGAAGATGAACGGTCTATTGTTACAGGAGACCAAGCGGGCCGAACAACACACTTCCGGACGTAAACCATTACAAGAACCGGGTTTGTTGCCAACCGACACATATGAACCCACTAATTTGGCGCCCGTGTAACCGTGTTCACGTACATGTCTGTCTTATGCCTCATTGTCAAATATGGACCGATACATTTCGCACACGAGTCCAAAACTTGTCGCAAATGGGCACACATGCCAAGTTAAGAAAACCATGATTGCGCACCTGTACTATAATTGTCACGTCGTGTCTACTCGAGCTTGCACGTCAATGTGGGACCCACAAAATTTTGTATCTGTTTCGCCGTTGCATTCTATATGTTCGCCCTATCAAGATCCCATTTGTCAGGTATTGCCACCCGATTTTGTGCTAGATTCTTATGGGGGAGCAAAGGGGCTATGTACCAAATCCTATTTTTTTAAAAATACATTTGAGATTCGAGGGAGGCATAACCCTTAAATTTTCATAACTTCGTCGCTAATGTTAGCCCCCTATATTCAGTAAATGAGCCTTGTTCCACGGCTTATTTAGTTGAAAATCGGGCCAAAACTGATATAGTCAAGTTCAAACCCACATGCTAGAGAGAAGATGTCGTAACTGATATGAAAGGAGTAGGTACGGACACGCCCTCCATGAGAACTATGTCAAAGCGACCACGACCATCATCGTGACAACCTCGTCGTCCACACAACACGAGGTCAACGCCCTTGACAAACTTTCGGGACCGCCGCCCAAACATCCAACTACTCTATAACATCAAGCGCAGACGTCAACACCACCTTCCGGGGCCGCCGCCGCCTAGAGATACCACGGTTTGCACTGGAATCACAACGCCGCGAACCTAGCCGCCTACAAGACAATTGACATGACAAACTGCTCGTAGAACACAGTCCTCGCCAAGGTTTTGGTTCCCGAAATTTATTTTTCCCCTAGGGGGCTCGGGATTCTTGGTTACCGCGGTAACCGAGAATCCCGGATGGTTACCGGTCAAATTTAAATATTAAATTTTGAATTCAAATATTCTCAGCGAACGTTTATTTCCACTTTAAACTCAAACTGGACACAAAACTGTTAGTAGTGTAACGGTATATCACAGCTAGGTCTTCTTTCCACATAATAGGTCGAAGTTTCGATCATTGTTTCACACTTTTTTGCGTAATTACGGAGATTTAATTTTAAACATGCGGAATAATACTAAATAAAAAGTAAAACGACGGGCCTGGAACCTCTGGGAGAGAAATGCGGTTTCCTGCCACCGCGCTACTACTGCGGCCTTGAATATACATTGAGAATACGTTGTATTTAGCAGTACAGGCTGGATCAACAAATCCAATCTTGACACCTTGTGCTACTCAACCCCCACCGCAACACCTCACACCTGCTCTGCGTTGCGTTGGCTCGCTTCCAATCCTGGGACCTGGAGGAGGGTCACGCGTCGCCAACCCTGCCTGGAAACTGGAAAGAAACGCGACACAGGCAGGCGGGCGGCCTAGCTGTCCAGCCGTCCATGTTCCGTGCTTTCAAAGAACTGCGCACCAGATTTGGCTTACAAGACAGCTCACTCTCCTGACCAGCATATATTCCATTCACATGCGAGTATAAGGTGTAGCCCATAACGATAATAGTTGGAGTACTAACATGGTTCCTGCATGTACAGTTCACATTTCTTGGCGGAAAACATCAAGACACGCAACAAAAGAACCGTGGGTAACTCAACCCTGTGAAAGTAAGTATGAACAGTATAACAGTCAATTAGCTCTTTGAATTACATTTGCAAACGGTGGTGGGCATACATACGGGTCAACAACGTATGAAAGAATCAACGATTGCAGCTACCAGAAGCTATACTTTGGTCAAACATCGCACACAAGTCAGCAACTTTGATCATACAGATTCAGCCGGACTTTACAAATTGCATCAATGAAGATGTCAAAAAGGAGAAAAAAGAGGAAGAAGAATCCCCCTCACGACGGTCCGCTGTATCCTGAACTGTAGCCGCTGTGGCCACTTTTCTTCATTGTCCCCGTCTCAATTTCCTGTGTTTGTTGGCCCTCGCTGCTCGATGCAGATGTTACCTGGCCATACTCGCTGGTCACCGCGCTGTATTGGCTGCTCGTGTAGTCGTTGGTTGTAAAGGCCATCTTCTTGAACTTCTTCATGTCCTCGTTGTACTGGCCAGAATCATAGTCAGAACTGCTGTATGATCCAAAGAAGCGGCTATGGCCAGGCCGAACACCTTCGTTAAGATCCTCCAAAGACACGTCACCTTCCAAGGCCCGAACAACCTGGCCATCATATCAGGTATGAGACTACTAAACAACCAAGTGGAGCTTTAAGGCGTACTGAAAACGAAGTTACCTGGCTCATTCGTGGACGACGGCGTGCAGAATGGCGTACACATGCGGCTGCACATGCTATCATCCTGGCAATCTCATGAGCATTGAAATCCTTTCCCAGCCGAGCGTCCACTAACTCGTCGTAGTTACCTTCCTCAAGTGCTCGCATCAGCAAAGGTCTTGCCTGGAGATTGTCAGATTTGTTACTCTCTAGACGATATGTTCAACAAAAGACAAGATTCCAGCAAAACACAAAAGAGAATGAAGTCTATAAATTGACTACAAAGAAAGGACACAAAAAGATAATAGCTTTGCCAAAAAATGGTTCAATGATCAATATAATTTCTTAATTTTGAACAAACTATGATCAAAACTAGCAACAGAAGTTGCTTCTTGAAGGCCATACTAACTCAAAGCTATAATAATGTCCGATTCAAGGTTGTATTCTTAAAACATTTGAACATTAGTATGCAAATGTACTTACAGCACATAATAAGCTGGAGTGTTATGATACTTACCCAGTCAACCAAGCTGTCATCCATATATGTTTGGGCTGAATCAACAGGCTGACGCCCAGTTATCAGCTCAAGAAGCATCACTCCAAAGGAAAAGACGTCTGACTTCTCAGTGAGCTTGCCAGAAGATGCATATTCTGGTGCTAGATACCTAATACACAGGAAAATAGGTCTCAGCAGACTGTAATTACTACTACAGCACAGTAAAACAAATGTTCGAACTAATTCAGTTCCGAGCTAAATACTGAAACAATGAAAAATGATGCAAGAACTATAGCATAAAGAAATTTTGAGCATATCAACCAAGTCCGAATAGAGTTATTGGTGTACACATGCTCTGAAAAATTTCAATCATGGAGTTGTGCATATATATACAGCATGCCTACTTGAAATATAACACAAAACTAAAATGGCACAGTAATAATTTAAGTTTTATGCATACCCAAAAGTGCCCATTACTCTTGTCGAAACATGAGTGGTGTTCTCAGAAGTGAATTTTGCTAGACCAAAATCTGCAACCTGCACAGATGATTACAATTAGTTCCGATCATGGAAAAAAAATGATCAAGACATTGAAGTTAGGTAAACTTGAAGTCGGCAGCTACACATCCACATAAATTAAGCAATTTATGATGGCATTTCAAGTTTTCAAACGATAAATACACAAAAATAATTGCAACACGTGTTTACTGCCAAAGATGGCAAATGTCAATTAAGTAAATGGTTACAGAAATGATATTTAACTTGTACACAGGACTGACAGCCACAATAGGAGGAAGGAAACAGAAATAGAGAAGTAAAACCTACCTTAGCTTCAAATTTAAAGTCAAGAAGAATGTTTGATGACTTTATATCACGATGTATGATCTTGGGATGGCCTGTAAATTATGAAAGAAAACATTATTATAAGGGCATATTTTAGCTACACTTGTTGGGTTTCTCCACAATGTAAATGCACAAAGGGAAGGTACTCAAGTATGTAAACTCACAGTCTTCATGAATATATGCTAGACCCTTGGCAGCACCAAGAGCAATCCTTAGTCTTATGGGCCATTCCAACGTTGGACGGCCTTTTCCTGTGGAAGGTGAAAACTAGGCTTAAGAATCAGCAACAGAACTTAAGATACATATTACATATCAATTAGCATGTATCATAAAAGCATCAACGGGAGACAAATTTGAAGGTCCATGAATTTCACTACATAAGAAGGTATTTTACTGTGTCTTTTGCCATTTCAATCAAATACGAAGCAAAGCAACTTCAGCAAAATGGAGTAGTGGAACTGAAACTTTTGAAGGGCTTTGATTCTACTTGATTCTTTCCCGCAAATGCAAAATTCCCCATCATGATTTTACAAGCTACTAGTTACCATGGTAAGAAGGAAAAGGCCAGAAATAAATCTGACAGTTTCAGCTGTTGTCTAGTTTTAAGTCAGAAGAGCTTTGTGAACATATGTGTAATAAAGTTTTTTTATACGGGGTAGACGTATTTATACATTTAGCTATTAACTACAGTTTCAATATACAGACACTATATTAATCATATATCTAAAAGTTGTACATGCTATCAGAGACAAATAAGCAGGCAATGAAACATGAGAAACCATGGATAAAGAAGATATATGTAAATGAGACGACAAGGCATACCATGTAAGTGGAATTCCAATGTGTTATTGGTGACAAACTCATAGACAAGCAATCTCTTTCCCCCTGAGATGCAATAACCAACCAGAGATACAAGATGCTTGTGATGAACTCGGCTGATAATCTCGACCTCCGCCTGGAACTCACGCTCTCCCTGGCCACTCCCAAGTTTCATTGCCTTCACAGCAATCTCTTTGCCATTAGGCAGCATACCTTTGTGAACATATCCAAAACCACCTTGTCCGAGGAGATTAGCATCAGAGAACCCATCCGTCGCCCTCACCAGCTCATCATAAGTGAATGTGCTCTTCGAGTTGTAGAAGTTAAGGCCAGTGCCAGGGGATGGTGGAGGCAAGATCTCACCACCTGAGTAATTAGAACCTGACCCGCCGCTACTGTTTATCATAGGGGTGGAGGAGGTGGTGGTGTCTGTGGAGGACGGTTGGCATATGCTGGAGGAGGTGATGGTTGCATCTTGACCACATGATCAGGTGGAGGAGGAGGAGCATTTTGCTGCCAACTCTGGTATGTTCCTCCATAAGGATCCTCTGCAGTGTGAGAGGATATTGTTAGGAAATGTGACCCCATTTTGCAAGTATTAATAAGCCAGCACAATAAACTCTTCATAGGATTTGGAGATGCAACAACATATACAATTACTTTTCTGTTCCTAATAGATTAGGACACCAGACACGGACAGCTGTCATGATGCCATCATGTGATCATTTAGGGCATGTACAATGGTAGGGAAGGCGCGCCTTCTCTTAGCCATCCACGTCATCTAGAGAAGGCAAAAATATAAGTTGTACAATGCCTCATCTCTTATTGCCATCCCTAACAATTAATACGAATTAATTATATTTTAGTAGGAAATTGTATTTCTAAGGGAAGACAAATGATACAATGGTGACATCTCTTAGTTAAGGGAATGCAGCCCCCCCTTTCTTCATTCTCTCTCCTCCAACTAGACAAATATCCTACGTGTCAATGCTAAGAGAATGCTGACGTCACCCCCATTGTACATGCCCTTAGTTAACACTAGTACCAAGTACTCTACTACTAGTAGAGTAGATAGCCCATTACATACCAGTTTTTTGAATGTAACAAAAACACACATATTTCCGAGGAACCTCGTGACAATTGAGAAGTAATAATTTCAGGTCTAGCAACTATCTAAATTGAAATTTTCGCAAGTGCTTATACTAATAAGATTAACACATTTGAGCCCGTGAGGCAGGCACACGTCAGCGACACGGGACATGCAGCTCACACGCCTAACCCGTGCCTAAGCAGAAGAATTCCGGGCAAATTGCCCAGAACAGGAGAATTCCAACAGACAGCACCGTGACTGGCTTCCAGCATACGATAGATACCCGCACACCAGATCCAGATCTAGACAGCGACAGGTAGTAGTATGCAAAGGGACCACGCACGCACGCACCTTTGTACTGCGGAGGAGGAGGCGGGTAGCCGTAGTGGGGCGGCGGAGGCTGGCGGCGGCGCTTCTTGCGGAGGCAGCAGAGGCAGATGAAGGTGGCGAGCAGCAGCAGCACGAAGCCGCCGACGGCCACGCCGACGACGAGCGACGTGGAGACCCCGGAGCCGCCGCTGTTCCCGGGAGAAGGCGATTTCGGTGACGGGTTGGAGTGGTTTGGTGTGGGCGGGGATTTTCCGCCGCCACCGCCGCCGCCGCCACCAGAGGACGGCGGCGGGGAGCGACCTCCTGAGGAGGGCGGGGAAGGCGTGTCCGAGGGAGGGGACGGAGTGGCGCTGGGGGGCGAGGGGGAGGGTGCGGATGGGGTGGCTGGGGGCGTGGAGGATGGCGCGGGAGGGGAGGCCGAGGGCGTTGCGGGCGGCGGGACGGAGGCGGGCGGCGGGTTGACGGGCGCCGGCGGGGAAGGGACGGGCGTCGCCTGTGGAGGGGCGGACGGTGTGGCCGGCGGCGGCGCGGTGGCGTTGGCGGGTGGCGCCGGCGGCGAGGTCGGGGCCGGCGCGGCGGTCGGCGACGACATCGGCCGCGCGGCTCTGGGGCCGGAGCTGGTGCTGGAGCTAGGGTTGCGCGGCCTTGCTTAGCGCTTAAGAATTGACAGACACGCTCCTGGTGATGGCGAGATCGGAGAAGAAGAAAGTGTAGTTAGCAGGAGTAGTACTATGGCGCAGTAGAGCGGCAGTAGGCGAGTTAAAGAAGGAGGCGGCGGTTGGAAGAGATGGCCGGCCCGCGGTGACAGCGGGGACGTGGTGGGGCCGCCCCAGATGCGCGGCTCGACAGCGTCGTCCGGCGGGACGCGGAGCGGGTACAATGCGAATTCTCTGACATGTGGGTCGGAGTGTTGTTATAGGCCAAGCTGTCAGTGGCTTGGCTTTAGGGTGAACGGGTGAAGTGCTGCACTGGGGTAGGTCTATTTCTGCCGCGTCGCTTTTGACCGCGCGGGTCGGACGCTTTTCCCGCAAACCCTGCGTGCGAGATTAGCTCTTTTCAAAAAACAAAAAAAGAGAGAGATTAGCTCTACTCGTATACGCTCGTTTCGATGGTGGTTTTGGCGGTTCGATGCGCATGGGCCCCGCTCGCCAGCGTCTGGGTCTTTTTGACGCTCATCCTGTTTCGGTCTAAAGTCAAATTCGGTGCGGTGAGGTGAGGCGGCGTGACGCCACTTTTGAATGTGACGACGCGGTGCAGCCGGGTTGTGACGGATGCTGGTATCGCGGGACCCAGCGGTCAGTCTGCGGGTTGCTCGCTTGGTTGGCTGTCCGATGGGATGGGGTCCCTTTTTGCTTGCCGCGGTGCTCTGTTTCAAAAGGCGAGAACGTGGAGGGGCCGAGGGGTCGTGCAGCCGGGTTGTGATTGGCGGCCGCCAGTCTAGAATAGAAATTTCAGAAACAAAGAATATATAGCAGTTACTGTACAAGATTTTTTTTTGAGAAACACAGTACAACGCAGGCGCTCACATAAACACGCATACACTCACCCCTATGAACGCACACACGCACACCCTACCCCTATGAACACCTACGAAAGACTGAGCCGGCGGTTGGGTCTTGAGATTGACGAAGTCACCACGGGCGCCTCGCTGTCGACGGGAACGTCGCCTCCCACTGAAAGAATATTCCGCCTGAATGAGAAACACCAACGTCAAACCTGGGGTTTGAACTCTGTTGGGCTGGGGGTACAACCACCCTTCTAACCATCTTGCCACAGCCAAGTTCTCAGTTACTGTATAAGATTATTATCGTCCAGTTCAAAAAATAATACTCTATATTATTAGTCCTCCGATACCACGGATGATGATGATTATCGCCGCAAAGCTTGATCGGTGCGTCCCTTTGCACGGTGGGGCTGCCGCGTGGACTTGCCCATGGTTTTGGAGCCAGGTGACTGCTAGAGCTTCCTGCACAATTTTTCACGTGCAATGACTGATTATTAGGGACTCTTGGCAGATTATCGGAGAAAACGTATCTAGGGCTATTTCTTTTGCGCTTCTCTAAAAAGCTGCTCTCTCCACCAGCTTCGAAAATTCATATTTAAAAGTCTAAATAAACTGGAAAAAAACACATGGATGTAGACTATGCTGTATTCTACAGACGTGTAAATCTCAATTAGAAATTTGTCATGTTTTGAACTGCCCAAAAATGACAAAATCTAACACTTAAAAATAGTGAACGGTGCAAAATTTCATCTCATAATTTGCTATTTTTGTATAGCCCAGAATATGAATTAATTTTAGTGTATAGAATGCATCATTGTCTACATCTAGATTTTTCACAAAACTTAAAAAATGATTTTTGTATTTTCTTTAATAAAAGGCTCCACTAGTTTGGCCTTATGAAACATGAAGTTGTCTAACATGATTATGTACTCTATATTTTACCTTGATGAAAAGACTTGAGACCACTATGGATAAAGTTATTTCACCGGTCCAAACTGCCTTTATTAAAGGTAGGTTTATTATGGAAGGTGTAATGATACTACATGAAGCGCTTAATAGTATTCATAAGAAAAAACAAAGTGCTCTCATGTTTAAGGTGGACTTTGAAAAAGCATATGACAAAATCAAATGGCCTTTTGTCTGTAAGATGCTTAAAATGAAAGGATACCCAGATATATGGATTGATTGGATCATGAAAACTATGTGGGGAGGGCATGTTGCCATTCGGGTAAATGACTCTATAGGGAAATATTTCATCACACATAAAGGATTGCGGCAAGGAGATGCTTTGTCTCCTTTGCTGTTTGATCTGGCGGCTGATGCCTTGGCCATTGTGTTACATAATGCAAAAAACAGTGGGTTTGTGAAAGGGGTTTTGATAGAAGAAAGTAATGGAGGAATTAATATGTTACAATATGCGGATGATACCGTATTCCTCTTGCCGATGACATCGAGAGTGCCAAGAATTTAAAATTTATTTTGTGTGCTTTTGAACAGATGTCTGGCTTAAAAATTAACTTCCATAAAAGCAAATTTTTCCTTTTTGGTGAAGCTCAAGATAAGAGTGGTTTATACAAGGAAATTTTTACTTGTCCTAATGGGTCTCTGCCTATGAAATACCTGGGATTTCCGGTTCATAAGGTCAGAATCAGAAATAGTGACTGGAACCATGTTGAAAAGAAAGTGGAAAAGAAATGCGCTGGTTGCCATGGTAGAATGTTGAATATAGCGGGGAGAACCACCTTGGTTCAGTCCTGTCTATCTAATATGCCTATCTCTATGATGTCCTTTTACAAAATGCCGGTTGGGGTTAAAAAAAGGATTGATTATTATAGGGCCAGATTGGTGTGTCAAGAGGAAGAAAATAAGAGAAAATACCACCTGGTTAAATGGGGGGTGGTCTGTCAACCCAAAGAGCACACTACAAGAAATATGCCAACTGGTGACCCTCCATATTGGTCACTGAATGGTCACGTAGTGTCGTTTGTGACCTTTTTGTGACAAAAAACAGTTGGTCGAAAGCTGGCAGTCACAAACGGCCGTTCGTGACCTTTTTGTGCAAACTAAAAGGTCATAGATGTTATGACCAATTGTTTTGGTCACTAGGAATCTGGCCTAACCACGTCAGATCCAACGTGGCATCGCTGACGTGGAATTGTCGTTTAGCAGAATCAGCACAGTCCAGTTCTCTGCTTTACATGGGCCAAGCCCAACAATGCAGCTTTTTTCTTATTATTCTGTTCAGTCATTTCTGATGGGCTACATGGGCCAGGCCCAACATTTCGGGCTTTTTTATTTTTGGGCCACAGACATTTGTACTAATATTTTCTATTTAAGTTATTATTATTAAGGTGGCCCCATCAATCAGATTGGTCCCACTTGTCAGGTTCTTACATATCGGTCCCACACGTCAGAAAGTAGATTTTTATAAAATTATTTCCATTATTCAAGATCCTTATTTCAAACAGAACTGAGAGATTCATCCACATAACACCCAAATAGCCTATTACAATCTGTATAATCTATTACAAACGAGAATTCCTACTATACAATACATAACTAGCTACTTTGCTTTGTCAGGCTTCTTCAAAATTCTTTAGCTTGGAGTTCCTGTAAACTTGAATCACACAAGTTCATTTGGCTGGTGACACGAAAATCATGCTGCAACAACCAGATAGAAGCATGATGATAAGCAAAAATACAACAAACATTTTAATAAAAAGAATTTGCTGGCAGAGTATGAAAAGGAAGCAGCATATGGCAGGAATGTTGATAACATCTCAGTCGATGACTTTAAAAAAGAATAATAGGACTAACCACCACAAAAAGGCAAATTGATAGATAACCCAACGCTTCATTCTGTTCCTCTTCGAACTTCCAAAAAAAATCACCTAACAATTGAAGGATCACACATTAGAAGCATATAGAACATCAAACTAAGAAATGAATAACATGCAGTATGAAATCAGGATATGGCATGATGCTTAACACATGCTTAGAAGAGAACATATGGCATGATGCTTGTATATTTAACTTGTAGTTTGCTTATAAGAGAACATATGGCATGATGCTTAACACATGCTTAAGAGTTAGGAGGTCCGAGGTTGACAAAGTATAGATCACATAGATCCATGCCAAACAAATTACTCACTGTCTATAGATGGCAATTTCAAGCATCAATGTTAGAATGCATCAATAGGATATGAAAGAAGAAATTATTTATCTGCTTTTGTAGAATCTACTATTGCTACAAGCAATGCTACACGAAGTCATGTCATAAAATAGATTTATAGAAGTAACAACAACAAACTTGGTGTATACTAAAAAAATCATGCGAGAGGGATGACCATCACAATCAAAGTTCAAGAATATCCCATTGCATAATCAACCCATCTATGACAATTTGTGTATCCCTGAACTCAATGCGTCACAGTACAAGAACAAAGAAGAAGATGAACCCAGCTATGAGCTTACCTGAGGGACGTGGTGCAGGGGCAGAAGCCAAGGAGGTAGTGGAAAAGTTGGAGTCGGGGACCAGCCAAGCCTACTACCAGCCACGAGGACACAACCAGCCCAGCAGCATCACCACCATCAGAGCAATCACCACTGTCCAAGCTTTATCGAGCTTCCTGAAAATAGCAAAGTGAGTATCTTAGAGGAAGCTACAATTGGCATATACATAGGAAGGGCAGTGTTTAAATAACTAAGTCATGTTTAAAAGAGTAAACTAGAGTATAATTAGCATGTAACCTGGTAAATATATACCTAGTATCTACTTATCAATCAACACATGTCATTAGGTAGAAGCACAATACTTGTAACAAATGATTTGTAGACACGGAAAGGAAAAAATACTAGATTCGGTGACAACATGAGGAAGAAGGCCTTTAAATTGAAAACAAGTTTAATAGCAAAGCTCGACCACAGTTGATAAGAGAATACTAGAGGGTAGTACGAAAATGCAACATTCAGATTAGCGAGATGATTATGTGGAATACATTGCGTACCAGTACTAAACCAGAAACGACACTAGCAAGCTAGGAATGCTACTAATTGCAGGCACCACACTTGAACAAGGAAAAAATGTGAATAACAAACTTGCATGTAGTGGAAGAGGTGCTTGACCTAAGGTGTATGCGGCATGAACTCAAGGACGAGCAGCTGCCCGCTGCCCTCATAGCAGCACCTGGTCAGGTTGGACAGCCGGCCATTCCGCAGCAGCACCGATCAGGTGGTCTCGAGCAGCCTCTCAAGCAGCGCCATGAGAGGAAGATGACCGCGGAGTAGCTGTCCTAGACCACCGCAAGGCTTGACCTGAAAAAACATAAACATCAGGTGAGGTTGTTCACAAGGCAGGCACAACTAAAACTTTAATGTGGGTGAAGACGGCACCCACGGCTCAAAGCCCTGGGCATGGTTGTTCTTGTTCCGGTCTACCACAAGAGGAATAAAGATACATGGGAGGGAGCGATGGTACTTACACTAGTGGCCGGCGGGCAGCAGCAGCACCTCGGGGACGCGGTGGGTGAAGACGGCTCGACGCCGGCAGGAGCAGCCCGGTTCAGGTCTCGAGGAGAAGCACACTTCCTCCCCGCTCCCTTGGTCGTGGGACGTCGTCGCAGACGGGGACGTGGAAGACGCCGGCAGCAGCACGCCCGGCCTTTCAGATCCGGCGCGTCCACGGCCTGCCTACCACGATGAGGTCGAGGACGAACGTGCAGACGGGAGTCGAAGCCGCCCATCACTGCAGCGCAGGAATGCGCGGCCAGGACGGCAAATCCGGCGTTGTCGGCCGCGGATCGAGGTGATTCCGCGAGAGCACGACGGGTGGAGAGAGGGAGAAGATGGCGAAGGTAGGCGGCGGATCTGGCGTAGTCGGGGTCGGATCGATGGCCGATGGAAGGAGAGGAGTGGATGGATGCGGTTGTGTGGTGGTGGCGGCGCGAGGGAGGGGTGGAGAGATGGAAGCTAGGGTTCCTGGGAGGCGGATCGGGGGTGGCGGCTAGGGATCAGGAGGGAGTGGGCTTATATATGGTGCTCTCACTGAATTACAAATTTGCCCCTGGTTCGGTGGTGCCTGCTCAAATCTTTATGGGTATACAAGTCATTTGACGTCAAAACTTGGGTAGCGGGAGATTTGCCGCTGTGTGCAAAATTCATTTTCATTTTTGGCTGTCGCAAATGTTGTATTTTGTAAAAGACCTATCAAATACACGTTGCAAACTTAGAGCACAAAAAAATAAAAATATTATACCACAACTTGTGTACAAATAAGTGAATAACCAAAAAAAATCAGTTGGGTTAAAAAGTTTTGACACCATTTTGACCTAGTTTGATAGTATTTTGAAGTTGGTATACGAAATTCAAAAAAATCAAATAAATGGAAAACCTTCGCGTAGCGTCATAACATGTGACATAGTTACCATAAAAAATATAAACTTGCAATTCAAAAGTTTTATTGAAAACGTGTTCTTAGAAACTTGCTATCATGAATAGACATTCATAGCTTTCAAGACTAACAAGCAGTGTTTTTGCCACATTCATGACATAGTTTATCGAAATGTGCCCGAATTTGGCACATGCGTGCATTGTGGCATGACAAACAATGTTGCCGACCAGCGATTTCGACATGTTTCACAAAAAAAATCCACTTTTCATTTTTTAAGTGCTAATAGCCCGACTTTTTATGAAGCGGCTACCGAGAGTGTCGTCCAAAATGGAACCGATAAAAATTGTTCACATAGTAGATATCATTATATGTACAATCACCAAAAAGTATTCATTTCTGAACTTTCTACCATTTTCTGGTCAATTAAACGGTTTCCTGCCGATTCAGCTAGAAATGGCTAAAACTTGAACTACAAGTGCTATATATATTGCCCGTTATTTTTCAGGAATTTCATTTCTAGGTTCACAACTACTCATTTCATCATAGATATACAAAAATATTTGCCTGATTCAATCACTACACACGAACGGTTGTGACCGAGACTTGGACTAGATTTTCAAACAAGCATACGAAATTCAAAAAAAATCAAATAAATGGAAAACCTTCGCGTAGCGTCATTACATGTGACATAGTTACCATAAAAAATATAAACTTGCAATTCAGAAATTTTATTGAAAACGTGTTCCCAGAAACTTGCTATCATGAATAGACATTCATAGCTTTCAAGACTAACAAGCAGTGTTTTTGCCACATTCATGACATAGTTTATCGAAATGTGCCCGAATTTGGCACATGCGTGCATTGTGGCATGACAAACAATGTTGTCGACCAGCGATTTCGACATGTTTCACAAAAAATCCACTTTTCATTTTTTTAAGTGCTAATAGCTCGACTTTTTGTGAAGCGGCTACCGAGAGTGTCGTCCAAAATGGAACCGATAAAATTGTTCACATAGTAGATATCATTATATGTAAAAACACCAAAAAGTATTCATTTATGAGCTTTCTACCATTTTCCGGTCAATGAAACGGTTTCGTGTCGATTCAGCTGGAAATGGCTAAAATTTGAACTACAAATGATATATATCTTGCCCGTTATTTTTCAGAAATTTCATTTCTAGGTTCACAACTAATCATTTCATCATAGATATACTAAAATATTTGCATGATTCAATCACTACACACGAACGGTTGTGACCGAGACTTGGACTAGATTTTCAAACAAGCATACGAAATTCAAAAAAATCAAATAAATGGAAAACCTTCGCGTAGCGTCATTACATGTGACATAGTTACCATAAAAAAATATAAACTTGTAATTCAGAAGTTTTATTGAAAACGTGTTCTCAGAAACTTGCTATCATGAATAGACATTTATAGCTTTCAAGACTAACAAGCAATGTTGTTGCCACATTCATGACATAGTTTATCAAAATGTGCCCGAATTTGGCACATGCGTGCATTGTGGCATGACAAACAATGTCGCCGACCAGCGATTTCGACATGTTTCACAAAAAAATCCACTTTTCATTTTTTAAGTGCTAATAGCTCGACTTTTTGTGAAGCGGTTACCGAGAGTGTCATCCAAAATGGAATCGATAAAATTGTTCACATAGTAGATATCATTATATGTACAAACACCAAAAAGTATTCATTTATGGGCGTTCTACCATTTTCCGGTCAATTAAACAGTTTCCTGCCGATTCAGCTGGAAATGGCTAAAATTTGAACTACAAGTGCTATATATCTTGCCCGTTATTTTTCAGGAATTTCATTTCTAGGTTCACAACTAATCATTTCATCATAGATATACAAAAATATTTGCATGATTCAATCACTACACACGAACGGTTGTGACCGAGACTTGGACTAGATTTTCAAACGAGCATACGAAATTCAAAAAAAATCAAATAAATGGAAAACATTCGCGTAGCATCATTACATGTGACATAGTTACCATAAAAAATATATAAACTTGCAATTCAGAAGTTTTATTGAATAGACATCCATAGCTTTCAAGACTAACAAGCAGTGTTTTTGCCACATTCATGACATAGTTTATCGAAATGTGCCCAAATTTGGCACATGCGTGCATTGTGGTATGACAAACAATGTTGCCGACCAGCGATTTCGACATGTTTCACAAAAAAAATCCACTTTTCATTTTTTAAGCGCTAATAGCCCGACTTTTTGTGAAGCGGCTACCGAGAGTGTCGTCCAAAATGGAGCTGAAAAAAAAATTCACATAGTAGATATCATTACATGTACAACCACCAAAAAGTATTCATTTCTGAGCTTTCTACCATTTTCCGGTCAATTAAACGGTTTCCTGCCGATTCAGTTGGAAATGGCTAAAATTTGAACTACAAGTGCTATATATCTTGCCCGTTATTTTTCAGGAATTTCATTTCTAGTTTCACAACTACTCATTTCATCATAGATATACAAAAATATTTGCATGATTCAATCACTACACACGAACGGTTGTGACCGAGACTTGGACTAGATTTTCAAACAAGCATACGAAATTAAAAAAAATCAAATAAATGGAAAACCTTCGCGTAGCGTCATTACATGTGACATAGTTACCATAAAAAAAATATAAACATGGAATACATCAAATATTTTTAAAAAGTGTTCACATAAATGAGCTATCATGTATGAAAATTCATACCTTTTAGGGCAAATGACGTATGTTATGACCACTTTCATGGAATAGTTTGTTTAAATTATCTCATCTTTTGCACAAGCGTGCACCTTGGAGTGGCGAACAATGTTGTCGAAGAAAGTTTTTATTTTCTTTACACAAAAAAGTCATTTTTTATTTTCAGAGTGCAAAAAATGGGGTTTTTTGTGAAGGACCTACCAAATATTTGTTGCAAAATTGGATCACAACATTTAAAACAAATATTAGACCACATGTTATGTTCAAATAACCAAATGGTTGGGTGTATAAAGGTTTCCATCCACCAGTTTTGAAAATGACAAATTTATGTCGATTCAAATGGAAGCGGGTCAAATTTGAACTACAGGTGCTTCGTAGTTTGCTCGTAATTTTTTGAAAAAAATCATTTTTAGATACAAAAGTACCTATTCCATCATAGATATACCAAAAGTTTTTCCAAATTCTACCTATCTATGAACATATATGTGAGCCGTTTTAACCATTTAATTTGTTCTTCTAATCTATATTAGTTTAAATTATTTCAACATGTACGAACGTTATATAAATAGCTAGATTACATTTTGGTGAACATTTTTATATATTATTTGTAATATGCTGAGTTACAGAGAATATTATATGAATTTTCGAAATTTTATTCAATTTCTGAAATATGGAAAATTTTGGAAAAGTTCTACCATGGGCTACACACACACGCTGATGGGCGGGCCGAGAGCCACACTTGGGCCGTCGGTCCAGTATGTCAGCTCGGTGGTGGGTCCCGCTCGTCAGGTGAGGTGGATGGGTCCCACATGTCAAGTGGGTCCCGCTCGTCAGGCGAGGTGGATGGGTCCCACATGTCATTTGGTGGTGTGGGACCCGCAAATAAGATGTGGATGGGTGTGAGTCAAGTTGGTGTTGTGGGTCCCACATGTAAGAAGGGGTGGCGGGCCCTACTTGTCATTTTGGTGGCGTGGGACCCACATGTCATGGGTGTGCTGTGGGTCCCACATGTAAGATGAGGTGGTCTATGTGTTGTGGGACCCATATGTCATGTTCTCTCACAGGCTAGGGGTTGGGTGGGACCCATATGTCATGGTAAGCCGTTAGTTGGTCCCACGTGTCAGATTAGTCAATAAGTCAACGTGTACTCGTGTCAATGGTCCTACATGTCGTCTAAGAATTGACACGTAGGCGAGAGGCTGCTGAGTTGTCTGTCCAACAATAGTGACACATAAGCAAAATTGCCACCTAAGCACCGACACGTAGACGAGACTGCTGAGTTGGCTGTCCACTAATACGAATGACCAATTAAATTGGTCGTAGGCGGGTAAAGAAAAGACAATAGGCCAGAGCTTTTTAAATTATGACCAATTTATTTAACCAGCCTATGACCATTCAGACAAGATTGGTCATTATTTAGACCCTCCAAAGTATTGCATGACCAAATTGCTTCAATTGGTCATAGATTTATGACCAATTTTCGCTGGTCACTATAAAAAGGTCACTAGTTGACACATTTCTTGTAGTGGCAGGGAGGTTTAGGTATACTTAATATTTATTTGATGAATCAAGCTCTTCTAGCTAAATGGTTATGGAAGCTGGAGACAAAAATTGGTCTATGGCAGACGGTAATTAGGAATAAATATGTAAAAGGAAGGTGTATCTCTGGAATAAGACGCAAGCCTGGAGATTCCAAGTTTTGGTCCGGTGTGCTTAGTGTCAAAAACATTTTTTACAAATACTGTAAAAAGTATATTGGTAATGGTGAGAACACCAGGTTCTGGGAAGACTGGTGGGTAGATGATAAACCACTTAAGGATAGATGTCCCAGAATTTACAATTTATGTAGAGAAAAAAATGTCACAGTGGCGTTTGTTTTACAGAATGGATGGGGATGCGCCTAACTTTCAGAAGAACATTGTTGGGTGACACGCTCCGTCTGTGGGAGAATGTCAAACAGTCATGTTATGAGGTGCCTGTGAGGGGAGGAGAGGATAAAATAAAATGGACTCTGACCAAGGATGGTGTGTTCACAGCCAAATCTTTGTATAGAAATTTGAATATGAACGAAGTCGGTTTTCCGCAAAAAATCATGTGGAAAGCGAAAATACCACACAAGATTAAGATATTCCTTTGGCTTGTTCTTAAGAATAGTATCCTGACTAAGGACAATCTCTTGAGAAGAGGATGGATAGGGAATTCGAAATGTTATTTTTGTGATCAACCTGAGACGGTTGAGCATCTTTTCCTGTCTTGTTCGACAGCTAGGCTGATCTGGAGCATACTTCGCTGTGCTTTTAATTTTCAAGCCCCACCCGACTCAATTCAAGGGATTTTTGGGGGATGGTTACATAAATTTGATAAGGAGAATAGAAAAATGGTTTTAGTTGGGGTAGCTGCAGTTTTGTGAGCTATCTGGAATGCCAGAAATGCTATTTGTTTCGAGAGAAAAAGGATCCATTATCCTTTGGCCTTAGTCCACTCGGTGACAAGATTAATTGATTCTTGGGCGATTTTACAGACAAAACAGGGAAGCCAAGAGGTGCTGCGGTGGGGAGCAAGACTGGTAGAGCGGGTGGCAAGTGAAGCTTTCCAAGCTACACAAGGATGGCGCCCAGGAGTGCTAAGGATAGGTGACTAATGAAGACAGTCGGTGAAGATGATAAAAGCTATAGCTAGTTCGTTTAGAGGCTTCTTTTTGGAGTCTGTCTATTTGGTTATCTTCGTGTAATGAAGTTTAATGGTTTTTGGGTCGATGCTATTTCTCGATCCTGTAGGTTTTTTACCTAGCTCTCCCTTCCCGGGTTGTGGGAAGTGTTTGAGCAATTTAGATCTGTAGTTTTACTGCTTTCTTTTACTTTATTGTATGAACATCCAGATGTTCTGGTTTCTATTAATAGAAATCGGAGGGGAGACTCTCTTTAAAAAAATGTACTCTATATTTAATCATAAAGCTTGTTGTTGCATGTTAATTAATTCAAACTTTAGATATGATGAAATCAACACTTGAAAATAGATGATGTAGAGGCTTGCCTAAGAGATAGACTACCATAAGTCCAGTTAGTGAGCTTTTGCTTCATAAGAGGTATAGTTGTCGGCCAAGTTACACTTAGAGCTGTTATACTTGGAGTTGTTTGGTTACATGTATTGTAATTTTTTAGCCACGTGTTGATATGTATGTCTCGTACATGATAGGCATAATATAGATTTTTTTAGTGTTCTGCTGTCTTCATCGCATCGGTCCCAGAACCAGAAACCTATATTTGATTGCTTGCATTGGACTTTTTAGACCATGGTTTTGGTTACCGTTTTGTTTTTTTTTCTCGAACGGGGACAGTATTTCCAGTAACCGTGGTTACCGGAAAATACCAGCGCGTTACCGGACAAGATTTTCTGACAAACAATTAAAATTTAAACATAAAACGTTAAACAAAAAATATTTTCTGAGAAAGAATTTGGTTTAAATTCAAACGTACCGGGATTTTTTCCCATAAACACATTTACCGAAGGGGGCTAAATTCCGGTTACCGGCCAGTTACCACGGTATTCCGACTGGTAACCAAATACTTGGGTTAGACTATACATATTTCTGGTGTTTCCTTGTCCAAATGAGTCGCGATGTGTGATCAGTATGTACCACATGTGTGGTGAAGTTACCATATTTACTTGCATCCATTGTTCTTTTCTTTCCAACCAACAAAATTATTAGTCTAAATGATAACAACATTATACATAACCCACTACTTTTTCACCCATTCTCTCTCACTTTATCCTTCCCTACACTTTCAAACCCTTTCTAGCAACAGTTTTTAAGCCAATGACTACTTGCTCATGCCACAATTGCATCAGCCACATAGTCGCACTTTCCTTTCACTTGTACACCACATTCTAGATCATCTAAAATGACTAAACAACATTTCAACAGGCATAAACAACATGACAAGACAAGTAGAACATAAGCATTGATGCATTCAACTTTAAATCGGAACATGCATCATCACAGTTCATGAGATTACTATTCACCACCTCACAACATTTACCCTCCACGTGAGATTAAAAACAGATTAGAGTGCATATCAAAAGCTTTGTCTCCTCTTCCTTCTCAATGAAGGACCCTCTCCCTTCTTCCAGCCCATCCAGAATAGAAGATGTCCTGCATCAAAATATAACTCTCGATTGGCCCGTTTACGAACTCACCATCCTTGGGACGAGGCTAGGATTGGAAGGGAGATTTTTATTTTGAAAGGAATTATGTAGGGGTGACACCTAGAACAATTTTGTGTGGCCCCTACATAATCTTGAATACAACCCTCACAGATACAATGTTGAGTTCATAGAGTTTGAGTTTCTTACACATCTATCGACGAGAGGAAAACGATGGAAAATATAATACTAGCTATAGCTGCCAAGCACCACGACTTAATTGAATAACATTGTGTACCTAGTCGACGATGAGATAGGGTCAAACCGGTGATGGAGAGGTAACCGTCTGAGAGTGAGGGGGAATGGTAGAGAGAGTGAACATGTAGCTAAAATAGGGTACACGAGGCTCGATTGCACAGGAGATAACCCTATCTGCTCTTGTTTCTCACCTCATACCCAATCTTGCGCCCTGCTTGAGGCCTCGCTAGAAATGGACAAATGGAGTGTTTCCGACAAATCGCGTGGGTCTGGCCCTGTCCCTAATATTGCCAACATAACACTACAAATTTACATCTGCCGGGTCTTGCTAGTTGTTAGCCCTCATGCATGCAATCATACACGCGATTGGGCTCTGCAATTCGCTCGGACGGTAGGAGCTATTTTGTTGTAGATAGACGAAATGAAAAAAATCATGTTGCTTTGGGAAAAAAGATAGTTTGACACATGTAAACTTTTATGTTAAATCCATGATGCAAATTCGATTGTCGTGGAAACAACCAATCATAATCTAGAATGCGTCTACTACGTTTCTGCTAACAAAACGCACTAGTAGAAACAAGGGCTTCGGTGCGGCCTTTTTGTACCGGTTGGACAGGAACCGGTACTAAAGGGGGCATTAGTACTGGTTCCAGAGGCGAGGCGGCCGGCCGGAAGCCGTCCCGGTTGGTGCGGGGCCTTTTGTCCCGGTTGGCAATACCAACCGGGACGAAAGGGTTGGGGCAGGCGGCTGAAGTGGGGGCCCCACGGCGAGACCCTTTAGTACCGGTTCGTAACACGAACCGGTACTAAAGGCCCATCTTTAGTACCGGTTCGTATTAGGAACTGGTATTACATGTTTCTCTATATCATCTTCTTCCACCCGAGCCAGCTCCATTTCCAGCAGCTTGAGCACACTCCATTTTTCCTCCCTCTTTCCTCTCCCGAGCTCGAGTTCATCCCCATTTTTCTCCACCATTTGTCAAGATTGGTGGCACCCATCTGTCCAAGGGTTAGCAACTTCATCATCTCTTCCGACATTGCAAGTTTAGCTCATTTCATTTTTCTAGTGCTAGCTAGGTGTTTGTTGAAATGCCTAAGCTAGAAGTTCATTTGTTTTTATATGCAATTTGAGCTCAAATTAAAAATTGATTTGTGGGTTTTAGTGTCGTCCGGTCCTCGTACTCACCGTCGTCGATCGCCCGCGCCGTCCCGTCACCGACACCACCTTGGTAAGCCTCTTGTTTTTATCTTTTATTTAAAAAAAACTTAGTTGTAGGATTTAGATGCATATTTATTACTTGTATAATTTTCTTAGTTGTATAATTGTTTGTTATATATATTGCCATGGTTTTGACATCTGTCCACACCGGCTCTCGTCCGCTCTATTATTCGGATGTGGTATGATTGTTTGTTATAACTATTTTTTATTTCGTGTTTATGACAATTATGCCGACCAACTTGACATAGATATATTTTTATCTAGGAGGTAGTTGAACCAGAAATTCCAACCGACCCTATTGTCGAGTTTTTTTTAAAAAGAAAACAATGATTTGAAAGCAAAATTGAAAAAAAGTGAAGATCTTCGTCTCCAATGCTTAGAAGAGAAGATGAAATTGGAGTTTGAGCTTGCCGACGTCGTCGATGATCACAAGATCAAGATGGATGCAATGCGCTTGAAGCTTAAAAAGATTAGAAAATATGCCATTAATCAAGAGGCTTGGTATCATTATGTTGTTGGTTCAATTGTTACCTTTGTTGTGATTTTGATCGCATTTGTTGTTGCATTTAAATGCATTAATTAGATAGTTGTATGTTAGTTTTAGTGTATTTTTTATGAGAACTATGTATTACATTTGGTCACTACTCTAATTTGGTTTTAATGTGTGATGAACTTGTATTAATTAATTTGGTCAGTTCCCTATTCATGATGATGTAGTGTAATGGTTTTTGATATATTTATATAATGTAGATGAGCCGGCAATGGATGTACGGCTGTCCCAAGTTCATTAATGTCATGCATAATTTTCTCCGTGTGGCTGAGGCAAACAAGGAGAATGTTTTATGTTTTGTCCATGTGATGACTGTAGAAATAGGAGGAATTACCCTTCCTCAAATACCCTACACTCCCACCTGTTGCGAGAAGGCTTCATGCCCAATTATTTTTGTTGGACCAAGCACGGAGAAAGAGGGGTTATAATGTAAGACAATGAAGAAGAGGATGATGACAACTATCCTGTGTTCTCTGAACACGGTGGTACTACAATGGGGGAAGACGAAGCTGAACACGAGGTCATTGTTGATGAGTGCGATGATGATCTTCGTCGGGTCATTCTTGATGAACAGATAAACTGCGGAAGTGAAAACGAGAGGTCGAAATTGGAGCGCATGTTAGAGGATCACAAAAAATTGTTGTACCCAGATTGTGAAGATGGCCAGAAAAAGCTGGGTACCACCCTGGAATTGCTGCAATGGAAGGCAGAGAATGGACTATCTGACAAGGGAATTGAAAAGTTGCTGAAAATATTAAGGAAGATGCTTCCAAGGGATAACGTATTGCCCCCCAGTGCGTACGAAGCAAAGAAGGTTGTCTGCCCTCTAGGATTAGAGGTGCAGAAGATACATGCATGCATCAATGACTGCATCCTCTACCGCGGTGAGGAGTACGAGAATTTGAATGCATGCCCGATATGCGGTGCATTGCGGTATAAGATCGGGCGAGATGACACAGGTGATGGTGAGGGCGAGCCGAGCCCCAGGAAGAGGGTTCCTGCCAAGGTGATGTGGTATGCTACTATAATACCACGGTTGAAACGTTTGTTCTGAAACAAAGAGCATGCCAAGTTGTTGCGATGACACAAAGAAGACCGTAAGGAAGACGAGATGCTGAGACACCCCGCTGATGGGTCGCAGTGGAGAAACATCGACAGTGAGTTCAAGGATTTTGTAGGTGACGCAAGGAACTTAAGGTTTGGTCTAAGTACAGATGGCTTGAATCCGTTTGGGGAGCAGAGCAGCAGTCATAGCACGTGGCTCGTGACTCTATGTATCTATAACCTTCCTCCTTGGTTGTGCATGAAGCGGAAGTTTATTATGATGTCAGTGCTTATCCAAGGCCCGAAGCAACCCGGCAACGACATTGATGTGTACCTGAGGCCATTAGTTGAAGAACTTTTACAGTTGTGGTCTGACGAAGGTGTACGTGTGTGGGATGAGCACAAACAAGAGAAATTTGACCTACGAGCGTTGCTGTTTGTAACCATCAATGATTGGCCTGCTCTTAGTAATATTTCAGGACAGTCAAACAAGGGATATAATGCATGCACACACTGTTTAGGTGAGACTGAAAGTATATATTTAGGTAACAAGAATGTGTACCCGGGGCATCATCGATTTCTTCCAAACAAGCATCCCGTAAGAAAGAAAGGCAAGCATTTCAAAGGTGAGTCAAATAACCGGACGAAGCCAACCCTCCCTACTGGTGATGTTATATATGGCATGGTCAAGGATTTAAAAGTAATATTTGGAAAGGGTCCTGGCGGACAATCTGTTCCGAATGACGCTAGCGGACACGTACCCATGTGGAAGAAGAAATCTATATTTTGGGATCTACCCTATTGGAAATTCCTAGAGGTTCGCTCTGCAATCGACGTGATGCACGTGACAAAAAATCTTTGCGTGAACCTGCTAAACTTCTTGGGCGTGTATGGGAAGATGAAAGATACACCGGATGCACGGCTGGACCAGCAACATATGCACGAATGAGATGACCTGAATCCAGAGAAGTATCAAGGTCCTGCCAGCTACGCTCTTACCAAAGAAGAGAAGGATATCTTTTTACAAGTCCTGAGCAGTATCAAGGTCCCGTCTGGCTACTCATCGAATATAAAGAGAATAATAAACATGGCAGAGAAAAAGTTCCAAAACCTAAAGTCTCATGACTGCCACGTGACTATGACACAATTACTTCCGGTTGCATTGAGGGGGCTTCTATCGGAAAACGTTCGAGTACCCATTGTGAAGCTATGTGCATTCCTCAACTCAATTTCTCAGAAGGTAATCGATCCAGCAACTCTACCAAGTTTACAGAAGGATGTGGTCCAATGTCTTGTCAGCTTCGAGTTGGTGTTCCCATCATCCTTCTTCAATATTATGACGCACGTCATAGTTCACCTAGTCCAAGAGATTTCCATTCTCGGTCCTGGATTTCTACACAATATGTTCCCCTTTGAGAGGTTCATGGGAGTCTTAAAGAAATACGTTCATAATCGTGCTAGGCTAGAAGGAAGCATGTCCAAGGGATATGGAACAGAGGAGGTCATTGAGTTTTGTGTTGACTTTATTCCTGACCTTAAGCCGATCGGTGTTCCTCAATCACGCCATGAGGGGAGACTGCGTGGAAAAGGCACGCTAGGAAAGAAAGCAACAATATCTAGGGACGGACATTCTTTCACTCAAGCACACTACACAGTTCTACATAATTCCAGCTTGGTGGCTCCGTATATCGTGGAACACAAGAATATTTTACGCTCAAAATACCCGGACCAACCTGAAGATTGGATTGATGGAAACACGTGAAGACTTTCGGCGGTTGGTTGCAAACTGATGCATGTAAAATGCATACATGATACTTACATTTTATTACTTGATATTCCAACTTATTTGCATCATATATGGGTTATATTTATGTTTTATAATGATTTTAGGGGATAATTCACAGTTTCCCCATTTATATGGAATTAACCCTGCAGAACCAGAAAACCCCTTTTTCCATGCTTTTTGACTTTCAGGGACCAAATCATGTCATAATGACCTGAGATTTTACGGGGATCACTTTTTTTGGAAGGAACGAAACGTAGGCGCAAAGGAAACGAAGAAACAGAGACCAGAAGGCTGAAAGAGGTGGGCCCACGCGGCCAGATTCCCTGACCGCGTGGGACCCACCAAAATGGCCCTCGGGCCTCCGCTGCCGTCGATCCTTCTTCCCGAAGCTTCATCTTGACCTAAAAACGTCTATAAAAATAGTCCCCCGAGGAGTTTCGCGAGGGGCGGCGGAGAAACACAAAACCACGAAACAGAGAGTCAGAAGGCTGCCGCCGGAGAAGATCAGAGGGGGGAAACGCCGCCGGAATCACCTCCGGAGGGCTCCACCCCCCTCCGGCGCGTTCATCATCAACATCTACAGCAAGATCATCTCCATCTCTCCACTGTAAACTTTTGGCAAACATGATATATGATGCAATATACTATTCCCTTGATCTATTGTGTCTCCCCATCTATGTTTGAGAAGTGATTTGTTCATGGCAATAGTGAAATAGTTCATTGATTGGTTGCATACAAGTTTTGTTATCTTTTATGATTGTCTATCTTTTATGATTGTCTTTATGTACAATATATGAGTGCACACATATGTTGGGGAATGCATGTAAGGTGATCACCGGTAATGTAATGGAGTGACGGAGACTTGGGAGGACATGTAAACCTGAGACCGAGTCATGAAGTTACTTTATTGGGGGATATATATAGGGGACCCTAGAACTTAAGGCTATGGTGGGACAATTATGTCTTAATAATTCTTGTGCTGCACATTTACTTGGCCATGAGATCCATCATAAGAGTTGTGTAATTTGCTCATTTACTTGGCTACACCTATTTATGGCTCCTTCCTAGAAGAAACAATTAAGACTGAAACATGTGCTTCACTAATTGTGACAACCACATGAATGAAATAACAATTGCTAGAACATTTGCTCCCTCGAGATATTTGCTACTTGAGATATTTGATACTTGCTACTTTGAGAAACTTGCTTGAGAAAACTGCTGAGAGAAACTTGCTCTAAGAAACTTGCGTTTGAAACTTGATTGAGAAACTTGTTACTAGATAAACCCATTCCACATCACTTGCTTCCATTAGTTAGTTCCTTTCATATTTAAATTTATTGCTTTGCATAAAAGGCCATATAAGAGGGTTATAGGGCTTTAGAGAATATATAGTTTACCTTCAGCTCCTCGTGGGTTCGACACTCAAATACTTATCGAATTGTGCTACAATGATTCCTTCTCTTGGGGATTATCACAAACGCGTCTCATTAATGACACCACTGTTGGAGAACAACTATACTTGTTGGCCAAGCAACCATCTTCGACTATATTGACTTTTCAAGGGTACGAGATAAATGGGAATATATTTTACACGGCCGACCAAGATAAAAGAGCACCAACCAAAACAATGGTGTCCGCTTTGACGCAATAAATGACTATGGGCAAAAGGACACATATTATGGTTACATAGAGGAGATATGGGAACTTGACTATGGACCTTCTTTTAAGGTCCCTTTGTTTCAGTGCAAATGGGTCAACCTGAGAAGCGGGGTACAGGTAGACCCGCAGTACGGAATGACAACAGTGGATCTCAAGAATCTTGGGTACGACACCGAACCATTCGTCCTAGCCAATGATGCGGCTCAGGTTTTCTATGTGAAGGACATGTCTACCAGACCAAAAAAAGAAAAGATAAGCAAGCGAATACATCATACGATGAGCCAAAGCGCCACATAGTTCTTTCAGGGAAAAGAAACATCGTGGGAGTGGAGGACAAGACAGACATGTCAGAAGATTACAATAAGTTTCATGAAATTCTGCCCTTCAAAGTGAAAGCTGACCCAAGCATCCCGTTAAATGATGAAGATTCTCCATGGTTACGGCACAATCAGAAGAAAGGGTCGACATACGCGAAGAAAAAAATTTATACCCCAACAATAGATAGGGGAGTGTTGTTGGTGATGTGTAATAATGTATTAAACCTTTTATGTAAATATGTTATGAAAACTCAGAAGAAAACTCTAAACACTGATTTTTGGTTCTAAAAACTCCAACGGCTCACAAGTGCACGAAGAAGTTGGAACAAAGCACACGGTTTCCCCTGCATACAGCCAAACGGTGGCTCCTCAGTTCCCGCATATCAAATGCACCGTTGGGATGTAGGCAGGGAATCCGAATGATTTGTATTCGGTCAATGAACTGAAGGATTTGTAGATAGAACAAAACACACGGTTTCCCCTGCATACAACCCGACGGTGACTCGTGAGTGTCCACATATCAAATGCACCGTCGGATGTATGCAGGGAAACCGAATGATTTGTATTCGGTCGATGAACTAAAGGATTTGTAGATAGAACAAAACACACGGTTTCCCCTGCATACAGCTTGACGGTGGCTCGTGAGTGTCCACATATCAAATGCACCGTCGGATGTATGCAGGCAATCCGAATGCTCTGTATACCAAATGTACTACAATGAGTATACACTGAGTGCCGAACATGTCTACGAGGTGGGCTATATATATGGTCGTGTGTGTCGGGGGGTTACCCCCGGGTAGGCTAGAGATGAGGTAAAGACATGTAAGGTTAAGGCTGTAAGCCGTCCGAGGTAGCAATTAAGCAAAGACGCAGGAGGCGTCATCCGACGTAAGGTGTACGTCGGAGGAATCATCTGAGGTATAGCCTCCGAGGTATGAACCTTGGGGCAGTCAGCTAGTTACCACAAGAACAAGGTGTTATCTACCGAGGTATAGGATCCGGAGTATCCCGAGCCAAGATCCTTGTTCAGATCCTTGTTCTTTGGATCCGGGATCACTTGCCGCTTGAGTTGGAAGTAGCGGGAAAAGAGGTCTACCGTGGCTTTGAGGCCGAGGTATCCCTCAGAAAAGGAAACGATGCAGGAGAGAGTGGTGATGACATTGGCGGGGAGATGATGAACCTGGAGTCCGAACTTGTCGAGGAAGCTCCAGAAGAAGTCACTAACGGGCAGTCCGAAGCCGCGCTGGAAGTGCGCGACGAAGACCACCCGTTCCCCTTGCTCGACTTGAGGCTCGAGTTCGCCCTCTGGCAGGCGACACTCTACCCCGGCGGGAATCCGCCGAGTCGCCCTGAGCCACTGGATTTCGTCCGGAGTTACATCCGAACCTTCCCAGCCGGCTCGTTCTCCGACCTCCAGTTCGAGGTCTGGAACCCCGGTTTGTTCTGAAGTCTCAGGAGGAGACATCTCGGCAGAATCAATCTGCAGAGAATGCACAGAAGTTTAGCAGAGGAAAAAGTAAATCTGGAATCTAAGGCTATATTTGGCTAACTCAGGAGGAGTTGGAGGGCTATCTTATGTACATAGAGGCACATATATGCTAGGCGAACGTCTGTCCGAGGTATGAAACTTATTTCTACCCAAAAGGTATGCGAGTAAGATCTACCGGAGGAGGCAAATAGAATTTTATTCAAGAACATATGAAGAACCAAAGCGCAAAGAGGAAGAAACCTAGAGCAATGCCTAGGGTATCAAGAAAGGGAGTACATACCGTGAAAACGAGGTGCTGAGGAGCGGCGCCGGTGACGCGGTCGCAGCGGCGACGAAGGAACTTCTCGTCGGCGGCGGCGGGAACGCTTTTCTTCTCAACGGGAAGCGGCGGCGCTAGTCGCGATGGAGGCGAGACGGCGAGTGAATGAGGAAGAAGAGGGAAGCAATGCCCTGGGCCCGTATTTATAACCCCGGGCGGTAACTGTGCACTACCGCGCGGTTATCGGAGCGGCGAGTGGGATCGTTTGTGCATAAATGCCCACGTGGCACGAAGATAGCGGTGGGCGAGCAGGCCACAGGATCGGTTGCAGGAGGCAAACCGTCGAGCGGCGCAGTTGCTGGAGCGCGAAGCGGCGCGAGCGGGAAACCTCCGCTGATGTGGGCCGCGTGGTGGAAAGCACTCGAGTGCTTTGACTATCGTGGACCAGGAAGTGATGGATGGGATGCGTGAACAGTGTTCTCTGACCGAAGTCAGTAAGGATGCAGAAATCGAGGGGTTGACGTCCGAGATCTCGGCGGATGCTTCGGAAAAGCAGTATGGCCCGAGGAACAGACCGATGGATTTCTTGGAGTGTTGGTTCGGTAACCTGCAAAACATTGTAGCGCGTGTGGTTTCGGGTTGAACCTCATGCGGCCTTTCATCCGAGGCTGCAAGACCACATCAGCTTCGGGGACTACTGTCGGGGGGTTACCCCCGGGTAGGCTAGAGATGAGGTAAAGACATGTATGGTTAAGGCTGTAAGCCGTCCGAGGTAGCAATTAAGCAAAGACGCAGGAGGCGTCATCCGACGTAAGGTGTACGTCGGAGGAATCATCCGAGGTATAGCCTCCGAGGTATGAACCTTGGGCAGTCAGCTAGTTACCACAAGAACAAGGTGTTATCTACCGAGGTATAGGATCCGGAGTATCCCGAGCCAAGATGAAGCGTGGCCCGAAGTATAAGTGACCGGCCAGCCGAGGTTAGCAGCAAGTATCGAGGCATGTCAGAGGAGTCACGGTGCCGCAGAGCTCGTAGCCCGAGGCTTCAGAGGACGGCGAGGTCCGTCCACGGGTTTTCCGGAAGCTCGGGGGCCTAGGAGCTGACTCGGCTATTTCGGGAAAGGTCTACAGGCTAGACCTCGGCAGGCTACTGAAGTATGACCGGAAGAGGAAAGCTAGGCCTGGCTGGCCTGACAGTTCGGCCGTTGAGCTGGCAGGAGGCAGAGGCTTATCTTCTACCTTTTGGCCATGCCATTGTCAGTTGTAGGCAGGGGTAAAAATGTACCTCGGCCTAGCTATATAAGCGGCACCACCACGATCCGGTGTTAGCTGGGAAGCAAAAGGTCGGCGTCGCTAGCCGAGCCAATGGAGACCCCGGCCCAGGTGATGCAAGCCGAGCTAAAGGCCGTTCAGCTCAGGGAAATCAAAACGGTGGGCAAGCAACGTCGGCTGGCCGAGGTAAACCACCTCAGCTCCCGAGGCATCAGCAGCAACCCCGGCCGCAGGAGCAGTATCAGCAAGTGCCGGAGTATGTTTCGCAGCCGAGGAACGTCGGTCGAGGTGGCGTAGACCTCAATATCCGAACGCGCAGCAGCAGCATAAGCCGACCATAGCGGCGCAGAATCAGAGCTTAACCGGAGCAAATTCAACCCCGGTGCATGCGGCCCAAAACCAGAAGATGGTGCAGGCGAAACCGGTGAATGCAGTGAGTGCCCAGGGCAACAACAACAACGGTGGTGCCGGCCAAAGCCAAACGTGGTCCTTTGAGAATCAGAGGTATGAGAACCCCGGTAATGATTATAGGGAAGTACATCAGAGTTACGTGGTGTTTGTGACTGAGTCAACTGATAAGAAGAGTATGCTGAGGCGTGCCAAGGAGGTGAATGCAGTAACTCCGGCGGTGGTGAAATACATGAACTGGTCCGAGCAAGAGATCACTTGGAGCAGGCAAGATACACCTCGGATCATGCCGAGCCCTGGAAACTATGCACTGGTGGTGGATCCGACGTTTTGTGGGCCGACCAACAATGTGAGATTCACCCGAGTCTTGGTGGACAATGGGAGTGCCATAAATATCATGTACCGAGACACAATGGTCAAGCTGGGATACTCACCGAACCAGTTGCAGCCTAGCAGCTGTACATTTCACGGTATTGTGCCCGGGGTCTCTTGTGCACCTATGGGAAAGATTTGGGTCGACGTGGGTTTTGGTACCCGAGATAACAGCCGAGTTGAAAGTCTTGAGTTCGAGGTTGTGGACTTGCAGAGCCCTTACCATGCCTTGCTGGGAAGGCCAGCCTTGGCCAAGTTCATGATCTCCACTCATGTGGCCTACCTAAAGATGAAAATGCCGGGGCCCAAGGGAATAATAACCATTTCTGGTGACTACAAGAAGGCTATGCAATGTGCCTCGGCGGGATCTAGTTTAGCCGAGTCCTTGGTGATCGCGGCGGAGAAGAAGCAACTTCAGAAGGTGGTGGCAATGGCGCAGTCTACTCAGCTCGGCATGTCCGGACTAATTACTCCGGACATGAGCGCTTCATTCGAGGTGCCCAAGGAGACCAAGAAAATCCCGCTGGACTCGGAGAACCCGGAGCGTTTCGCCATCATTGGTGCTGGCATGGACGAGAAATAGGAAAGCGCGCTCTGTCACTTCCTCCGTGAGAATCGGGACATTTTTGCATGGTCGGCTAAAGACCTGCCAGGTGTTCCGAGGGAGTTGGCAGAGCACTCTTTGTTTGTTCGGCCAGAGGTGAAACCAGTGCGTCAACCGACGCGGCGGCTCTCAGATGACCGAAGAAAGGTGGTACTCGAAGAACTGGCGAAGTTACTGGCTGCAGGCTTCATCATGGAAGTGCTGCATCCGGACTGGATATCTAATCCAGTCCTCGTGGAGAAAAAGAAGGACGAACCGGCGGTAGTCAAGGTGTGGCGCATGTGCATTGACTTCACCAACCTGAACAAGGCGTGCCCGAAGGATCCCTTTCCTTTACCTCGGATTGATCAAGTGATCGATTCTACGGCTGGATGTGAGCTGTTGTCTTTTATTGATGCATATTCTGGTTTTCACCAGATCCCACTGAACACTGATGATCAAATAAAGACTGCCTTTATTACCCCGTACGGGGCGTATTGCTATCGTGTCATGTGTTTCGGTTTGAGAAATGCCGGGGCAACTTATCAAAGGTGTATGCAGAAGTGCTTACACTCAAATGGGCAAGAATGTGCAAGTGTATGTCGATGACATTGTTATCAAAACTAAAAAGAAGCATACTCTCATCGAAGACCTCGAAGAGACATTTGCAAATTTAAGAAAGTATCGGTTGAAACTTAACCCGGACAAGTGCACCTTTGGTGTCCCGGCTGGAAAATTGCTCGGTTTCCTCGTATCGAGCCGAGGTATAGAAGTTAACCCGGCTAAGATCCGAGCTATCGAAAGAATGAAGTTGCCGAACTGTTTAAAAGATGTGCAGAAGTTCACGGGATGCCTTGCATCTTTAAGTCGGTTTGTAAGTCGGCTAGGAGAAAAAGCCTTACCATTGTATCAACTTATGAAGAAAAGTACCAGTTTCACTTGGACCCCGCAGGCGGACGCGGCGTTCAATGAGCTGAAGAAGATGTTGTCCACTGCTCCGGTGTTGGCATCCCCTTTGCAGAATGAACCGATGTTGATATACATTGCGGCTACAAACCGGGTCGTAAGTGTTGCAGTGGTGGTGGAGCGAGACGAAGGAGGCAAATCGGTGCAGAGACCAATCTACTACCTGAGCGAGGTGATATCCACGTCGAAGCAAAACTACCCCCACTACCAGAAGATGACGTACGGAGTATACCTGGCGGTTAAGAAACTGAAGCATTACTTCCAAGAGCATCCCATGACGGTGGTATGTGATGCTCCAATCTCGGAGATCATCGGATGCAAGGACGCAACTGGGCGAGTTGCCAAATGGGCGATCGAGGTATCTCCATATACTCCGCATTATGAAAGGCGAGATGCAATCAAGTCGCAGGCGCTACCGGACTTTTTATGCGATTGGGCCGAGATGCAATATGAGCCGCCCTTGCCGGACTATAATTATTGGAAGATGCACTTTGATGGGTCCAAGACCAAGGTCGGATTAGGTGCCGGCATAGTCCTAACCTCGCCGAAGCAAGACCAGTTGAAGTATGTGCTGCAAATCCATTTCTCGGCGTCGAACAACGTGGCGGAGTATGAGGCCCTGATCCATGGGCTCAAGGTGGCAAAGGAGATAGGCGTCCGGCGTATAGAATGCTTCGGCGATTCAGCTTTGGTGGTGCATCAATCCACATGCACTTGGGATGCATTGGATGCGAACATGGAGTTGTATCGGTTTCATGTGCAAAAGGTGTCTGGGTTCTTCGAAGGATGTGAGTACAAGCACATACCTCGGGGGGAGAATGAAGCCGCCGACGTATTGTCTAAGCTCGGTTCATCCAAAGAACCGGTGCCACCGGGGATAGCACTGAACCATTTGAGAACTCCTTCAATCAAGCCCTCGCCTGACTCTGAGTCAATTTTCTTACCGCCAAGTTCGGAGTCTGAGCCCATTCCTATGGAGGTAGACGTCGGATGCGTTTGGCCGGACTCGGGGACTGCTTCGCAGTATCCGAGGAATGATAGAGCTTTTCCTATGGAGATAGATGGTGGGAACTTCGGGTCTGACCAGGGGACTTCGCACCAACACTCGGGGACTGGCCGAGCAATGGTGGAGGAAATCATGAAGGAGATCATGGCAACCGAACCAATGGAGATAGATGAGAGGCTTTTTCCTCTGCATCCAGTGCCGGAATGGGCGGAGCAGATCATGAACTTCATAGCCGATGGAAGTTTGCCAAGTGATACAACCGAGGCAAGGAGAATCCAGAGGAGAGCTAATTAAGGGATACACCATCATCAACAAGGAGCTATACAAGAGAAGTGTGACCGAGGTGTTGCAAAGGTGTGTCGAACCAGCTGAAGGCAAGGAGATGCTTTTAGAGATCCACCAAGGAGAATGTGGACATCATTGCAGCACAAGAGCTCTGGTGGCTAAGGTGTTCCGGCACGGGTTCTATTGGCCCACCGCCAATGCCGATGCAGAAGATATAGTTCGGAAATGTGAAGGGTGCCAAAGGTTCGCCAAGCAGCAGCACATGCCAGCTTCGGCACTCAAGACCATTCACTACAACAGGACAGAGATTTGGTAACACAATCATGTAACACATAATAAAATATGTTACAAGTAAATTTCGAGTAACACAACATTCGTGTTGCTACTCCCGACAGTAACACAAACTTTATAATGCCCGAAATTGTGTTACCACGATATCAACCAAGTAACGCATAAATACATGTCAGCGATAATGTGTTACAGAGATATTGCGTAGTCACATATAATGTTGTGTTCCTGGGAATATGTTACAAACGTCGGTGTGAGTAACATTGATCCAGGTGTTACAGGCTCTATTATACGGGAAATAGCAATGATACAAACGTAGGATTTTTTAGGGAAGATACATATGTAGGTTTTTTTTAGGTAAGATATATACGTAGGTGAGAGTAGCATTTATGCGGCCTGCACATGGCCCATAAACTTTTGCGGCCCAGAAAATTTGTGTAGGCCTTGTACAAATATTTATCCACTAGTGCTGAAAATCTATCTGTTGGCGCTGGACCTGGTTTACTGCCTAGGCCGATTTTACTCGGGCCGCTTGTTTCCATCGATCTATCAGCCTCCCTGTCTCCCACAACGTTAACTGGGACTCGAGCCAGCCGCCGTGATGGCCGACCGAGACACGATCCTGCCGTTTGAGATCTCGACCTGAAAAACTGTGCGGAACAGCAGAAGTGCAAAAGTGCTGCTGCCGCTGCCCACCCATCGCCGCACGCCCGCACAAGCATTTGTCTCATCACGTTCAAGTGGCCACACGCAACAACAATAAGCGACACCATCACCCAGGTGCAAGTTCAATGCACAGAAGTCACACACGCACATGCTAGTTCACAAGAAGATAGAAGAAAACTTTGAATCGGATGCCCACGAAAATGACAACGTCCATTTCAATACGGAGCAGGGTTCAGTTTACAAATGGCAAATCTGACATATTCTATATATTCCCAACGAAAATCTGTCATACGTGAAACTTTACTTAGCACAAAATTTCTGAAACGTTCGAAGCTTCAGGTTCGAAGAGCAAAAACTTTGCAAACATATAATAGTTCAGGAATAGAACACATTGCTTCATCCGTCCGTTCAGAATAATCCTTGTAATCTCCACCAGCAAATTTTCTGAAATTAAGATTCAGTGAAGCATTTGAGCATAAGTTCGTTACAAATCAGAAGGTCAAGTTACATTCAATACATATATGGACTGCATTTGAGCATATGTTCTTGTCCCAACAAAGTGGACAGAAATACAAGAGGGACAGTATCATCCATCAACAGAGTGAAATATACACGAGGAACTTAACTTGCATCTCTAGGAAAAAGAAGCTCCAGGAAATAAACATATCTTTATTTAGAGGAGGAGAATGAATAGTAGAACATCATCTCATATAGCTTCACAAAACAAATAAATGAAGGAGACCATGCATATATGTACTGCTACGACTCTCGACAACTATTTGAAAGCTAATTATTTTAGCTGCGCCTAAATTTTTGAGCATGATTCTGATCAAATGTAATCTTGTTTCTAAAAGGGCTTACAATTTGAGTAGTTCTACATTTATGCATGATAGTCATCTTGCATATATATCTTTCCTAAAATATGTTGTGCCAGGCTGCTGCAGAATCATGATTATTTAACCTAGGTTTAGAATTTTAGGTTGATTTCATACTTGAACCATGTTCCAGGAATCCTGGCATATCATTATAGATATTTCACAAATGCATTTTTACCGTCGTCACCTTGCCCACCTTGTCCTGCATTGGTAGTTAATCATAGTGACAGGATCAATTAATTGCATGGTAAATGCTATGGTCTTTTTCATAAAACATATTGATAATGTTTGCTTTATTGTAAATCCCATGAAGAAAAATGTAGAGTTGTAAGTTGTTTGTTAAACATATTAGAGATAATAAGATACATTCCACTTTATTGGACAGGAGTTCTGCTAGAAAGCTCTGAAGAGGTTGTACCATAGGATATATAGGAAATTATGTCTACTTCTCTTGCAGTCTGCCCACTGCTGTGCACAAGCATGCACACGTGGTGAAGTAATAAGCACTACTGGAAGTTCTATTCCTTATTTTAGATTTACCATCAATTTTGGTATTTGCCTAGTTACCTAATGATCCTGCATACAAACCGGTGTTCCTTCATGGCTTATGCTTAGTCTTCGAAATTGCTGGCAGAGTGGCAGATTAGTTGTCTAATTTTTTTTATTCACATGAATGCTGCATTTTGTTATTGATTACTGGGTGACCAAAGCAGGTGCTTACTTCTATCGCTGATGCAAATGGACAAATTTCTCCTGCCGTGATGGAACGCCTTACAGCAGCAGCAGCAGCAGCTGAGCCATATGAATCTGTGAAGCATGCGTTTGTGTCTTATGGGAGCTACATTGTAGATCTTGCAGAAAGCTGGAAGTACAGAAGCCGCTTATGGTATGGTGTAGGCATTCCATCCAAATCTGATTTGTTAACTATAACTAGAACTTTGATGGAAGAATAGTTGTCTCAGTATATTACAATATAAGTGGTCAAGCCAGCCTATTATGGACTATGTCAATTGTTATTTCATTGGAACTCTTATAAACTGTACAGTGGATTTTGTTCCGTCAAACTGTGACCGTGACCTTTTGTTAGTTCTCATGCGAGTTCGAGTTTCAACTTGTTCATTAGCAAAGATGAATGATGCTGTTTCACCATGGCAACCCCAAACAGTATATCCCGGTGAAATTCCACTACAAACCAAATGACCATACACATCCTCCCGCTTCAGTAACAATACATTGACACATTTGGTACATGGGCAACGGATCTTGTCATGAACACTTTTTCCCATGTAGGCAAAGTCAAAGAAAACCATCTACTCCGGCCAAGTATTCATCACTTGGTCTAGGAGAAAGCAATAGCTCTTTTATAGATTCTAAATCCATCGATAGACTATGTAATAAAAGAAACATAGTTAAGATCTGTAGTTTTATGTGAACAAATAAAAAGAATATAACTAAGACTTTTGCATTCTATTGCAGTCCAACACAGAAGTTAAGATTTAGATCAGATGGTTTCTATCAAATAAGTCTAGAACAGAACATAAGCAATCATAGCACCATAGATTCAAAACAGGGATAAATATGAACATGGAGGGGGCGTAGTGACCTTCGATAGAAGCACCCGCGGCGGCAAGGTCCTAGGAGCCGGCGAGCTGCTGCTGCTTCCTGCCTGCGAGCCGCTGCTGTAGTGGAGGATGAGAGCCTGAGAGAGAGGAGGAGGCGGCCGGGAGGAGGACGGTGAGTCCGTGAGGAGTAGAGGCCGCAGCTGGATGGGGGCACCGCCCAAGATTCGGCCTGCGCGGACGAATGCGTGCGACCTCGGGGCGCCGGGTAATCTCCCCTGGCGACGGTGAGCGACACCAAGGCGGCGGCGGCGATGACCTAGGAGCCGGCGAGGGGGACGCGAGGATCTAGTACCCTTGGACCTGCAGGCTGCTGTAGCGGAGGCTGATAGCCTGATAGAGAGGGAGGAGCCGGAGAAGACGAGGGTGAACGCCGGGATAATCTCGCGCGGCGGCGGTGAATCTAGCTGCACTGTGGAGGCGCCTGGAGGTCACGGGCCAATTTTTCCAAATCATGTGTGGGGAGGTTATTTTTAAAATCTTTTCAATTAATAAATCATGTCAAATTACTAGGAAACCAAACAAACTTATTGCACCGTAATTTTTTAAATAAACCATATGCCAAATATTTTATATCTGAAATTCTTTTAAACAAGAAACTCGCGAGCTAAACAAGTAGCCTGTGACTCGGATTGTCTCAGCTCGAAACGCGAAAACGGTGAACCAGGGCGAATTTCGACGGAACGTGTCCCAACACGTCGTTAAGGTGAAAACAGCTAAAAACTGGGTGAAAACATGGACGGAAACGCGAAAACGGTGAACCGGGGTGAAGTCCGACGAAACGTGTCCCAGCACGTCCGTTACGGTGAAAACAGGGCGAAAACGAGAACGGGAACGTGAAAACGGTGAACCTGGACGAAGTCCGACGGAACGTGTCCCAGCACGTCTGTTACGGTGAAAACAGCTGAACACTGGGCAAAAACGAGGACGGAAACGCGAAAACGCTGAACCGGGACAAAGTCTAACGAAACGTGTCCCACACGTCCGTTACGGTGAAAACAGCTGAACACTAGGCGAAAACGAGGACATAGATGCGAAAACGGATAACCGGGATGAAGTCCGACGGAACGTGTCCTGTCACCGCCCCACACGTCTGTTACGGTGAAAACAACTGAAAATTGGGCGAAAACGTGGATGGAAACACGAAAACGGTTAACCGGGGCCAATTCCAACGGAACGTGTCCCATTACGGACGTTACGGTGAAAACAGCTGAACATTGGGCGTTTCTGGGCATGATAGCTAGAAGCGTGTCCGAGCACGTCCGTTACGGTGAAAACAACTGAACAGTCGGCAAAAACGAGGACGGAAACGAAACGGTGAACCGGGACGAAGTCCGATGAAACGTGTCCCATCACCGCCCCCACACGTCCGTTACGGTGAAAACAACTGAACATTGGACGAATACGAGGATGGAAACGCGAAAACGGTTAATCAGGATGAATTCCGATGAAACGTATCCCGTCATCGCCCCACACGTCCGTTACGGTGAAAACGTTGAACCGGGACGAAAACGTGAAACATCGGCTACACATGGTTTACAGTTGATGTTTTAGGCGTTTCTGAGGACGAAAACCCGTTGCGCAGAATAGAGAATAGAAACCGTAGATCGAACTGGAAATTTAGATAATTTTAGATTTCGTAGGAACTAACGACGAGCACATCATCGATTCTTCGCTTACAGATGAATGCTCATCGGCATTTTACACAGAAAGTACATTGACACTAGTTGAATGCTCGTGCGTTCTCTGCGGCGGTCTTCCTCTTCGACGCCATCGAGCGTCGACGGTGCCGGATCTGCGGTTGTGAGGGCTGAATCGCTCGTAGGAGGCGCGGACGGGTTGGTGGATTTCATACATTCATGTGTCTTCGATATTTTCATTTACACAAAGTTCTTATTAAAACTCCCGCTGCAACGCGGGGTATTTTTCTAGTTTTTTATATTTAGGTGTTCATATTTGCTAGTTTTAGCGATAAATATCAGGGTGTATATATTCTTAAAAATATAAAATACATTATCCCTCCGTCAATTTCGTTATTTTCGTCGAGAGCGAAAACAAGCGGAGGGAAATTTTTAATCATTCCCGCTAATATATAATTTCCCTCCATTTACACCTCCTATATTCCTCGCAATTAATCACTCCTTCAATTTCGTTATTTTCGTCGATAGCAAAAACCAGCGGAGGGAAAATTTTAATTATTCCCGCTAATATACAATTTCCCTCCATTTACCGCTCCTATATATTTACCTCGCAATCAACCTCGTCGGTAAGTCAATCTCCCCTGAAAATACTCATCTGAGGGCGCCTCCCATCGCGCCGCCCCCCAGCGCCCACCACGGCGCCACCCCCCACCGCCACCGCGCCGACGCCTCTGCGAACCACCACCCTCCCACCGCCCCGCCGCCTCTCCACCACCGTCTTTGATCACCGCGTCGCCCCCAACCACAGAGCCGGCCCCCATCACCGAGACCTCCCATCGCATCCAGACCTCCATGCCGCTCCTCCTGATCGAGTCTGAAACTTAGTTGGTAATCTCTACATCGATCCACGGCGAAGAACCCCTCTTCAGTCCTGCGGTAAGCCATCGACTTCCTTGTGTGACATTGCCTTAATTCTGCAATCTAGAAATTGGAATAGCATGCATTCACAAGTTTCTGTTCGTAGGATTGTTCGTTTCTGCAAGCCTAATTACAGAGGGCACGCGGAGAACCTGTTCTGCTTGATTTCCCTGTCGAGACATAAACTTGTCCAGGTTGATTCTCCTTTCCCCCTCCCCTCATTTATCTGATACAAATTCATGTCGATTGGCAATTTAAATTTTTGCTGGAGTACATAGTGAAATATATGCTTTTATCCATCTAAAAATATGTCTGTACTATATCTTCATCTAATCTTAATTGTCTTCGGGAGTACATAGTGTTAGCCCAATTGAGTTGTATGTAATACCTAATTTCATGTTTAAATATAAGTCTATTACATACAAGCACGTATATTGTTCAGAAGATAGAATAAACTAGGGGCAAGTCTATAACTTCTACAAATATTCAGTACTACTGTCTGAAATAAATTTTATTGGACAACTTGTAATGGTTCGATTTATATTTTTATTTATCTGTAGGATGGTGATGGACATGTTGACTATATACCTGCATTATGAAGATGGAAATCAAGAGGTTAACATTCTACAAAGATCCATGATGAGGCGTCATGTCTCGTATTATGATTTACTCTTGATAACCGAGGAAGTCGGCTTCCATGCAACTGACTTCCTATATTATGCGAAAAAAGACCCAAAAGGCAAACCGTACTTAGTTCAGATTGATGATGCAAGTATTGTGATAAAAATGTTGTCTGACCTTGAGATAGAGAAAGGTGTACATCTCTACGTCTCTAAGGAGCCTGCTCTGCCAGAAGAAATTGCTCCATCTACACATCCAAATGATAGCATTCTCCAACAGGATGGTGGTGTCTCTTCTGAAGGGGCAGAACAACCTAGTATGAGAAGGCCGCAAAGTATCTCCCTCTTTAACTTGAACTATAGTTTAGATATGTTGATCTACTTTTCCTATTACTGGAATAACGTATCTACTTGTTGTTTTGCAGGACAATTGCGTAGATCTAGAAGGTTAAATGTGATTCAGGTTGATGATCAACGTAATGATGAAGATGGAGACCTCAATAATGATATCCCACCAGGTGATGAATCACAAGCATTGGAAGATGAAGAGGATCAATCTCACAATCAAGGTGACCTATTACAATCTTAACTTATCTAAATTAACTTAGTATATGCTAAATATCAAATGAATAAATGGTGGTCATAATTTAATTAGTATCTTCCTAATTGGATCTTGTAGTACACATGGAAGTAACCAAGCGCAAGAGAACAAGCTTGCCAATTGTTTGGAACATGCCAATGGGGCAAAGAATTGTTGTAAAATGCAATGAAGAAAGCCAGCCTATAGGAGAAGAAGGTGGAATATTGGGATTGTTTCTGGGCACGATAGCTAGAAACGGAGGATTTTGCCCACTAGACAAAAATGACTGGCGTGATGTCAAGAAGAATCGTGGTGCAGAAACAATATTGCAGTGTGTAAAGGTAACATACAAGTAAAGAACCACATATGCTTTTAGCTACACTTCTATTTATCTGTAATGCCTCTACTAGTTCTTTATTTACTGTTCTTTATTTCATACTTTCAGACAAAGTTTGTGTATCCTACATCATGTGAAAAATGGATACTCAAAACAACCTGTAGAGATTGGAGGAAGTTTAAGTGTTGTTTGAAAAAAAACTATATTCACACCATCCATAACAAAAAATCCAAACATCAAGAGGAAGGCTTTGTATAAGCTTTGTCCAGAAGACGTAGACAAAGATCAATGGCGTGGACTTGTCAAATATTGGAAGTCGAAAAAAGGAAGGGTAATGAACGAGATACTTTACTTTTCTGTTTTTGACATTTAAATCTGAGGTCTTGGTCTGATCTTAAAGTTGCATTTCCGTATGATTCTGTCCTAACAGGCTCTAAGTGAGAAGAACATAATTAGTCGTTCCCTTGTGAAAAATTCACATAATGCTGGGACAAAAAGTTATGCTCGTTGGGGTGAAGACATTGTGAGTGTTTTTCATTAATTGAAGAGTTTTTCGATGTCTTTTTTGTTATATGAGTGCTCTTCTTGTTTTGTAGAGACAAGCTGATCCGGAAAAGAAACGACCACACAGAGCAAAGGTTTTCTTAGCAACTCACAAGAAGAAGGATAATGCTAAAAATAAAGATAAAAATGAGCGTCTGGTAGGTAGTTAACATACATGTAATAGCTTTTTTGTGATCGCCTTACAATACATTTTAATTACTACAATATGCATGATTCTTTTTTAATAGGCTCGATTGGAGGGTCTAATAGCTGAACAACCAGAGCTTGCACAAAATGCCAATGGAAGAGTGGCATGGGAAGGTGATGCCCTGTTGAAGGTGTTAGGTGCAGAAAAGAGTGGACAAGTGCATGGCATGGGTTTGCTTTCAACTCCTAAGCAAGTATACGGCCGGAAACCACGGTATCTCAAGAACATCAATATTACCACAACTGATGGATCATGTGAACGTGAAGCTGATGTTTGGGAGGAAATAGCAAAGCTGAAGGAACATATAAGAAGGCAAGACCAGATTATTGAAGATGGCAAGAACAAAGAAAAAGAAGGTTATGCGAATATTGGAACAGAAGAAGAGGTGAAAGAATTCCTTTTCTGTTGTTGTTGTATGCCCTTCTATCGTTATTTTACTCATACTTGTTAGTTCTGTAGGTAAATGTCCAGTCAAAAGACAATGGTATTTCTAGGTTGTCAATACTCCATGGTACAACAAAGGTAATGTCAATACATGGTTATAGCATTGCTAGTTTTTGAAACCCGTGTATTAATATTTCAGTTTGCAGAGAGTTCAATGCAATGAACCTGTTGAAGTACGCTCGTCTATGCAACATGACATGATTGATGATAATAATTCACTGCTTTCACGCGAAAAGGTTATTACTGCATACTCTTACTAATGCCACCAATATAGAATATACAATAATTACTTGCTCATCTTTTTCATTCATTAAACTAGAATGGCGACCATGATAATGTCAACCCGTTACTGATTCAGCACAATTCATCATCGACAGATCTTTTTATTGATTCTGTGCCAGAGGTATATTTGTGTGCTTTTGATTATTAAGTTTCAGGCTTTTGAACCTCCTGGATATAAGTATCATTCCATATACTATTGTTGTCTCTTTGTAGGTGAGCAAAAAGAGAGAACGTACAGCTGAACTTTCTGCAAGACTGGACCAACAAGGGAATAGAAATCAACATCCACGCTCAAATTCCACAAAAAGAAGGCGTACTTCTTCACTGAAGGTAAAAATCCACCAACTGGTATGAGTGTATCTACCACCAGGTTTTTGGTTATCAATTCCTTTATATTGTGCATACTACCATGTTTTTGGTTATGAATTCCTATATATTGTGCATGCTAGGTACATGTCTTAGCACTGCTGTAGTTTGAGCAATAAACAATATTTCAGTTTACCCGAAACTTCAGTCAGATTGGCATCCCTTTATGATAGTATCTGTTGCACGACCCTAGTGGCTCAAGCAGCGGCTTGCTTGGCTCTTGCTGATTGTTATATGCAAAAAAAAATTGAATACTAATATTGTTCTAATATAGGTTGGTTCCGAAGTAGTTCTGAAGACTTCAACATATCCAAACAAGCGGAATGTGGCATATGCTACTATCCGAAGTACTGATCCTACAACTAAGGCTGGTGGGATTGAGTTAGGTGCCGAATTTGCACTTGTGCACATAGATGACACTATTCTGGATAATGAGGAGTTAGTGAGAGAAGTAAGCGATTGCAAGACAGTTGGTGATGCTTTTGCCTCAGGATTACTAATTGCTTGGCCTTCAGCTTTTGTAAGTTGATTAAAAAGATTCATCCATTTTTTTGAATCATATTTGTGTATATTTGATTGTAACTATATGTCCAATTTTTTTTGCAGATCCGTAAGAAGGATGGTTGAGTTGCAACTGAATTCTCCGACGAGATGAAGAATCAAATAAATTTCAATTGTTTCACTTATCAATAATTATAGTTTTACATGGATAGACCGAAAATGTAATATTATTCGGAATATGTTCTTTAGTCGAACTGATACCTATGCTATGGTGTAATATTCTTTGCAAAGGTGTTCTCCTATAGTCAAATTGATATTTATGTTATGGTGTTGCACGGGTGTAATTTTGATTTATTTCAATGAAATATGATTCTACAATCTTGTATGTCCGAGATACCTCGATATATTTAATTTGTGATTGTGCCTTCTGCATTTTCGTTTTCATTTTCATGGTGCTAAGCGTCAAATAAATTAATCATCAAAACAAAATGCATTAATTAAAAACAGAATGCATTATATTCATGCGACCTGTGCAATTATTATTTTGATAACAAAATAGAATATGCCTAATTTTGTGTTTATTAATTAAAAACGAAATGCATTAATTATCTTTTGATGGAGAGTGTTACTCACGGTGTTACTCTAACTATATAAATGTGTTACTACGGTAGTTGACAATGAGGAATTTTATGTTACAAGATTTGGATATTACGTTACTGGTTGTATTCCGAGGCTAAATAAGGTGTTACCAATCGTGTTACTATAGTTATGAAAATATGTTACCACAATTTTTTTACATGGATGAAAATATGTTACTACTTATGTTACCATAGTTAAAAAATGGTGTTACTTGTGTATTTGGTAACACATAATAGACGTGTTACTATACCAGAATGGTAACACTATTTTTGACCTATGGTAACAACTATTATGTGTGACAGTGGACACCCCTTAGTAACACGGCCTAATGGAACACATACAAAATCGTGTTACTGTATGGCCTAGTAACACACTTTTGGACCTACAGTAACACAAGCCTGTGTTACCAAAGGTCTGTCCTGTTGTAGTGATTCCTATCACGTGGCCATTTGCGGTGTGGTGTTTGGACATGGTGGGAGAGTTCAAGCCAGCCCGAGGCAACATGACTCACATACTGGTGATGGTGGACAAATTCACTAAGTGGATCGAGGTGAAGCCAATCCGAAAGTGGATGGTCATACGGCGGTGACCTTTTTGAAGGAAATAATCCTGAGATATGGATATCCTCATAGTATCATTACAGACAACGGCACGAACTTTGCTGTCGGAGAGTTTGCTCGGTTCTGCATGAGTAAGGGAATTCGACTTGATGTAGCCTCGGTGGCTCATCCACAGGCTAATGGGCAAGTAGAAAGGTCAAATGCATTGGTATTGGCCGGAATCAAAGCTCGGCTAATAGAACCACTGTTGAAAACACCGGGGTGTTGGATCGATGAGATACCAGCAGTTCTGTGGGGTCTAAGGACCACACCGAACAGATCAACTGGCTATACGCCATTTTTCATGGTCTATGGGGCCGAGGCAATGCTGCCAACCGACATTGAATATGATGCGCCCAGAGTGGCAATGTACACAGAAGCCGAGGCTAAAGAAGCTCGGGAAGATGCTGTAGATTGCTTGAGGAAGCAAGAGAATTGGCCTTATCTCGGTCAGCAATATATCAGCAGGGTCTCCGACGCTATCAAAGCCGGCATGTAAAACCCCGAAAGTTTAATGAAGGAGACCTAGTGCTGAGGCTTGTCAGCGCAGCAAAGGTCGGCACAAGTTGTCACCTCCATGGGAGGGACCGTACATTGTGAGCCGAGCTCTGCACAATGATTCATACTATCTTATAGATGCACAGGAACCAAGGGGAGATGGGCTGGATAGACCCGATTTGGAGCTTCAGCGTCCATGGAATGTAGCTCTACTCCGACCCTTCTACTGTTGAAGGAAGTAATGTATGTACCTCGGCTGATCTTTAAATAAAAACTTCGGCACCTCGAGAGTGAGCTCGGGGACTGCCTCGCTCTTATGATTGCATGTTTCTTTTTGTTGTACTCTTTTTCGTTCGTATGCCGACTATTTTGAACCTCGTCTCAAACTTCAAGTACTGTATGCTATGTAACTAATCTTGTGACTCGACTGACGAACGCCAGCATGGCAGTCAAGAGCAAAGACGAAAGAACATGGGAAACATGAAAATGAACTCGGGGACTCGGTCCAAAAAGACAGTTCGGCATATGTCGTTTACTAACCCCTGTTTTTACTTCTTTTTTATGTCGGATGACTTTGAAACATACCTCGGAATTTACCAAGTACTGTATGCTATGAACAACAATCTTGTGACTCGACTGTCGAACGCCAGAATGGCAGACAAGAGCAAAGAATGCCAAATATAGTAAACACGAAAGTAAACTCGAGCAATCATTCAAAAGGATTCGACATAAAGCTTAGAAAAGCATGGTTCGGATGAGCATAATAGTAATAGAGGTAGCAAAGGAACTACTTAAGTTTGATTACATCTGCGTCCCGGCATACCGGGGATTTAATGAAGTTTTTTGGCCAAGCATAAGTTCAGGTCGAGGCATCAGGAATTACGTCGGCAACAGCCGAGGCAGCAGGGATTTCGTCCGGAGCCGAGGTAGCCTGGGAAGTGCTGGCAACGTCGGCAGTAACCTCGGCACAGGTTGTGGAGAAGCCTCGGTTTCTGCTTCGCGGGTTTCACCGTCGTCACCTTGCTCGGCCTCGACGTCGGATTCTGTTTCGTATTCCTCGTCTTCTGGCTCGTAATCCTCGGCGTCGGAGTAGGTGTCTCCTTCGCTCAGTTCTTGTGTTGGCATATCCAGCGAAGAAGGCAGCCATCTTTTCGCGGCGCTTGATGAGAATTGGGTCCGAGGACCAGGGCGAGCCTCGGCGAAGAGTGTCCATCTTTTCGAGGTCGATCTTCTCGCACCAAGTCATGATGAATTTGAGAGCGGCATCAGCTCCAGCGCGAGCTGAAGATGAACGCCACTCTCGGAGTCTTTGTTCGGCTTCACGAAGCTTGGCGGCGAGCTCGGGCGTAGTATTGGGAGCATCGGCAAGAGGCCATAAGGCTCGGAAAGCAGACAGACCTGCGTCGAGGAGTTCGGACCCAATGGTTTGCAAGGGATGGATCCGAGCTTTGATGGCCACGATGTGGTCCTCAACGGTCCAGTCGGGGTTCGTCTCGTTACGCCTCTTCCTGTGCTGAGCAGTGATATTGCGGGCCGAGATTTGGGTGTAGGTGAAGTGCTCTGCAGAAGGATAGCCTGTTAATAATGAAAGAAACAGTTCGGCAAAGAGCCAGTAATGTTGAGGACAAAGCAAGGATAAGGGGGGCAAGAAGCTTACTGTCCATTTCTTGGTTGATGCGTTCCAGCGTCGGGAGGAGCTGGTTAACCGAAGCTTGAAGGGCTTCATAAGCCTCGGTGGCCGAGGTGGCGCGGGCCTCGGCTAACTGGAGCGCATTCTCATGTTCCTTGGCGGCATCCTCCCGAAGTTTCTTCTCTGTTTCAACAACACTGGCCTTTTCCGCCTGCAGCTGCTCTTTTCAGACGTCCGCAGCTCAGTGATGCGCTTCAGTTCCTTTACCAGACGAGCTACCTCGGCTTTCTCTTGCGCTAGCTGGTCATCCGAAGTTTTCTTCGCTGCAAGGACGGCCTTGTGCTCGTCGTGGAGTTTCTTGTGGTCAAACAGGAGGGTATGGAAGATATCCGTGCGAACGTTCATAGCATTCTGCAAGGAAGAAAAATATAGCTCGGTTAGAAAGGCTATACCTCGACAAGAGTCTCGGGGACTCGGAGTCAACTCTTTGGGAAAATGTTGCCGGGGTATGCCTCGACAGGAGTCTCGGGGACTCGTACCCGAGGTGCATGCTAAAGTGAGATAAAAATGGATTGGATACGTCGGATGAAAATGGAGAGTTAAGATTCAAGCCAAACAATTTTAACTCCGGCGGAGCGTCAATAGTTTACCTCGAATCTCGGGGACTGGAGATGGTGGATATTAGAGGAGATACTGCATGAAAGTAAAGAAAGTGGAACTTACGTTGACAGCTCGAGTAGCAAGCAAAGCAGAAGTTTGCATTTCAAGCATGCGTCGGCGCAGGCTGCTCCCGCAGGATGCTCGTCCCCTTGGGTGGTCAAGGAGGCAGAAGAGACCTCGTCCATGTCTGCAGAATTCCAGTCTGCGTTGTAGTGTTCCAAGGAGCCGAGGCTCTGGTCACTGTCAGTGCGCAGAGGAGGAAATCCCCACGGTCCGCCCTGCTCGATGCCCCTAACCGAGGCCTCCAAGGCCAAAGTAGCCTCGGAGCTTGAAGCAGGCCGGTTATCCAATATAAGAGATGCCCTCCGAGCATATTCTTCGGCCGGAGGGGCAGTCTCATCAATGGGTGCGGCGAATGGAGGAATTCGGCGTGTCACCGGGGGAGGAGACCTCGGTTGCATCCTTGAGGGAGAAGAATAGTCAGGGTGCCAGACCCAGATGTTGGTTTGGGGGTGACCTTAGACTTCACCGTCTCTTTTTCTTTCTCCTTGCCCTTCTCCAACGGCAAGGTAGTCTGGCGAACTGGTTTTTGGGGCTGCTGCTTGCTGTTGCTTCTGCTGTTGCTGCTGTTGGTTGCGGGCAGTCTGGCTGCGGGGGGAGAGTCGAGGCTCCGGCAAGGCGGTAGCCGGAGTTCTGGCGCGATTGGCATCCGTTTGAGGACGCGGAGAAGTCTGACCCGGGTGGGGGCAGATTTCCCCAAGGCCGGGCCAGACCTCGGTGGAGATCCTGGGCGAGAGTTCGTCGGGGTGGTCGTGGCTTCAGAGGCACCAACGGGTGCAGTCATGGAGGATACCTCCTGATCCACGTCTATGGGGGCACTGCAACGAAAAGAGGAAGGTCAAGTGTTAATACCGAGATAATATGTTTAAACAACAAACATTGTTGGCTATAGAAGCAAAGCATTACCCATCCGAGGTAGGAAACCTCTTGCCCCCCCGGGCATGAGGAGGAAGTCCGGACTTCTTCAGCCGGCGTCTCTTGACCGGAGCCTCAGTGGGTCCGGAGGCTCCAGTGGCGGATGGTTCGGCGGCCGAAGTTGCGGCACCAGCGCGTTTCCGGCTGGTTGCTGGAGTAAAGTTCGGAAGGTGAGGAAGGCGGGAGAGAGGTACCGCGTTTATTGGTTCCATGACGAGGAACCCCTCCTCGTCATCCGAAATCTCTTGAACTGAAGCTTGTGCTTGAGGCTTACCCGCGGTGGTGATGCGGGCCGAGGCAATGGGCATATAATCCTCGTCGTCAGGGTCCACGTTGGATGGTGGGTCCTCGACAGGGAGATCCTTGCCGAAGTGGTCCGCAGGATGGACTCCATCCTCGGCGGTCTGGCGGGCGAACAGCTGTATGGCAGACATATGAAAAGGAGTTAGGAAGAAAAATTGTCAAGGTGAACGTCGGTAGCAAGACCTCGGTGGTAAAGAAGTATCGAAGAAAACGTCGGAATAGCGTACCTGTTTCGCTGGATTGGTCCGGTAGTGGGGTTCCCTTCCCCATGTCCAAGCGTCGGAGATCTTGGACTTGGTGATAGCTCGGACTCGCCGAGCTACCGCGGCGTTGTCCAGTGCAACGTGCGTATGACGGGTGGGGTCATAAAGACCGCTCATGTGGCAGATCTTGTGAGACCTCGCCTGAAGAGGGGAGACCCTGCGCTTCACGAATGTGCAGGCCAGGTCGTCGGCCGTCAGGACTTTCCCGTCGTTCCCGGGGTCCTCCGGGTCCTGCCATTTCGCAATGTACCCATGGATGGCCTTGAGTTCGCCGGTGTGAGGGGGAGTGTAGTCCCAGTTGAGCTGTTCTGTAGGAGGGCTGAGGTTAAACACCGGCAGGTTGAGGAGGTCCTCTTCGCCGGAGTTCTTCACGTAAAACCACGTCCGGAGCCACTTGCGAACGGTGTCCGGAGTAGTGATACGTGGGAAGATGGAGTTTCGGCGAGGAGCTATGGTGGCAGCTCCGCAGGCGGTTAATTGCTTGGGCAGATCCTTGTTCTTTGGATCCGGGATCACTTGCCGCTTGAGTTGGAAGTAGCGAGAAAAGAGGTCTACCGTGGCTTCGAGGCCGAGGTATCCCTCAGAGAAGGAAACGATGCAGGAGAGAGTGGTGATGGCGTTGGCGGGGAGATGATGAACCTGGAGTCCGAACTTGTCGAGGAAGCTCCGGAAGAAGTCACTAACGGGCAGTCCGAAGCCGCGCTGGAAGTGCGCGACGAAGACCACCCGTTCCCCTTGCTTGACTTGAGGCTCGAGTTCGCCCTCTGGCAGGCGACACTCTACCCCGGCGGGAATCCGCCGAGTCGCCCTGAGCCACTGGATTTCGTCCGGAGTTACATCCGAACCTTCCCAGCCGGCTCGTTCTCCGACCTCCAGTTCGAGGTCTGGAACCTCGGTTTGTTCCGAAGTCTCAGGAGGAGACATCTCGGCAGAATCAATCTGCAGAGAATGCGCAGAAGTTTAGCAAAGGAAAAAGGGAATCTGGAATCTAGTATATTTGGCTAACTCAGGAGGAGTTTGGTGGCTATCTTATGTGCATAGAGGCATATCTATGCTAGGCGAACATCTATCCGAGGCATGAAACCATTTCTACCCAAAAGTATGCGAGTAAGATCTGCCGGAGGGGTAAATAGAGTTTTATTCAAGAACATATGAAGAACCAAAGCGCGAAGAGGAAGAAACCTAGAGCAATGCCTAGGGTATCAAGAAAGGGAGTACATACCGTGAAAACGAGGTGCTGAGGAGCGGCGCCGGTGACGCGGTCGCAGCGGCGCGAAGGAACTGCTCGTCGGCGGCGGCGGGAACGCTTTCTTCTCAACGGGAAGCGGCGGCGCTGGTTGCGATGGAGGCGAGACGGCGAGTGAATGAGGAAGAAGAGGGAAGCACTGCCCTGGGCCCGTATTTATAACCGCGGGCGGTAACTGCGCACTACCGCGCGGTTATCGGAGCGGCGAGTGGGATCGTTTGTGCACAAATGCCCACGTGGCACGAAGATAGCGGTGGACAAGCAGGCCACAGGATCGGTTGCAGGAGGCAAACCGTCGTGCGGCGCGGTTACTGGAGCGCGAAGCGGCGCAAGCGGGAAACCTCCGCTGACGTGGGCCGCGTGGTGGAAAGCACTCGAGTGCTTTGACTATCGTGGACCAGGAAGTGACGGATGGGACACGTGAACAGTGTTCTCTGACCGAAGTCAGTAAGGATGCAGAAATCGAGGGGTTGACGTCCGAGATCTCGGCGGATACTTCGGAAAAGCAGTATGGCCCGAGGAACAGACCGATGGATTTCTCGGAGTATTGGTTCGGTAACCTGCAAAACATTGTAGCGCATGTGGTTTCGGGTTGAACCTGATGCGGCCTTTCATCCGAGGCTGCAAGACCACATCAGCTTCGGGGACTACTGTCGGGGGGTTACCCCCGGGTAGGCTAAAGATGAGGTAAAGACATGTAAGGTTAAGGCTGTAAGCCGTCCGAGGTAGCAATTAAGCAAAGACGCAGGAGGCGTCATCCGACGTAAGGTGTACGTCGGAGGAATCATCCGAGGTATAGCCTCCGAGGTATGAACCTTGGGGCAGTCAGCTAGTTACCACAAGAACAAGGTGTTATCTACCGAGGTATAGGATCCGGAGTATCCCGAGCCAAGATGAAGCGTGGCCCGACGTATAAGTGACCGGCCAGCCGAGGTTAGCAGCAAGTATCGAGGCATGTCAGAGGAGTCACGGGTGCCGCAGAGCCGTAGCCCGAGGCTTCAGAGGACGGCGAGGTCCGTCCACGGGTTTCCCGGAAGCTCGGGGGCCTAGGAGCTGACTCGGCTATTTCGGGAAAGGTCTACAGGCTAGACCTCGGCAGGCTACTGAAGTATGACCGGAAGAGGAAAGCTAGGCCTGGCTGGCCTGACAGTTCGGCCGTTGAGCTGGCAGGAGGCAGAGGCTTGTCTTCTACCTTTTGGCCATGCCATTGTCAGTTGTAGGCAGGGGTAAAAATGTACTTCGGCCTGTATATATGCGGCATCTCACCTCCAGGGAGGACGAGAGGAAACCCTAGCTCATTTCCCCCTTCATAGTTTCATCTTCCATCTAGAGCTCTCACTTGGCAGCATCATACAGCTCGAGGAGCACCTTGTACGAGAACACACTGATATATTGAGAGAGGAAAGGCAGGAGTAGGGGTTTTACTTCCTCACGAAGGCCCCGAACCTGGGTACATCGTGGTGTCTTGTGTTCTTGGCTTTCTTGGTTCTTGTTCATGTTCTTGAGGTTTCTTGCATGTTCTTGCTTGTGCACATCTTGAGTGCATAAACCCTCCCCGGATTCCCCCAACGACCGTTCGGCCCCAACTAAGCCATACCCATGGCATCTGCCGTGATCCCACCACGACAGTGTGGCTCACGAAGTGGTCGTGATAGTGCTGATCCAACAGCTCGCAAGCCCTCAAAAGAAACACACCCCTGATACAACGGCTCACAAGCGCTTGAAAGAAACACACGATCCGTGTGCTTCTTTAGTCCTGACTGGTAATACCAACCGGGAATAAAGGCGGGCTTTGCGGTCACGACTCGTGTCAGTCACACGTGTCCTCCCCCAGCGCTGCCGTGGCCACGTGTCCTCGCCCTGGTCACGTGTCCTCTCTCAGCGCTGCCCTGGAAGTCTATATGTATTGTCGCCGACGAGGTAAACCCTAATCCACCATTCCTAGCCCTGGAGATGGATCCGCCACGCCCGCCACAGCGCCTTCTGGACGAGGTCGAGCGTGCTCGGCAGAGCGCGCTTGGGCGCTACCACGGGAGTCTATCCCACCGTATGCCCACGAGCCCGACGTGGAGAGGAATGCCCAGCTACCAGCCTCCTGCTCCACCAGGTGCCGCTGCACCTCCACCAGGCGCCGCCGCTCCTCCCGCCGAGGAGGAGGAGGACGATGACTTCGACTGGAGCGACGACGGGGAAGAGGGCTGTGGGTTGCAGATACAGGAGGCCATGGAAGCCTCCTTCCAGTCTGTCCGCGACGACCGTGTCCAGCGAGCCAAGACTGTCTACCAGCTCAAGGCGAAGGAGACTTCCGAGCTGGATTGGGCGCTGAAAGACTCATCCTCCATGGATCTTGCCCTCCGCCGCAAACGTGCACGCGAGAACCCGGCGGCCGCGAACGGGGCTGGCTCCTCCCGCCGTTCCCCCTAATCCTACGGCCTCCGACCAACAAGTCCGTTTATGTAGTAATGTAATTGTGTTATGAAAACTGTTTGTGATGTGTAATAATGTATTAATCCTTTTATGTAATTGTATGAGATGTTGTTAAGGATGTTTTTAAAATAAAGAGATGATTACTACAAATTTTTGGTGGGATTCAGACACTCCGGAGCCCCTCTCCGACGAAACCCTAGACCCGCAATGTTGCAGAACTCTGTTTTTTCAAATTAGTTTTATAAATATCATTTTTTATTTTTTAAGTGTAAAAATTGACATTTTTTGTGAAGCTAGTACACAAAATATGGTGCAAAATGACACCCATCCATTTTTAATAAATAGGAAAAAGTTGGATGTTCATAAATATTGGCTGTTCCAAAATTTGTTGATTTTAGAAACTAATTTGACTTAATATGGACAATTAAATCAATAGATATAAAAGAAATCAATACAAAAGAAATTAATAGACAATTAAACAATTAAATCAATATAGACAATTAAACAATTAGTTCAAATATAGTTATGATCAAATATAGATATGAGTTTTACAAATGTAGATATGTTTTTGACAAATATAGACAATAAAACATGTAAATCAAATAGATATAAAAAGAAATCAGAAAAAAGAAAAAGAAACGAGAGAAAAAAACCAATTTCAAAAGCCCATTAGTTCCGGTTGGTGTTACCAACCGGTACTAAAGATGTGGGCTTCGCGCGCAAAATTTCGACGCAACCCAAAAGACTTTTAGTACCGGTTGGGAACACCAACCGGTACTAAAGGACCTTTGGTCCCGGTTGGAGGCTTGAACCGGGACTAAATGTTGATTTGGGCATTTTAGATCTTCCTCTCCCCTATTTCCTCCTCATTTTTGATCAGTTCCTCTCCCGACACCGCCGACGCCGCCGTCGCCTCCTCGCCGTCTTGCTGCTCCTCGCCGCCGTGTGTTCTCCTCGGCGTCGTGCTGCGCTGCCCTCCTTGTGCTCCTCCTGCTCCTATCGCGCGCCCGAGGGTCGCACCCGTCGTCTCCAGCTCCTGTAAGTTGCCCGAGATCGCCTCTGTCGTCTCCAGCTCCTGTCGACGGAGGTCGCCCCCGTCGTCTCCAGCTCCTGTTGCCCGAGGTCGCCGCCGCCTTCTTCGTCGTCTCCGGTCGCCCGCAAGGTATCTTCTCTCCCCCGCAATTTCTAATTCTCGTGCACGTCTCCGGCCGCCACGAGAGCTCGCCATTTTGCTAGCTCCGACGACCGCCCGCAATAGGTTCGCCTGGATCTTCTTTAGTTAGTGCAGGCTTCGATTCATCCCAATTTGCTCGTCATCGTCGAATTCGTGTCAAGCAGGAGCATTGTCTCCATTGATGACATCAGCATGATGTCAGCAGACCTATAAAAATTTAGCTACTGTTTTAGTTAGTTTTTGCTAAAATTGTTAGAAGCAAAATTAGTGGTAGCAAAATTAGTGTTAGCAACAATCCACTTCTTAAAAACAAAATTTGTTAGAATCAAAATTTGTGTAAATATTTTCTGTTAGAAGTATATTTTTAGTGTTAGCATATATAATTGAGTTAGTATAAATTTCTCTTATGTCTTTTTAAAAACATGAGTTCACTTTGATACGGGTAGGAGTAATTTTAGCCATGTTTGTATAGTAGAATTTGTAGTAGAATTTTTAGAATTCATAGTAGAATTTTTTGTAAGCACTTTGCATATTTTAGAATTTGTTCTAGCAATTTTATTAATATTCTAGCATTTTTAATAGCAATTTTAGTATTGTTCTAGCATTTTGTAATAGCAATCTTATAGCAGGTACATTGAGCTATGGATCCCCTCGAGCTCGAGGGAATGGATGAGGAGCAGGCCAAAGATTGTATGCGTCAAATGATATATGGAAATGCACAACGTGGACCAGATGGAGGTGGACCAGATGGCGGTGGAGAAGATGGCGATGGAGAAGATGACGGTGGAGAGGATTTCAGCAGTCAATTTTTGAACGACTCCGGTGAGGGAGCTGAGCTAGAATTAATGATAGACGACGACAAAGTGCCCTTAACAATCTCCGGCGCGGTATGTATATATATTAAGTCTCTGTTGATCACTAGATGCATTAATTGATTTGTATTGCACTTATTAACGAATTATTTTTCTTTTAGCCCTCCGGATCTAGCGGAACTGCGTGAAAGACGAAACGAGGCCCGACCCAAAGGATGGGAGATGGTGCAAGGTTATCGATCGACATAGTTGCTGATGATGGCAAAACGCTGGAACCCAAAGACATCTGCCGTAAATATGTAACTCAATGCAGAGTTCTTGTTAGGGACACGATCCCGATCACCATTGCAGAATGGAATAAGCCGAAGAAAGCCAATGATGGAGCTAGTTATGTCGAGCAAAGAATTAAATATTTGCTTTGGGACACGCTCTTGACACATTTCAGCCTACCGCAAGGTCTCTCAGATAAGAAGAAGGCGAAAGTCAAGGAGTGGACTCTTAAGAAGATGGCCACACAATTCCAAACCTGGAAGAAAACATTGTGGAGAAAATATGAGAAAGAAACTCCAGATTTCACTGGACATCTAGAGAAGATAAAAGATGCCTGGCCCGCATTTGTGGCGTATAAGAAATCGGCTCCCGCTAAGGCCCGATCGGCCATAAATAAGGTGAATGCTGGGAAGAAGATATATCACCATACTTTGGGGTCAGTTGGCTACAAGACTGCTGTGACTAAGTGGGAAGCCTTAGAAAACAAACTGCGTGAAAAAGGGATCATTCCACAGACAGATGACTGGCTCGAGAGGTCCAAGTTCTGGTTGTTCGCGCATGGGACAGGGTTGGACCCAGACACAGGGCTGATTGTTGCAAAGGGAAAATGGACGGAAAAAATTACAAGAGTCGTAAAAAAACTTGTGGATGCAATAGACCTAGTTCGAAAGGGAAAATTTGTTCCCGATAGAGAGGATGACGAGCTGACACTCGCCCTCGGGAATCCTGAACACTGGAGACGATGTCGAGGCTACGGACCCGGGACTACGTGGAAGCATGGGTTTTCGGCGGACGTTGCAAGTTATAGAAGCCGTTCCAGAAATAAGAAGAAGGGGTTGGACCGGTTATCAGAATTAGAACACCAGGTGCAGCGGCAGCAGGAGCAACTGGACTCAATTACCCAGCAAAGGGCATCTCAGCTACAGCTAGAAGATCCTGCAGTCGATGCCGGCCCATCTTAGAGGAAAAGCAGCGTGGGTTCCACGCAGCTAGAAGATCCTGCAGTCGAACCGCCGGCGGCTCACTACCACGTGGATGATATCTCGGAGAAGACAAATTGTCAGCTACATATGTCAATGAAGAACATATCCTTCCCCGTGGCGTCCGGCTATGCTTTACCAAACAATTCTGGAGCAACCTACCATGTTGGTCAGATTCCAGCTGGATATGCTAGTGTCGGGGTGGTAAAAGTTATGCCGGGATTTCAGACACTGGAGCTTGACATTCCTGGAGGTGACGACGAGAATACACTGGGATAAGTCGAGCTTGGTATCGTTCTATGGAAGAAGAAATACATCATGTTTCCAGACTCGACGCCAAGGCCACCGACTCCTCCGAGTAGAAATCCACCACCTCAAAGTCCATCCCACCCCGACGATTGGGAGCCCACCGCGAGTCCATCGCCCACGCCGTCCCGTCAGTCGACTGATGTGCCCACTAGTAATTTGACAAAGCGGAAGCTGCAGTTCACGTCGACTGGTACTATGCTCAGGAAAGACATGTCTCCTGTCAAGAAACGTGCAAAGATACCCAAGAAAGTCAAGACTCCTGAGAAGTTATCTTACGAGAAGACTAACGAGGAATTAGAAGAGAGCATCCGTGCCGATGTGAAATCGTAGTTAGCACCGAAAAAAGCACCCTACAGACCCCATAAAGAAAGTTCTGAAGACTATACCAAAGGAGAAAATTGATCTTACCGTTGACAACTTATATAACCCTCCAGCGAACCCCCTTACAGGCTATGAGCGCTGTATTGAGAAGGTACATAGCTCATAGATGGAGGAGAAGAAATGCGGGAAAATAGTTCCCCAGCTCGGAGAACAAGAAGTACAATCGATCGCCCCGCTCAAGGTGTTTTCTGATAATGCGGCCCTCCACTACGACAATGTTGCTCATGAAGTCCTAGGCGACTCAGGTTACGCCATTGTTGAGATAGCATATCAATTTAGTATCGGGCAGCCTCTGGTCACAGATACGAAGGCTCTAACAACACAATTATGGAAATTGCATAACTGGTATGTGACCTCCGCAAAGGAAGGGAAATTCTATTTCATGGCGGGAGTTAAGGAAGAGCACTACTTCCGAGAATACGCTGTGCAGGTTGAGTTCTCCGAACTTTTTCAGATGTACAATCAACGTGCCCTCGACAAATCTATCATCAGCTGCTATTGTCTGTAAGTGATTTATTTGTGTAATTTAATTCTTTAGTTAAGCTTGTTCATTACCTGTAATTATCCTCACGACATTCTTTTGTACGTTATTATGCAGAATGAAGATTCATGAATGCAGAGTGGGAGGAATCTGGGACATTGGGTTCATTGACTCGGATAAAGTTCATGAAGTCACCGTAGATCTGTATGCCCAGGACACAGAGGAGTTTTTGCTAACGTTTTTAAAGCGACAAAGTACCAAAATAAATATTTTTTCCTTACAACTTCAAGTGAGTGTTACTGTCTTGTACACATTCTATTTTGCTTTCCCGATGTTAAGTGTAATTGATGAGTTATGAATACTGCGTATATAAACGTGCGCAGGTTCCACTTCATTCTGATGATCATTAGAATCGATGCTGGAGAAGTTGAAATCATGGATTCATTAAGGAGAGACCCTGATGAATACAAGAGCGTGCGGGTTATGCTCAAGAGGTAATTTCAATCGCACTATATCGGCCTCTTTCGTTCATTTCCTGATATCAATTAAGTAATAGCTCCTCAATTCATTTTATTTTCCGGGCAGGGCTTGGAAACAGTTCATCACGGAAGAACGCGGTGAATGGAAAGATAAGCTGGAGTTTAAGGCTAACAACGTAAGTAGTACTACGTATCTAGGTCCGCGTATCTCTCCAATTCTAGTTTCAATACCATTATCATTCTCTTGATTATTATTTGATTGAATTCTATTCTCGTATAGTGGTGCCTGCGACAACCAGAGGGGACGGATTTATGTGGTTACTACGTTTGCGAGTACATTCACATGAAGGTCAATGAGAGAGTCAATAGTCGAAGAAATCAAGAGGTACGTAAACATCGTTCACAACTTTATTTTGGTACCATCAATTGTATTTAGTTTCCTTCATAATTGATTTGATCTCTTTTTTTAAAGATGGCAAGGAAGCGGAACCAGCTCCTACCAATTAACCGCGTAAAAGCAATTGCGGAGAAATTGGCGGGATTTTTCCTTACGCAAGTCATACCGGAATCCGAAGAATTCCACTATATCGAAAATAGCCTCCCTCCATGTACTAGCAGCGATCTCCATATAATGAGTACTTTATGTGTGTACATATATATACCAAATTGTATGTGTGTTATGTATATGCATTAACGTGATCTTCATGTGTGCGAAAACTTTTTTGTGTGCATCGACGTGATCTCCGAACGATGGAAAAATCCGAAACCCTAAACCGAAACCCTAAACCCTGAAAAATAAGCGAAAAGAAAAAACAGAAATCTTTAGTCCCGGTTACCAACCGGGACTAAAGGTCCTCTGCCCGCGCGCGCCGATCCGCCCACGTGGAGGCCTTTAGTTCCGGTTCGTAAGCAACCGGGACTAAAGGGTGGGGGCCTTTAGTCCCGATTTGGCAGTCCCGGTTGCACAACCGGTACTAAAGGGCCTCTGGAACCGAGACAGTTGCCCCGTTTTCTACTAGTGACGAGTTGACATCATCAGTGCCCAAGGTATTAGTTATTGAGAAGTAATAGCGTTTAGAATACATGCAGGAAAGAGGGAATTCGCACTGAACAGCGAGAGCAACTGCTTATCATCACCTACTACCTCCCGTTACAAGATCGCACATGGCATGTTTTAATTCTTCCAGACCTAGAAAAATTTAGGCGCAACACAAATGGAGAGCTTCCACTTCTCGCCAGCCGGCCAAGAAAAATGACGCGTCGAATTAATCAACTTGAGGCACTAGTAAGAAGTCGATATATAAGCTCAACCGCGTTAGCCCCGACTTTAGCTCACCTGACGAACTAAAAAGGAAATTAAGGCAGCTGGCCTGCAATAGGGAAAACAAACTTAGCTGGAGCTTTAGGGCCCAAACTAACGACTAGGAAAGGATAAACAACTCACGGTGCACATGGTCAGTACGCGAATCCTGCTGTCTCCATTGACGAAATCATTCGAGTACTCCTGCTTCGTAATCCGGCTGAGTACGACACATATCATGTTCACATCCCACGAGCCGATTAAGATACGGAGTACTAATTACCTATACGAGTGGGAACTGGATGCATATAAGTAGCTAGCGGTCGCTTCTTTCTTTGGTTAGTGATGTGATAGGTGAAGAGCTTTGATCAGAAGCAAGTAATTAAGAATGCATGTGGTTTCTTCTTGAGATTACTTTCTCATGCAACCACGAGCCAAGTCAATTGGAGTGTTTTGCCAGGTCAATTTGAGTGTTTTCACTAGTAGAAAAAGGGTCATCCATCCTGCGCATTAGTCCCCGCGAAATTTTGAACCGGGACTAATGTGAGCATTAGTCTCGGTTCGATCGGAGGTGATGCCGCACCTCAACAGTCCCGGGTCGAACGGGCTCATTAGTCCTGGTTCGTGTGATACGAACCCGGACTAAAGCCGTCGTCATTTTTCATTTAATATGCAATAATTTATATCTTTAAATCCGTAAATCGAAATTTAACAAATAAAATATCTAAATCGATTAGAAAAATGAGAGGAATCCAAATATGACAACAATATCAACTTTTGGATCACAAAAATGCATTTAACTAGGTAAAATTAATTTCAAAAAATCGGCATAAACTCATTTAACTAGGCGAAATTAGGTAGAAATCAAGAAAATTCCTAATACTTGGGGATTATTCATAAAATTTGGATTACTCTTTGTGAAATTAGATGGGTGCCATTTTGCACCATATCTTTTTTGGAGGTTTTTTTTACTTTATTTGATTTTTTCAAAAAGCGGTCAAAATGGCCACCATGACTCTCATCGAAAGAGGTCAAATTTTCTAAAATTATCGATATTTCAGTGATATAACCACTAGTTGTGTATCTTAAAATGATTTAAAAAAAATTCAGACCAAACTATCAAACACTTGTAGTTCAAAATTGGATTACTTTCGGAAAATCAACATAAACTCATTTAACTAGGCGAAATTAGATAGAAATCAAGAAAATTTCTAATACTTGGTGATTATCCATTTTGCAGCATATTTTTTTGTAGCTGGTTCACAAAAAAAAGTCATTTTTGCAACTTAAAAAAAGAAAATGATATTTATAAAAATAATTTGAAAAATCTCTTCGGAACCATTGTTTTCTATACCAAGATACACCTATTTGTCGAATATGAGAGGTTTATCACAAACTATATCATGGGAATGATTATAACTTGGTCATTTGGTTTGAAACTTATAAATGTTTATACATGATAGACCTTTTTGTGAATATTTTTTTTGAACAATTTATCAAAAATCAAGTTTATCATTTTTCATAACAACTAGTACACATAAAATGATTAGGATATAGTTTTTGAGGTTTCTTTCACTTTACTTGATCATTTGGCTCCATGTTAGAGTTTTTTTTTCCATAGCAAGTTTATCGATATTTCTGTGATGCAAAAGATGATATGGATGGTACATTTGAATTCCTCTTATTTTTCTAATTGATTTAGACATTTTATTTGTCAAATTTCGATTTACGAATTTAAAGATATGAATTATTCCATATTAAATATTATTACATAATCACTTTTATTTATTCAAAAAATATTATTACATAATCATTGTTATTTATTCAAAAAATATTATTACATAATCATTATTATTTATTCAAATAAATTTTCAAAATTTAAACAATAAAAAGTATAAAATCATGACTCAGGGGTTAATATGATAGATATGGTACTAATATCAGCAAGTTCTAACTTCTCATTTGGAAGATACTTTGGAAGGAACTCAAAAGTTAAACGTGCTTGGACCGGAGCAATTTGAAGATGGATGACTGAATGGGAAGTTTGACCAAGATAAGTACTTTGATTTGAGATTAAGTGTATAATTAGAAATTAAATGTGTGGCTAAGTGGAAAATTTCAGAATAGAATTAAAAATAGAATTAAAAGAACTCGAAACTATATAAAAAAAATCTATGAATACCTTTAGTACGAGTTCGTATTACGAACCGGGACTAAAAATCTCCCAGCCACGCGCGCTCTGCGTGGCCACGTGGGATGCCGTTTAGTCCCGATTCGTAACAAACCGGGACTAAGGGGAGGAGGGGGGGGGGGGGGGGGGGGGGGGGGGGGGGTGGGGGGGCTTTAGTCCCGGTTCGCCAACCGGAACTAAATCAAGCAAATGGATAGATTGCTGGCAAGAGTTTATCTTCATCCACTAGTTGCTTTCTGAAGGATAAAGAGAAAACACCAGATGTAAGCATTTGTGTCCTGCATATTTTCCTACTGGAGGCTGATCAGTGAAGTGATTTTTGTTCGAATGATACAAAAGGAATAGTGTGAGTTCTGCTGCAAGTTGCAACTCCCGACAATCTGATAGCACCGGATAAATCATTGGTCAGAAGTTAAGCCAAGACTTGACACTGATTGAGCCATAAGATTGCTCCAACCAACAAGCATATGATACTCGCACAGTGCCAAATCTGCACCAGACACTTGGGTTACTACTATGATTTGCGAATGATCAAGTCTTAATGGCAGATAAGAGATATCTGAGCCTGCTGGGATCAGAAATGTGTTGGTGCTGCCTCTTGGTGGGATGGCACCCGGTGGCGTTTCCAGCCCAGTGTTGCGAGCGCCATGTGCTTTGCAATCAACCAAGATGCTGCTCTCGTCCGCCCGGCCGCCCGCCGGAAACTTCTCTCCGTTCCACTTCTTATCCTGTGCGTTTTGTTCGCTTTATAATACGAAGTTATGACGCAGAGAGAGCATCTGGTCCTTGGTTTTGCCGTGATGCGTCAGATATGTGTGCGTAAGAAGGCTATGTACATTTCCTACCTGCGGACCAAACAGATGTGATCTCAATTGTTGCTGAACTTTGCTAGTACGTTTGGCATAGGAAAAAATAAGGAAAAGTTAGCTATGTAGGTATTTTTATGGCAGGCCGGTTTTGATGCCAAAGTACAGCTAACATCAGTAAATACCTAGCCAGAAGTAGCCAAGTGTAGGCAGCTAAAAAGCCAAATGAACTTTTGCCATAGAAGTAGAAAGGAAACGAATTTGTGCTTTTTTTACTTTTGATGAAAGCATCGAATCAGTTCCTCTTACAGGTGACCCTGCACACCAAAGAGTAAAATCTTCCATATCCTAACAGGCAAACAAAACTCACTAATTTCTAAAGCAAATTAAGAGTAAGGCATCAAATTCGCAGAAACAACGTACCGCTTCGTCTAACCAGGCAGGAGGAGAGAGAGGCGATCACATCTGGTACGCGCCTCCCGCCGGCGGCCGGCGTAGGTCTGCCCCGCCCTGTGGCCTTCAGGCCATGGAGGCGCGGTGGATGTCGGCCCTCGTCGGTGGGAGGGATCCGTTTTTCTGGTTTAGTGTTCAGGTTTGCTGGGGCGGCGTTCTGTTGGTGGCGGCGGCACTTTTTGCAATAATGTCTCCCCGATTTCAGCCCCATCTCGGCGGCGACGTCGAGAAACTCGTGGGAGTGGTGTGGTTCTCGAGTACTTCTGGCGGTGGCGGTCTTCGGATCGTCATGGAGTTTCATCGGCGATTCATCCTTCTTCTTCGGCTCCGGGACGGATGTGGTTTTCTTGACCCGTTCGGTGACTTCCCGTCCACATCCAACAACGTCAGGCTGTCTCTGGGAGGAGCGGCAGCGCGCCGTCGACACGGTCTGGAGGTTGAAGACGAAGGACATCTCAAGTACCTCGTTGTAATTTTCGATTTTGTTGAGGTGTTTTGTATGGTTCGGTGTTTCTTTTAATGCCAGGTCTTTTTTGCAAAAATAAAAAAATAAAAAATAACAGTAAGGCAATTCGGGGCAATTCAGCATGCTTCAGCTTCACACAAAGAAAGAGAGCACGAATAGCAGCCACAGTTACTACTACGACATGCGTGTGCGACGGTGTGGGGTTTGAGAAATATATATATCACGATTATGAACTAACGGTAGTTAGATCGAACCGGCCGGTGCAGCAATTCGCTGCAATCACGGTGCTGCAAGCCTAATTAGGTGAATATATATGCGAAACAATATCACCGTCTGCTTCAGAGAGTCAACTCTGCATGCATGGTTGGAGAACAACCACACAAGAACAGGAGGTTTCACCTAATTCCTGAATTAATTCCGTTGTGACTATAATACTACAGTAACAAACAACAACAGCAGTACAGCACCGCTGCTGCGGTTCTTACTCCGTGCTTAACAATCTACGCGGTTTTGTTTCAGCACATTATTTAGTGATTGTTTACAGACGATCACAGCTGACTTGCATCAGTAAAGTGCGGTGAACAGTGAACCCTAGAACGTTGGACTGGGATCCCCTAACGTAACCCATGGTAACGTGAGGGCCTGAGGGACAGTGACATGTGGGCCATGCCGACGTGGGAGCCACATGTCGGTGACCCCACGTCAGGGTACAGTACGTCAGAGGAGCCGCTTCCAAAACGTTGACACTTTTGAGAGAAACGACATTTGGGGAATACACAACATTTCTTTTCCAGCATGAGGCGAAAATCTTTTGTTTTTAGTTTTTAAAGCGGAGTATGACCCTAACATCTGCATCAATCGATACACATATCCATTTTTATTGTAGGGTATGAATCATTTAGAGTTTACAATTCTTGACTCGGATAAGGTGACTATATAAATCAGTCAGCGAAAAAAAACATAATATAAACGCATTGTTAGGGAAGAAAAGGAAGTAGTAGAACCTTAGGTAACCCAATTGAACATAATGGGCTGGTTGTAGGTTGGGTCATGATGACCTACTATGTCTGGAAAGAAGTTGTGGGCTTCTAGCAGGCTATCACCTTCAGCTAGAACTGCTTGTTTTGGTTTGGGTTCTAAAATCAGTAGGAGTAATCGTTAATTAAAAAAGTGAGTTTAGCTTCTTTCTTTTTTCCACTAAAATAAATCTTCTTTCTTTTTGTGACACAGGTGAATGGCATGATTAACAAGTGTTTTACAAGGTCAGAATATTTTGGAATTTTTTCTTCCGATGCAAGACGAGTGGGTTGTTCTAAGTGCATTTTCTTCAGAATTCAAATTTGAAATGAAGTATCCTTAGAACCTTTCATCCAAGTTAGAAATCGTTTACATCGTTACATTCATACGTGCCGAAATTTCGAAATTCTTAGAACCGTTTGGAGTATGTTTGTAACAGAAAAATATGGCACGGTGTATGTCTAATGTGCTGACCTGGATGCCACGTGTGTGACTACACATGCATTACCAACTCTCCACTTCTTTTCTGCTGGAGCTTACACGTCAAAACGTAGCAACATACCAGCCAAGTGTAGTACTCCCTCCGATCCAACAATAAGTGTCAAAGTTTTGAACTAAGCCTAGTTCAAAATTGCGACACTTCTTTTGGATCGGAGGTAGACATGTAGTAGATGTTTGAATTATCTTCCGTTCAAATACTCCACGGTATTGAGGTCGAAGCACTTACTGTACCCGTGAACATTAGCTCCCTCTGTACTTGTCCAACCAAATGCCCATTCCATCAAATTTGAGGCTAGTGTTATTTTTTTTGAATGGTAGGCTAATGTTAATTTCGTTTTTTTTTTCATATAGCCTTTACACTAAAGGCATTACCGATCAAAGGTTTTTAAAAAGTTAGTTCTAAATAATTTAACTACCTGCACACCTCGGACTTTGTATGGTAACCTACAGGACGACACTTCATATTTCACACTCACTGGGGAGTGGAGCGTGACAAAGGACACAAGGACACTAGTGTACTTGTATTTTTGAACTGGGTCGCTACACTAAACATTAATTGGACTATGCATCGTTTGTCTGTGGTGCATGCAAATGAAATGTTGCGGTGCCTGCCGCTGCCTACGTACTACACCTGCATGTGTTGCATGCATGCACTGATCCACGCTAGCTAGCTTTCAGCTTCCTGTCGCCTGGCCGCACTGCAGCCTGCGCCCTGCGTCGCCATTGCCGGCCGGACCGACGGAGAGACCGGTACGGTCAGAGAGCTAGCTAGCACAGCGTCGCGACTGCAATTTTGGCCGTCCGGCCCCCGGGAGGCTGCCATGGCAGAGCCACGAGCCTGGCCGCCGGCCGCCCGACCAACGCCTGCATGCGCACGGTAACCCATATGCTCGCAGAGCCATGGCTAGAGCTTAGCTCTGCTAGGCTGCATGCATGCGCGCGAGCCCAATGGCGACATCGACGGCAGCGGCACGGCGGCCGGCTCTGCGCGTGCATGCTGCCATGGATGGTGCTACTGCCCATGGAAGATGGAACACCGGTTGGAGGGAATGGTAGGTTAATTAGCCCATTGGCTGCTCCGGTCCATCCATCCATGGCGAGCTTCTTTTCAAAACCGAATGAAGCTAGCTAGTAGTAGCTCCTATAGCCGTGTGGTGGGAGAGGCACGTTGGGAACAGATGGTAGTTAATGCGCGCACTGGCCGACCCATGTCGCATCGTCTCAGATGGAAGAATGGCTTTTGGCTCGACCTACCTACTGCGCGCACGGAGAAGAGGATGCAGACCGCAGCTCCTCAAAGCCTGCAAACTGAGAGCCATAGGGCCGCCTTTTGGCTAATTAGGACTGGCCTTTGATGTGCCTGGCAGTACAACTCCACTACTCCGTGCTTCTAAATATGTTCATCTCATGCGAGAGAAACATGCCGCAGCTTCTAAATTTGTTCATGTTTCTCGACGTAGAAGTATTGCCACAGCCTCCAAATTCGAAGTGCATTCAACAGAAGAAAACTAAGCTCATGAGAGTACTGTTTTTGCCCAAGTTATGACGTGCTATGTAAAATGTCGTAATTGTGAATAACTCTAGCTCTGAAAATGTATGACAAAGATATATTATTATGGCTTTCTGTGTTTCCATCTCGATCCTGATATTTTTTTTTGATGGTCACCGCGGGGGGGGGGGGGGGGGGGGGGGGGGGGGGGGACAAAGTCCCCACCTGAATTTTTATATCAAAGTTGCCTATGAGGTTTTGCAACCTCTACAAGATGGGTTCAAATGAATCAGAGTACACGGGGAGGGACCGGAGAGGAGATAAAACAAAAACAACGCACACCAACACACACGGGGGGGGGGGGGGGCAACAGGCGCACTTGAGAAGCACTAACATGCGTGCTCACATGACGACCACCACCAGGAAGACGGGCAGGACAGTGCTTTTGAGGAGTGCGTCCGACGCCGTCGAAGGGCATCACGGTCCCGAGACATTGCAGATTGCAGCACCACCACTTACTTGCATGGCGACTACCCCACAAGATGGCGAACCAGGAGCGAACGGGGACCAACGAGTGAGACCGGCCTAGCACCGGCTCCACGAACCTTGACCCTGACCTCAGCCAAAGGGGCAGCCCCAAGCACTCTGGCCTAGCACCAGCGCCACGTGGGGAGGCGACCTCGCCGCCGAAGGGGGCCGATCAACCGAGACCGCACCAACAACACGAAGCTCGCGACAATGCCGCAACCATCCCATCGGACAATTGCCAAGCTTGCACAGCCAACAAGCACACCAAGAGCACCATAAGGCAGCACTGCGAGGCCAAAAGCCTCGCCGCCGGATACACCCCCAAGAACAGCAAGCTCAACACAGCAAGCTCAACACGCCAACCAGGCTCAATGGCGAAGAGCGGGGGGTCCTTGCAACGCCTTCAAGAAGGGAGCCACGCCCACGGGCGTGGTCGTCGCAGAGCTTTCACTCGGACCTCACCTGCACATCGGTGTTGCGAGCAAAGCAACAGCTCCTACACCACGCCTCCAACAAGGTTAGCAACACCCGGAGGCGCTGCCATGGTCTGCTCAGGCACATAGCATGAGCGTGGGTTTCCCCAGGAGCTGGCATCAAGACGCCACCGTGCCATACCTGAACCGGAGATTTGGATATTTGGGGGAGAACGGCCGGACGGAGCGCACAGGCGACGGCATCATGCTGGACGAAGAAGCCTGCTCCCGTCCGCACCAACCCAGCTAGAGAGCAGCAGAGCGGTGCGACGGCGAGGAGCACCACGAGCTAGCCCGGGCCAGGTCCCCGCAGCGAGACGACCGCGGCCCTCTGGGCCCAGATCGGGCCCAGAACAGCCCGCACCTCCGCCTCCAAGTCATCGGCGCAATGGGACCTCGCCGCACCGCCAAGCACGGACGCACCTCCGCCGTCCGACGCCAGCCACGCCCACAGCGGAGGAGAGCCCGCCCCGCCAAGCCCATCTGGCGACCACATCAGGGCCCGGGCAGCTCGCGACGCAAAGCTGCCGCGCCCGCACACGGGGGCGCTCGGGGACGCGCAGCCAGCCAGCTCTCGAGGGAGGAGAGCTCACCGGGGCGGGAGGCAGCCAGCGAAGGACGCCGCCGCCAGGGGAGACCCGGAGCTGCAGTTTCCTCCACACTGCAGCACGGGCCGAGCGCATCAAATCCCCACCGCCCCCATCACCGGCGGCGCGCGGCATTTGTCCGGCGGCCGCCTCCGGGGACAGCGAGGGAGGAGAGGGGAGGGAGGGGTGGCAGCGGCTGGGAGCTAGGGTCGCCTCCCCGGTCGCTTGGAGAGGGCGACGCGAGGAGACGCGTTTTTTCTGTGTCGATCCTGATATTGTACCAACGTCATTATTACAAGAAGGAAGTGCAAAAGGTTATTGTGAGAACTCTTTTGATCATTGCACCATCATGGCAACATGCATAAGGCACGGTTATGAGCTTCTACAACTCATAAGGTAGGTCTACTGACACGACATGCATTTATGGCGAAAGCACTAGATGAGCCCATCTTTCTATACATGTCAGCAACTCAGCATGCACCTTCTTGCATGTAGGAACGCGACTGGTGTACCGTACTCAAATTTGAGCCATTTTTCACTTGATAATGCAACTTGGGTGGTCTAAATGTACTCCGTACAACCGTGCTATCTATCCATCCTGGATGTGCTCTATTTTTATAGCCGAAAATCGTTAGGAAACATAAAATCCTAAAGTCAACAACATAAGCCATAATCCTAGAGTATAATATTAATGTAAGAAAACTCAAAATCTGTAAAATACACATACTTCTTGTTAAAGGAAAAGTCTAACACATATAACCCTGAACCGCTTGATACACATATATAGCACATGAACACGTATATAACTCTATGGTATTTCGAGTGCAAGGCAGAATCGCGTGTCCGGCTATAGGAGATTTATATTTACTCCTCAATAGATATGTTGAACTTATTGGCTTTTGGTGGTCAAATACTGCAAGCCTGTGTTGTTTGGTGTGTGTCCCCAACCGATGTTTCTATAGAAGTTATTCGATCTCGTTGCACGGCAAGTGACTATTGCGGTCTTCAAAATCTTGGTTGACGAGGGCGTTTGCACTTCTATCGGTCTTTTTCCAATTGTTCAGTGCATGTTTCAAGCTTCGGCAGTTGTCAAACAATCGAAAGAAGTGGACGATTAGTATGATTTCCAGTGTTTTTTTTATATTGGCCGTATTGCATCGAGTTGTATCTTTTTTTACCCGCCCACGGTTGTTTTTCTTGATAATATAAATATAAGATGATTTTGGGTATTTTTTTCTAAAAAACACACATTATGTTTAATTTTTTGGCTTGCCTATGTATGTTTTCCCTCACATCTCAATGGTTTTCGTGCTAGTACTCCCTCCATTCGCGTGTAACCTATAAATTCATATTATTTTCATAATTAAAGCTACTTAATTTAGCCTTTTCTATCACTTATGTATATATAATGTCGATATTTAGTGTTTTAAATGCTAACAATTTGCATGTAATATGAAGGAAATGCACATCACAAAATTAATTTTTCCGTGGAAAAAAACCATTAATTCCTTAATTGTCTTAGGACCGCTTCTCATCTACAATCTAGGGACTAGCAAGTCTGCATGGTGTGTGCACTCTTCTGCATGTCAACACATCAGTTTTGCCTCTCGGGGGATGCTTCTCAAATGATCTTGGTCCTAGTAGAGACTGATAGTTGTACAATAGGATGCGATAGGATGGGCGACGTGGGGGGCCCTCGCCGAACCTACGGTCCTGACCTTCGCTGAATGGCGGAGGGCTACGAGGCCGGTTCTGGGAGGCGGAGTGGCCGCCGGAGGGCGCCGACACGCGCAGCGACGAGGAGGAGCGGGAGTCGCCGCGAGGACGCCGGCGACGCTGGGCGATTTTTTCGCGTCGACGCAGCACCGGTGATCTCGCGAGCGGATGGGGCGCGACGACCTTTCGCCCCTGGCGGCTGCGGCTCGCGCTTCCGCTCGGGGAACAACAGTGCCCGCCCGGCGGCGCGGCGGCCGCGGAGCTCTCCGTCACGGCCCCTGGGTGCCACGGGCACTTCCTCGCCTCCGGTAAGCTCCCCATCGCTGCCTCCCCCTCCCTTCCCCGGCAGGTGACCGAGATTCTGCCCGGAGTACCGGAGATGCCGCCGCCGCCGGCGACGAGGGGTCATTGACTGACCTAGGGTTAGTCTTGACCCCTACCTGGGCCGTGCCTCTTGATGGGCTGGCTCTAATTCCCTTTGCAGAGGTGGACCGGCCTTTGGGCCGTGTGGACGTGGTGGGCCTAGGGGCCGTCGCGCTGCGTTGCTGGGCTCCTTCCTCGGCCTTGGTGGAGGCCCAGCCCACCCGCGAGCTAGGGTTTGACCCGTCCGCGTTATGGTGGTGGATCCCCAGGGGCTGCCGCGACCTTTCGCTAGGTTTCCCTGCTTCGGTCGAAGACGTGCGGCGGCGCGGCGCAGCGGCGAAGTCCATCGTCCTCACCCTCCTCTGCCGCCCCTCTCATCCTCCTTCGCGCAGGTGGTGCAGATGGCAGGGTCGAGCGCAGGTGCGAGCAGCGGTGTGGGCAACCGCAGGCAGGCGGGTCCCAACCGCGGTGGTGCGCGTCGCCATCAGCCGGCCGCCATTCCGCCGGCCGCCCCGGTGGCCAACCTGCAGCCTCCCAACGCTCCCAACCCACCGCCGGTGCAGCCGCACTGGTTCCTCGAAAGAGAGAGGAAGCGCGAGGCTAAGCGGCTCGCGATGGAGCAGGCCCTGGCCGGGGCTCCGGCGCCGGTGGCCATGGCCCCGCTGGTTGCGGCGCAGGGCGGTGGTGGCAGTGATGCGGCGCGTGCGGCTGGGAAGGCGCCTGCCACGCCCGCTCGCCTGCCCCTCCTGCGCGCCCCTCATCCTCGACGCCGGTCTCGGGCTCGGGCGGCCCGAGCTCTTCCCCGGCAGAGTGCTTCAAATGTGGCCTGACTAGCCACTTCCAGTCGGCCTGCCGCTTCACCCGGACCACGCCGACCTGCAGCTCATGGGGCAGGCCATTCCGGGAGAGGGCTTCTTCTATCTCGACTTCGAGGAGAGCGAGTCGGAGATGGAGGAGGACACCAACGAGGCCATCATCTCCTTTGCGGGACAAGGGCTTCCAAGGAGGGTGCTTGGGACTGGAGGGTGCGGGAGGTTGCCCCCCTTCAGTTCTCGGTGTGCTTCCCCTCCCGTGACCTCCTCAAGATGAGCGTGAGGAGTGGCAGGATCTTCCTGCCGCTCAACAACCTGGAGGCTGCCATCCGGCTCGCGGATGCTGATCCGGCGCCGGCTGTGGTCCTCCAAGAGACGTGGGTGACGATCACGGGCCTACCCAAGCGCATGAGGAAGGTATCTCGGCTCATGGCTGGGATGCGCATGCTTGGGCATCCCTTGGAGGTGGACACTCACACCCTTGCCAACCGCCTCCCGGTGCGGATGCGCATGGGATGCCGCAACCCGGCCAAGCTCAATGGTCGTGCCGAGATCTTCCACAAGAACGAGGGGTTCAATGTGGGAGTCCGGGTTGACCAGCCAAGGGCGAGCTCTTCCGCCCCTCCACCGCCGCAGCCTCCGGCTGACCCCGAAAGCTCCGAGGAGGACAGCCTCAACGAGGAGTGGAAGCTGGTGGGCGAGAAGGACCAGCTGGTCTACGGGGCAGCCCCACAGGCCGGTCCGGCCAGCGCCACGCTGCCTGACGCGTCGGCGACCGAGGGGCAGCACAAGGCTGCCTCGGCCTCGGCGGTTTCCACCATGGGGGAGGGCCCCGTGGTTCCGCTGGTGGGAGACCAGTACGGCTCCAACTTGAGGGGGGCCAAGGCGTGGCCTCCTTCCCTCTCTGTCATCGAGCGCCTGCGGGCGGCCTCGGCCTCCATCGAGACGGTAGTGATGGATGTGGCGCCACCACCCCGTCCCCCCGGGCTGCAGAGACCGATGGTGTCAGCATGCACTCCCGGGCTCTCTGGCCTCGGAGGGCTCGCCGGCCCCTGCCATGGCCGGGTCTGGTGGTGTGGAGGTGGAGGCGGAGTCGGAGACTGAGACGGGCTCGGTAGCGCAGCTGGCGCCGCTACCGGAGGACTTGGAGGTGACGGCTGGTGGTGCGGTTTCCCGCCGTCTGCACTCCAGGCCTAACCCTGCCGGACCGCCCCGCAAGAGCGCAAGGCTCCACGGTCCGGAGTCTGCCGTGCACTCGGTGGAGCGGGCGGAGCGCCGTGCCGCTGTCAAGAACCTCGAGGATCTAGGTTCGTCCTCATCTTCTTTCGCTGTGCTCCAGGATTTACCTGACTCTCACCTTGCTGCGGTAGTTCACGATGCGGGTCTAGCTTTTGCGGTAGAAGCGGGCACCGAGACTGAGGTCCTTTCGCTCATTCGGGCGAAATAGGCAGCGCAAGCTGCGATCGCTGAAGCGATCTTCCGCCGGGACGCAACGGTGGCCGAGGCGGCTGCCGCGGTCACGAGAGAGTCGGACGAGGTGGTTGGGGCCACCGCAGAAGGGGAGGTGGAGCCGGAGGCCGCCCCTGCGGCTAAGTCCGTGGCCTCCCCCACTGCCACTAAGCGGGGTTCAGCCAAAACTAAGGTGGCAGCCCATCGTGGACGGAGGAGACCCCAGTGTCGTGATGTGGGGAGGTTTCTACAACATCCGGGGTTTTGGACGGCCGGGACGTCGAACCCAAATCAAGGAGTTTATTTCCCGAGAGCGGTTGGACTTTGTGGATCTCCAGGAGACCATAAAATCCAGCTTTACCCCTGCTGAGTTGCAAAGTATCGACCCTGGGGGGCACTTTGCATGGCATCACACCCCAGCTAATGGACATTCCGGTGGAATGTTGTTGGGAGTCAATGAGGATTCATATGAGGTGCAGAAGTGGAGTAGTGGCTCCTTCTACATCCAGGCGGATGTCCTACAGCTAGACACTTCCAAACAGTGGGCATGCCTGGTGTTTATGGGCCTGCAGACCACCGCCGCACAGATGAATTCTTACGGAATTGGCTACGGCCATTTCAACTTGCCCTCTACCGCTGGTGGTGGGAGGAGATTTCAACCTGATTAGGGGATCAGAGGATAAGAACAACGACAACATTAACTGGCCCCGGGTGCACAAATTCAATGACTTCATTGCGAACCTTGCAGTCCGGGAGATTCGTAGGGGTGGATCTCGTTACACCTGGATGAATAGACAGATGAATCCAGTACGCTCTGTGCTGGACGGGTCTTGATGACAAATGAGTGGGAGGCGCTCTTCCCACTCTGCTCGCTGACGGCGGAGACCATCATTGGCTCAGACCATGCGGCCCTTGTGCTCTGCTCTGGAGAAGAACTGAAGAGACGGAGCTCTCGATTCTTCTTTGAGAAGGAATGGCTAGAAAGACCAGAGTTTGCGGACCTGGTGCATGAGAAGTGGCGGGGGCTCGTGGGACTTGTGGGTTCCTCGGGTGACCCCATCACTGTCTGGAATAAAATATCCGCGGGCCTTCGTCAATTCCTAAAAGGCTGGGGGGCCAACATAGGGAGAGAGGATAAGGACATGAAGGCGGACATTCTTGCCAGATTCAGGGCTTGGATGCCCTCGCCGACTCCTCTGGTCTAGATGATGAGGGATGGGCCCTCAGATATCAGGAGTACTGGCGACAAAGGAGCCGAGTCTAATGGTTGCTGAAGGGTGATGCTAACACGGCCTTTTTCATGCTATCGCCAACGGCCGCGGAGGAAATGAGCTATCACTCACCAGGTCTCGGATCAGGGTACCATTTCGGACCCTAGGGGCATCCAGGCGCACATCTACGATGATTTCTATCGTATGTTGCTGGGCGACGAGGGGGAGTCGGGGCTCTTCTCTCTCGCCAATACCCTTTGGGACGTGCACGGCCGCATCTCGGAGGAGGAAAATCATGACCTCATGCTCACCTTCACTTGTGAGGAGATGGACTCGGTCCTGAAAAGCAGAAGGTGGACACGGCACCGGGGCGGATGGCCTGCCGGTGATTTTCTTTAAGAAGTTTTGGCCTCTGGTAAGACCATTGATCATGGATATTACAAATGGTTTCGCTCTTGGGAGAGTGGACATTTCGAGGCTGAACTTTGGGGTCCTCACTCTTATCCCCAAAGTTCCCGGGGCAGAAGATATCCGACAGTTTAGACCGATTGCTCTCATTAATGTTATTTTTAAGTTTGTCGCTAAAGCCTACGCGCTTCGGTTATCTCCCGTCGCCACCGCACGATCAGTAGGACTCAATCTGTGTTTATTAAGGGGCGGCACATCCACGAGGGTGTTGTCTCCCTACAAGAAATCGTGCACGAAATTAAGTCCAAGAAACTTGGGGGAGTTTTCTTGAAATGGACTTTGAAAAGGCCTACGACGTGTGAAGTGGCCTTTCTTGCGTGAGGTGCTCCTCCGCAAAGGCTTTGACCCGGGTTGGGTTCATCGCGCTATGGGGTTGGTCTCGGGGGGGGGGGGCAAACCGCCATTACCATTAACGGGGAAGTAGGTAACTTCTTCCGCAATGGTCGGGGGGTGCGCCAGGGCGACCCCCTCTCACCCTTACTCTTTGACTATGTGGTGGAGGCGCTTGCGGCCATTTTGGATGCGGCAAAAGGGGCGGGCCATATTTCGGGGCTTATTCCCCACTTGATACCTAGGGGGTATCACATCTGCAATATGCAGATGATACGATCATTATGATCCAACCGAATGACTTGGCGATCGCCAACCTAAAATTCATCCTACTCTGTTTTGAGAGTATGTCCGGTCTGTGAATTAATTTTCACAAGAGTGAGGTCAGGGTTTTGGGGAGCCCGGACCTGGATCACCAAGGATAGCAAACATACTAAACTACAATTAGGGGTTTTCCCTTTTACCTACATAGGTTTGCCTATTAGCGACAGAGCGTTGACGGCGGGGGATTGGGGTCCCCTTCCGATGAAGGTGGGTAAGCGGGCCGACCCTGGATGGGGAATATGATGTCAGCTGCTGCTAGCCTCACGCTGATTGACGCCTGCCTTTCCAGCCTTCCGTTCCATGCCATGGGCGTCTGCCTGTTGGGCGACGGGGTCCATGGGGCGATGAACAGACACCGCACGCGATTCTTTTGGGGGGACTCGCGCACGAGATGCCGATACCATTGGGTGCGGTGGGCTGACATGTGTCTACCCAAAGCCCTCGGGGGATTGGGGACCAGGACACAAAACACATGAACAAGTGCCTCATGGCCAAATGGATTTGGAAGCTGTACGCTGGAGAACAAGGCTTGTGGGCCCACATTCTCCGGAACAAGTACCTTAGGGGTAAGGACTTATTGGTGGACTCACACACCTACGGCTCACAATTTTGGAAATCTATACAAAAAGTGAAGGACGTGTTCCGCTTGGGGGCGAAACATGATATCGGTAATGGACGCTCCACCAGGCTTTCGTTGGACTGGTGGATAGGCTCGGGCCCTCTTTCTGAGAGTTTCCCGGAGATTTTTGCCATTACCTCGGATCCGGAGCTCACTATTGCCGACGCTCTACAGCCAGAAGGATGGAGCATCCCTGTAGACGCGCATTTGGACATGTAGAACACAACCAATGGGTTAACCTGTTGAGAACCCCCGAGGATACGCGACTAACCCGGCTCCCGACCGTATCATTTGGGCCCTGAACCTTCGGGGAGGTTCTCGGTTAGGTGCTTATACCGCAAGCTGTGCGAGGGAACCCCCGTAGACATTTCTGTGAGATATGGAGGATTGCGGTCCCCGTAAGATCAAAGTGTTCCTCTGGCAACTTATAAGGAAGAGACTGCCGTCAAATGACAACATTCACCATCGGCACGGCCCTTCACAGGCAGATGCGCCTTATGTGGGGAGTTTGAGGACACCAACCACATTTTCTTCACATGCCCTCTTGCCAAGTTCATGTGGAGTGCAGTGTAGGAACTGTTCCAGTGCAACTGGAACCCCACCTGCTTCTCGACGTGTACCGAGAACTGTGTAGACACACGGGTCAAGCGAAACGAGTTTTGTGGACGTGTTGCGCATCGCTAGTCTGGTCTCTTTGGACGACTAGGAACAAATTTACCATTGAGGGGGTCTTCCCCGCCCAACCCGCTGACGGCCTCTATAAACTTTCTATGTACCTACAGGTGTGGAAGCCAGTGGCTAGGAGAAGGCTGCATCACCTCGCCAACAAGGAACGTCGGATTGCTGTATCGTACAAGAATCGGACAAAAAAATCAGATGCAAGGTAATTTAGTAAATGAAAATAAGATACATGCTATAATTATTTTGCACTTGGAAGGAAACAAAAAAGGGAAAATCGAATTGCAATTAACGTTCATAGTGGTCTCCGGATCTACAATATCGAAATCTGTGAAAAACACCACCGCGTGTCTATTATCCCGAACCAGGGGAGTAGTACTCCCTCCGTCCCGAAATAAGTGTACTTTTAGCTTTATCTTAAGTCAATTTAAAAAAATACTTTGACCAACTTTATTAAAAAAGTATCAACATCTACATCACCAAATCAATATGGCTAGATACATCTTGAATTATAGTTACATAATATACTAATTTTATATTATAGATCGATATTGCTACTTTTTCTATGAAGTTAGTCAAATTTAGAATACGTTGACTTGGAACAAAACTAAACATTTACTGGGGAGTACTACTCCCTCCTCCCGAAATAAATCTACTTTTAGCTTTGTCTTAAGTCAAAAAAAACTTTGACCAACTTTATTAAATTATCAACATTTACAGCACCAAATTAATACCGCTAGATACATCTTGAATTATAGCTACATAATATATTAATTTTATATTATAGATATTGCTACTTTTTCCATGAAGTTAGTCAAATTTAGAATAGTTTGACTTGGAGAAAAACTAAGCATACACTTATATATGTTTTTGGCACGAAGGGAGTAGGTTGTGACTTGTGTGGTCGATCAGTTTATGGCTGTGGAGGCCATTTTCCTAACAAAGAAACACAGCATCCACACGCCTCAAAATCAAGCAGCCAACTTTCTTACTCCCATGGAATTGAGAACCGAGGAACGTGGACCTATTATGCACTTTCAAAGCTCAAACGCAAACTACCACATTTAGACTAGTCACAATGGGAAGTATCATATATTAGTATCATGCATATGATACTAGTCTATGTTACTAACTCCACAATGCATAGTAACATATGTGTGGTATCATATAATACAACATTAATTAGGTTGTAGACTCATAATGCATTGGAATCCGTTATGTTACGATATCTACCTATGATACTACTCTCACTTCTCTCATCATTAATTACAGTGACATATCAGCTTTTTGCCAATATGACATGCTGATACCCCATTGTGGCTAGTCTTACGCCCAGGGAAAAGAATCGAAGCAGCTCCCAACCTGACTCAGAGGCGCATTAACTTATGTCTATCGACGTGACGTGATAGGTCTGCGATGAAGACCTCGGCAGGCTCAAATCCCATGCAAAGCTGGACGTACGACTCCTCCGTTGATATATTTCGATTCGAATTCCATACATGCTAACCGCTGCACTGGCATAGTGGCTGGTCATGTTCATCTCAGAAAGTCGGTACTAATAGCTACTCCATGGAATGTTTGTAGACAAAAAGTAATGCTACGAAGAGATGCATAGTACAGCTACGAAATGTTCGTAGAGAAATGCATAGTCCTATAGGCTACAAGGCTAAAACTACTATTTAACTTTCTATAGTTAAACCGCTTGAAATAATTGAGATGCTCCAGCTAAATTCCTCAAGATTGGGACATACTTTTGTCATGTTCATGATTATTTGGAAACTTCGGAACATCGCCAACCAGGGGCGGACCCAAGTACATGCGACTCAAAATTTTAAATTTCCTTAGTATTTGTACATATTTTAAAAGAAAAATCATCAAATCATGAATTTCTTAGAAGGGGTGCCCCCAGTCAAATGTTGTGCCCCAGTCGGATTTTTTTCTGGGTCCGCCCCTGTCGCCAACACCATTTTTCTGAAATTCCAATAATCCGACAACAACAACGCATTTTCTGACTTACGCTTCGGTTGCATAGGAGTTTACATCTGATAAGATCGCCATCGTGTCTTGTACCGTGGGTCTGAGAATTTTGACACGTGGGACTTAGATCCAGCATGTCAATGATGCAATACGGTACACTATTTTTTGCGAGTCAATGACCAAAATTGCAAAAGTTCATTGGCTTAAAAATGGCGTGTTTTTAAGCCAATGAACTTTTGCAGTTTTGGTCATTATGGTTTAGCCTGATACTTAAAAATGGTGAGTAACCATGATACATGCATGGAGACGTGTATATCTCAACCATGCATGGTTTCAAATTTTGATTTCAAAATTATTTCCTCCACAACTAAAATACCGGTAAATTTCAGCGATTTGAATTTTAATTTGGGCCAAAGGACCTAAAGTTTGACTAGAAATCGACTAAAATTCAACCAACTCTTTAGCTTATGAGTTTGAAAAAGAAATCATATTCGGACTTTGGTGTACGACTGAAAGGAAATTGTTTCGGCATGTACTGAAAATGACAAAGATTCGAAATTCATTGAAGAGGAGAAGCTCAGCCATGCACCAGTGCACCACTCGTCCACTCCCGTCTACATGAGTTACTTAACTAAAACTGCATTTCACATTTCGATCCATCTAATTCTAACCGCTCACTCACAACCAAATCAAAAAACTTAACACACGGACGCATCAGATCTAGGCACGCTAGCTTTTAGGATCTAGCTAGAGCTACAAGAACAGCAATGCCAACCTGGCGTCGACTCCCTGAGGCAAGCCGAGCTAGCAGCCGCGGAGGACGACCCAGATGTCGGAGAAAGCCTGGAGGATGACGGGGTGGAGGCGCGTGGGGTTGAGGGACAGGTACGTCCGCAGCAGCCGCTCCAGCTCCGCCGCGCCGAACACCTGTCGCTCCACGATCATCTCCACCATGGACTCCCGGAAGTCGCCGTACGGGTCCCTCGATCGCCTCACCACCGCCAGCCCCTTCCTCAGCTCCTCTTCCGCCGTCACCACCGGCCGGAATCCCACATGAACCTCCTCCTTCACTCTGCACGAGGACGACTCCACACAGCTCGCTGCCCGCCGCCTCCTCCTCCTCCGCGGCCTCTTTGTTTGCTGCGGCCGCTGGCGGTGGTGGTGGCGATGCTTGGGCAGCACATTGCTGGAGGTGTAGAAGCCGGAGGAGTCGGAGGACACGAGACTTCTCGCCGAGAGGAACGCCTCCGTCTCCATGTCGTCGTCGCTGTCGTCGGTATCTTCGTCGTCGTCAGTGGTGGTGAAGCCGTAGGGGTTGGTGGAGAGCTTCCTCACGACTCGTCGTCGGTGGCGTTCTTGAAACGACGGCTGCGAGCATGGGCATGGCGGAAGGAGGCGCAGCTCCTTGTTCGCTCGTGACCCTTCTTGTTCTCCTCCGGCTGTTGGCGACTGAGGAGGCCAAGAGTAGCGGAGGAGGAGGAGGGCGGGACGCGTGGGAGTGGGAGGAGATTGGTCGATGTCACTGCGGTGGCAGAGGTTGCGGTGGAGGAGGAGGTGGATATGGCGGTGAAGGTGGAGGTGGAGGATGAGGAGCTGCACGAGGAGCGGAGGATTGAGTTGGCGGGGCGGAGCAGCCAGGCGAGGCGGTCCTTGAGCCGCCGGCTGCCGCTTCTGCTGCCGTTCATCGAGAGCATTGGAGCTATCTGCTGCTGGGGGGCTATGGCGAGGCGATGTCTCGCCGGCCCGTGGTTGACTGGTCCTGGTATTTATAGCCGAAGGGAAGTCGTGCCATGTCTTGCCCGTGTAGGTTCGCGGTGAATGGGCTTTCGAACAAACATGTGGGCTGTGGGCCGTGCCACGGTGCCGGTCTCCACACCTCCCCACGGATTCCGAGTCGTACTCGTACGTGCACGCGTGAGTCCGGTTCGAACTAGAACAAGGGTCGACCTCGACCCGCCATTAACAAATACGGAGTAGCAGTGCTAAGGGTTCCTAGCTGCTATAATTTGCTTCCAGAACAGCGGGGATCGGGTCATCGGGCTGCTGCGCCACTCGATCACGCATGGGTTATGTCATCAATCCTTTGACCTGCGTGAGCTTTCGTGGCCACAAGTCCGACAAGAAGAGCGTTGCGAAGAAGCCGGAATCAGCAGCGGCGACTCAAACGACAGAGGCAAACCAAAGCGCCGGCCCGAAACGAGCGGAGGCAGCGGCAGGCAAACCTCGCCGGATCATGGGTGGCGGCGGCAAAGCGGAGGTTGCGCCGTGCCGTGGCAGTTTTACGCCGTATCGTCCGCTCCATAGCTACGACATCGACCCCATCGCTAACGCCATGTACTTTTACGGGAGTGTTGGCCAGATTATGTGTTAATTCTTTGTAGGGCACGTCCAATTGTTTCTTTTTAAAGACATCATGTATAGAACTCCATATTTGTACGTACTACATAGGGTGTAAATGATAGAATAATTTCTGCATTGTGCTCAATTCTGAAATCGTTTTTAAGGTTTGAGGGAATCCGACGAATAAGTATATCTGATTATGAACTTGATACCCGGATACGATATAGGGATATGGCATGGCAAACGGCTCCGAAAATGTATTATCTGCAAATTAAATAGGATTATCTGACGCTTTTAATCCGAATAATCCAATTTTCTACCTAATACTAACTTAATAGAGCACAATTTGTTGGTAGTTCATTTCCGAGTTAGTCCATTGAACAACAATTCACTTACATAGTCATTGTACAAACTGTGGAGTATCACTTTGTTAGTTTACTATGTTATTGAACAATTATTTTTGGTTGTATGGTTTGACGATATATTTATGCGTGTACGGTCCGATTAATTTTGTTACCATCCAGAGTCCGCTCCATTTCTGATCCGAATCCACGATCACATATATCCGTCTCCAAATACGCAACCGGTCATTATACGTTCCACTCCGGATCGATTAAAAAATGTTATACAGGATATGTATAGACAAAATCTGATCCGATCGGAGACATTTACACCCCTAATAGTACATGAATGGTTGCTACTAACCTACTCCTAATATGAATCTCTGATTTTGTGTTGTGCACCTAGAACTTATATTTTGTTTCTCTCTATCGTATATCCTGTAGACTACACTTGCTACGACTGAACGAAGGTACGTTCGCAGCAGCCGCCAACTCGGCCGCGCCGAACACCCGGCGCTTCACAGTCATCTCAAGTTCTCCACCATGGCCCCACGGAAGTAGCCGTATGCTGGGTATCCTTCTTATTATGTGAGCTGTGCCGAGATGGTCATTTGAAAATTTTCAGGCGGTCCAAACTTGTGCAGCACCCCACTACAAGAATTATGATTCAGAATTATTTTGGACTTCACACGTGATGGAAGGGGATCTTATGCATCCCAGCCAGCCACCGCCAGGTGTAGTGGCGGAAATTCCAGGTTATCCTCCACGACAAAAGGAAGAGGAAGAAAAGCAAACTGAAGGGAAGGAGAAGAAGTTGAAAGAAGATCTTGTTCCCCCACGAGTTTGTGAAGTCTAGATCCACTAGATTGTCTTCTTCAAACAGTAGTTTCACCATTTTTTATGAGATTTCTCCAATCTCTAACTCTTGTGTCCCAAATCTTATTGTTGCATCCAAAAATATGCGATATCTTGATATCCCCTACTGCTATCTATTTAGGACGCAGCTTCAGTGACAGATTTTCTAAGTCATCGAGCGACTTACCTCATCATCTGTCCCTCCGTTTATATCCGACGGAAAAGATTCATTCAAATCTGAAACTCAATAATAAAAAAAATTCAGAGAAATTGAAAAAATTCCAATAAAAACACAAATGATTCGTTAGCTGAAAAGAAAAACCTCATACAGCGTTCCCGGCTACAATGATCGCTGGAACTAGGACAAGGACAAGGGTACCACGCGTGCACATGGGATGGAACGCACGCACGGACGCGCATGTGAGCCTCAGTTACGCTGTTCATCCCCAGTGCTTGCCTGCCGGCAGACGGCCGGCCGGGAACGCAGCGTAGTGTCATTCGAGTTGCCGATCATGGGTGTCTGCCTGAGTCGGCGACACCGACGCGTCCTGTATCTCTTGCTAGGATTGGCCGACGACGTCGATGCCAGTGCGCTTACTGTATTTACATGTTGCGAGCATGGCTACAGCGTTGAAATACTGCTGGCGGTGTCACTGACGAAACAATCGTAGCAGGTTGACGACATCTTACTTTTCTTTCACCGCTTCCTGCCTTGGACCTTTGTGATTGTGGTCTACTCATTTTCCAGATGGGTGTGATTATGAGCTAGCTACACCAGAAGATATGCTCGTCCTCGCATGTGTTGATTTGTTTGACTGACGCAAATAGGAGTAAGACCTCCTGGTAATTATTCACCAGTTCGATGGTGCCATGCATGCTCTCCACTAGCAGTCTTTGATTGTCACCCGTGAGATGGTACATTTCCGCATGCATATATATTCTCTACAAGAAAAAAACACGTGCAGCACTTCACTATCTCTCGGGTCGCCCCCCTCCAAGCGGCTCAGCGGTGTGAACCCTAATCCCGCCGCCGCCTCCCACCTTCTCCTCCTCGCCGTCCTAGAGGTAGCTGCGGGCGAAGCTCTGTGGCCGTCGAGGAAGGGGGTGGTGAGTTTCTCGTCCGTTTTCTCCGGACTTGGCTCGCAGTTGGAGGGACTCGCGTGCTTGGGATCATTCGTCGGCTCGGCCGGCTTGATGGGAGTGGGATGGCGGTTTGGCACGCGTTGGCTGCTAGCCATGGTGCTCCTCCGGCGGACATGGTGGCCCTCCCTGCCTAGATCCGGCCCACAACGGACTGGCACGTAGGTCTTGCGGCGGACGGTGATCGCATCCCAGGGCGGCGGCGTCGCGACTCCCTTACGGGGTGTGGGTTGTCTCCTTCGGCCTTTACGTCAGCGCCCTCCGTTGATATATTCGATTCGAATTCCATACCATGCTGACGGCTGCACTGGCAGGTCATGTTCACCTCAGAACGTCGGTACTAATAGCTACTCCATGGAATGTTTGTAGAGAAAAAAGTAATGCTATGAAGAGATGCATAGTACAGCTACGAAATGTTCGTAGCGAAATACATTGTCCTACAAGGCTACACCTGCTATTTACTTTCTATAGTTTAAACCGCTTGAAACATTGAGATGCTCCAAGCAGTCCCTACTCCCTACACGTAGGATATCAAGAAATCAGTTTCAAGAGTAGAGTTTTTTTTTTTGCGAGTTAGAGAGTAGAATTAACAAAGACTATATAGCTACTTTAAAAAAAAATCGAAAAGGAGGCTTAAACCCGGCTTCTCATATACTACTAGAACCACACTCCGCGCATGTCTTCACAAGTCTTAGCCATTCACACTAGTAAAGATCATCTTGATTTCACGCAGGATTGCTTCACCTATTCATCGCCTAGCCAAGACCCTGATTGGCAGCACATCGGCGTTCAAACGGCCCCTAAATTCCCGATTAATCTCTTTACTTGGGACATTCCTTTGTCGTGCTCATGATTATTTGGAAACTTCGGAACATCACCAACACCAGAGTTTTCTGAATTCCGATGATTCGACAACAACAACGCATTTTCTGTCTTTACTCTTCGGTTGCATAGGGGTTTAGTGAACCAACCGATAAGATCGCCATCGTGTCTTGTATTTGTGGGTCTGAAAATTTTGAAACATGGGACTGAGATCCAGCGTGTCAATGATGCAAGCATCTACGGTACACCATTTTTGCGTGTTTTGGTCATTATGTTTAGCCTGATAACCACGATACATGCATGGAGACGTGTATATGTCAAACATGCATGGTTTCGAATTTTGATTTCAGAGTTATTTCGGCCACAATTAAAATCACCGGTAGATTTCAGTGATTCGAATTTTAATTTTGGCCAAAGGACCTAAAGTTTGACTAGAAATCGACTACAATTCAACCAACTCTTTAGCTTATGAGTTTGAAAAGAAAAAAAAAACATATTCGGACTTAATTTGGTGTACTACTGAAGTGAGGAAATTGTTTCATCATGTACTGAAATGACAATGATTCGAAATTCATTGAAGATGAGAAGCTCAGCCATGCAACAGTGCACCACTCGTCCACTCCGCCCGTCTACATGAGTTACTTAACACTGCATTTCACATTTCGATTCATCTAATTCTAACCGCTCACTCACAACCAAATCAAAAAACTTAACACACGCACGCATCAGATCTAGGCACGCTAGCTTTTAGGCTCTAGCTAGAACTACTAGTACAACATGCCGACCCGGCGGCGTCGACTCCCTGAGGCAAGCCTCGCTAGCAGCCGCGGAGGACGACCCAGATGTCGGAGAAAGCCTGGAAGATGACGGGGTGGAGGCGCGTGGGGTTGAGGGACAGGTACGTGCGCAGCAGCCGCTCCAGCTCCTCCGCGCCGAACACCTGCCGCTCCACGATCACCTCCACCATGGACTCCCGGAAGTCGCCGTAGGGGTCCCTGGACCGCCTCACCACCGCCAGCCCCTTCCTCAGCTCCTCTTCCGCCGTCACCACCGGCCGGAATCCCACATGAACCTCGTCCTTCACTCTGCACGACGACGACTCCACACAGCTCGCTGCCCGCCGCCTCCTCCTCCTCCGCGGCCTCTTTGTTTGCTGCGGCCGCTGGCGGTGGTGGTGGCGATGCTTGGGCAGCACATTGCTGGAGGTGTAGAAGCCGGAGGAGTCGGAGGACACGAGACTTCTCGCCGAGAGGAACGCCTCCGTCTCCATGTCGTCGTCGCTGTCGTCGGTATCTTCGTCGTCGTCAGTGGTGGTGAAGCCGTAGGGGTTGGTGGAGAGCTTCCTCACGACCACGTCGGCGGTGGCGTTCTTGAAAAGACGGCAGCGAGCATGGGCATGGCGGGAGGAGGCGCAGCTCCTTGTTCGCTCGTGACACTTCTTGTTCTCCTCCGGCTGTGGGCGTGGGAGGAGGCCAAGAGCGGAAGAGGAGGGCTGGACGCGTGGAAGGAGATCAGTCGCTGCGGCGGCAGAGGTTGTGGTGGAGGAGGAGGTGGATATGGCGGTGAAGGTGGAGGTGGAGGATGAGGAGCTGCAGGAGGAGCGGAGGAGGGAATTGGCGGGGCGGAGCAGCCAGGCGAGGCGGTCCTTGAGCCGGCGGCTGCCGCTTCTGCTGCCATTCATCGAGAGCATTGGAGCTATCTGCTGCTGGGAGGCTATGGCGATGTGAGATCTCGCCGCCCGTGGTTGACTGGTCATGGTATTTATAGCCGAAGGGAAGTCGTGCCATGTCTAAAGGCCCGTTTAGGTTTGCGGTGAATGGGGCTTTCGAAGAACATGTGGGCTGTGGGCCGTGCCACGGTGCCGATCTCCACACTTCCGCACGATCCCGCGTAGTAGAGCGTTTTAACCTGGAAAAAAAAAGACGTAATACAGCGTTCGCCACTACAATGATCTCCCTCAAAAATAATGTGAAGAAAAAATTGATCTCCCTCAGGAGAAAAATAGATAGCTCAGCAGATACGCTGAAAAAAACGTACTACAGTCAATCATACCACGCGTGCCATCAGCCCATGTCGTAGACGGATTCCGAGTCGTACCTGCACACGTGAGTCCGGTGTTCGAACTAGAACAAGGGTGAAGGGTCGAGGTACAAATAGCAGGGCGAAGGGTTTAGCTTAGCTGCTATAATTTGCTTCCAGAACTGAGGGGATCAGGTCATCGGGCTGCTACGCCACTCGATCACGCATGGGTTATGCCAATCCTTTGGCCTGCCTGAGCTTTGGCGGCCACAAGTCCGGCAAGAAGAGCGCCGCGAAGAAAACGGAATCAGCAGCGGCGGCGTCCACTGCATCATGTATAAAACTCCATATTTGTATGTAGTACATGGGGTGTAAATGGATAGGATAATTTTCTTTTCAAAATCCATATCCAGTTTAAAGGAATCTGACGAATAAGTATATCCGATTATGAACTTGACATCCAGATACGCTATAGGATATGGTATGGCAAACGGCCCGAATGTATATTTTTCGCAAATTAAATAGCATTATCGAATAATCCGATTCTCTACCAAAGACTAACCTAATAGAACACAATTTGTTTTTAGTTCATCCATTGAATAGTCATTGTACAAACTGTGGAATACAACTTTGTTAGTTTACTAGTAGATTGTTAAACAATTGTTTTTGGTTATATGGTTTGACGATTTATTTATGCGCGTACCTATATCAGATTAATTTTGTTTTCGTTCAGAGTCCGCTCCGTTTCCGTTATGAATCCACGATCACATATATCCGGCTCCAAATCCGCAACTGGTCATCTAATTATTATGGCCCGATGGTCGGGCCGGGACGGGCTCGGGCTTGGATTTTTCTGCACCGAGCTTTTTTAGGCCTGGCCCGAGAAATGTCCAGGCATAATTACAAGATCATGCCAATGGCCACAAATGACCAAGGCAGAGCGCACACACACCCCACTCCTCTCCAAAACCTAAGCCTAGTCTCTCCTACCGAAAAAAAAAACACCTCATACAGCGTTCCCGGCTACAATGATCGCTGGAACTAGGACAAGGGTAGTACATGGGATGGAACGCACGCGCGGACGCGCATGTGAGCCTCAGTTACGCTGTTCATCCCCAGTGCTTGCCTGCCGGCAGACGGCCGGCCGGGAACGCAGCGTAGTGTCATTCGAGTTGCCGATCATGGGTGTCTGCCTGAGTCGGCGACACGACGCGTCCTGTATCTCTTGCTAGGATTGGCCGACGACGTCGATGCCAGTGCGCTTACTGTATTTACATGTTGCGAGCATGGCTACAGCGTTGAAATACTGCTGGCGGTGTCACTGACGAAACAATCGTAGCAGGTTGACGACATCTTACTTTTCTTTCACCGCTTCCTGTCTTGGACCTTTGTGATTGTGGTCTACTCATTTTCCAGATGGGTGTGATTATGAGCTAGCTACACCAGAAGATATGCTCGTCCTCGCATGTGTTGATTTGTTTGACTGACGCAAATAGGAGTAAGACCTCCTGGTAATTATTCACCAGTTCGATGGTGCCATGCATGCTCTCCACTAGCAGTCTTTGATTGTCACCCGTGAGATGGTACATTTCCGCATGCATATATATATATCCTGCAGCGTGGTATCTACCGCATTGTCGATGGCGGGTCTCGGCGGCATGGCGTTGCGGGGGTCTCGGCGATTAATGTGTGATGATGGATGCACGCAGGGCGGTGACACTGTCTGAGGTCGTGGTGGCGTCGATGGCAGGCCTGACAAGGTCAATGTGTTAATTCCTCCTGAAGATAGGTTCGCGAAAGACGACGGCTTCTGGAGCGTGTGCATAAGGCGCGCGCTACGGGTCTACTCGACCGGTTTATGCTCCTGGTTCGTCGTCAGGCGACTTGGTGAGGCCTACGATTTTAGATGACATGCGTGGGTGTACGGTTTGGGCACGATGGCCCCGAACATGGGCATCCCTTCATCAAGTGACAGTTGTGTCAGAAAGGTGGCTTCCTATTTTCTTTATAATGGCATTGATGAATAAATTTAATTAAAAAAATTGTGTCATAATTTTAATTCAGAGGTCAGAGTTTCAACCTCCATTTTAAAAAAAAAACTAGATTTTTCCTTCAACATATGTACTGTTGTGCAAATTGTAGGTGGATGCACTAACTCTTGTGATATATGGGAATGAGGAAATAGTTGGTGACAGGTGAGACCGGGTGTGGTGCTTCCTCCTGGGTTTGGGCATGTGAAAAGAATGGAGGTGCCCACGCCCTCCCCAACGGCATCCTTCCCACGAATAACATAGGATTTCGAGGGCTACAGCTATGCGTACCCAAAATTGCACTCGTATCAACCAAATAAAAACGCATTTGGTATAGGCAAACCTGTGTGTGCTTGGCTTCATTAAATGTAGCAACATCTGTATAATATTTTCAATGCATTTGTTTGTTGAACTTGAAGAACTGAAGCAACAATCTATGAACTCCCCATAGTTTTGACCGCAAGTAAGCCGTGTCTTTATCCACTGGGGTAGCTTCTCTGCGGGGAAAGAGAAACTCCTGCTTGATGAGGTGTGTGAGTAACGTGAGTCAACCAACAGCATTGCAGCATAGTCATTTACATGCCTGATTGCTCTACCTGCAAGCAAGTTATGCACCATATATAAACTAAAGCGACAATATTATTAAGGAATCAGCATCACAATGTTATAAAATGACAAAGGAGCTTACCGATAGATTGATTCACAGCTTTCATGCATAAATTCTCATAGTACTCTTGACCACTTCTATTGCACTTCCTTAGTATACCAAAACCAGGCTCAAGCTTACATTCATCATTGCCGCTGAATGACGTATCATCTAGTAGTATAATTTCCTATGTGCTTTATTGTCTCCATCAGTTCCATGTCATCTGGGCTTGGATAAGGCAATCCAACCATCAGAACACAACGACCCATACCATCACTGAAGTTTATACCTTCTGAGATTTTCCCACCAACAACAGCCAATAGAAGTGCACCGTTGACACCTGTGTCTCCTGAATTTTTGCTGCAGGACTGAATTGCCCCCTTGTATTTGTTGAGTACCACCTCGACATCAACACTGTTTCTTGGCTCTCTGAACACATGTTTCTTCTTAGAAATCTTGGAAATTGTGCCTGAAGCCGTCCATGCATCATAAACTTGCTTTATATACTCATAGGAAGCAAAGAACATTACTATTCCTTCTGGCACTACTGACACTATATTGCAAAGAAAACGCCCAAGCTCTTCGATCTGTACATATAGGCAACGAAGATAGGAAATAAATGACATGCATTTGAGTAGAGCCTATTACCAAAGTTGGTCAACACAAGAACAAATATAAACTGTAAACTGAGACTATATTTTTACAGAACAGAAGTTGCAATGGTAAAGAGTTTGCACGCATCAATCCATTTTGAAGGCTAGCATTTATATTTCATAGTAAAATGCGACCAAATAAAGCAGGACATATGCACTGATGCATGTGTATTTGAGCAAGTTCTAACATTGCAATGCTGATTGAAAACAAAGAGTCATATGTGTTAAAAGCTGTAAATATATTTTAACATAAATTTGTACTAACTGGATTAATTATGTAGATGAATAACACATGCAATACTATCAAAAGATTTACCACGTACGCCCTAATTAATTTTGCCCAAAGAATATTTGCATCTTGATATTTATAAATTATTAATCAGAAATCAGTGCCCACTACAAGATAAACTAATAACATAGAATTCTCATATACATTAGAGTAGCAAAAGGAAAAGGATAAATGACTCGAGGAACACGAACCATGGTAGAAGAGCTCCTTGAACCGTAGCTGAAATCAAATGTCATGCCTGAGGGTCCACGTGTAACAGCTATAGGAAGAATACACTCGGAGGGAACAATATGGTTGCATGAGAAGAATTTTATATCACTCGGCAATAAGCTCGGAAACAAGCGCAATCTGGTTTCTTCAATAGGCTGAAGGGTTCCACCAGTCATAATAACAGCATGAGCCTCATCTGTAACCTGCAAAAGGAAAGATTTATAATATATTACGTGAAATAGGACATCTCTTGTGTCCAAACAACAAATGGAGAAAGGTTACATCACCTCTGAAAATGTTTTCTCTGCACAAAGCATCACAAATTTGATATATGCATCTCAGGTCCACCAGGCTTCTGCCGTGCAACTATGATTCTTCCATCATCATTGCAGTTCAATAGGGAGCGTAAAAAGTTAGCCAATGACTGAAATCTCGCTATACTGCTTCCTTCATCATGCTGCTGCAGATGATTCAAATCATTCACACATCTTGGGTGATAAGTAATTTGTTGGCATATCCGCTAACCTGCAAATCATAGACAATTGATCTATAGATTCTGGACAACAAAATACTGAAATGACATGTAGTGGAAGAAATATTTCACCTTGTGGATTATATTGCTTTCCTCAGATACTGACAAAGTTTTACTATGTTTATGTTATCGATATCAAGGGAGAATAAGAACTTATTTATAGTCATAGAGGTCATAGTGGAGGAACAATCATCATTGCTTATCAAAACTCGTAGGAATGACCGTGTTAGAACTGTCAGAGTCTGGATGTAACGTCGATTTCCAGCTCCCAGGACATTCTGAAATCTATTGAGATACGCCTCCAGATGGGAAAGAACTGCCCTCAACTAGGAAATGAATCATAAAATTAAGTTAGTTTCCACAATTGAAAAGACAGTCTCAGTTCATTTGCTAATTAGTTTGCTTTGTAAGGAAACTTAAAAAAATGGACCAAAGATGATCATTCTTAATAGTTTTTGAATGATCATTCTTAATATTTTGCTGTCTGCCACAGCAACACAACGAGGAAAGTCAAAGCTCTCTACCAGAAAACTCCTTCTAGTTAGGTCCCTTTGTATGGGAACCTACTTACGGTATCTATGTTCGCATCTTGCTTAACATTATTGAATGTGCAAAGCTAAGGACTTATGAAACTAGAGTCCAGATGCAGTCGGAATAATTCTGAATTAAAAGAGGATGGAACAGAAATAGCTATGTTTATTGTTTTGAATGAGGTGCATCACAATGCAGCTTCTGACAGATGTTGGAGATCTAGAACTAAGAACAAAAACATCGTTGACATACTGTGAGGGGCAAGGCAATTATGAGGAGCACAAAAGAAAGGAAATTATGAGGAAGGTAACCTGCGATGATGTGATCTTTGAGTTGTACATGCTAGTAAGGGATCTGCTAAGTTGTGAGCCTCATCTATGATGACAACACTATTCCTCAGATTAAGGCCAAGCGACTCTCTAGCTGACTTCAACAACAAAGACTGGTAAGGAAGTACTACAAGGTCAGCTGAGCGGACCATGTCACGTGCACCGTAGTACGGACATGTTCCAATCTTCTTTCCAATCTGTGCCAAATCCTCAATGTCCAATGCACCATGATCTAACACTTCGCTCTTGAACTGTTTTTGCAGACTTCTCTTCGCTAACATTGGACACCCACAAGAGGTCTTTGCTCGGCACCCTTTCTGTCATCACCTCGACCTGAATACCACAAACAAATGATTTTTAGCAGCTTACAACGAAGCGGTAAATGGAAGCATGCTGATGGTATTTGACCAAAGCATATGAAAAATGGTAGCTAAACAATTGTGTGAAATCAGCATATATGAGGAAACAAAAGACAAAAGATAATGTGTACATTGGATGCAAGTATGAGAAAATTTAACTCAGTGCATATCTAGATACATTTCCACCAAGAATGACAAAACAAAGTTCAGTTTGAAATCTTCTGGAGAAATCACGGTCGTGAAACAGTCCTAATTATACCTATCATTCATGTAAGCATGGCAGCCACAAACACGCAAGAAGCAGCTTAATTTGGGTACAGAGGTCAAATGTAATAACAAAACAACAGCCTATCATTGGTAATAAAATTTTGACTTGATTGGCACATGCCTTATTTTGCTGATCCTCTTGTTTTTTAGCAGTTCCAAGCACCTCTCGTTGATCGGTTCACACTCCCCAGCTTCTGGACGTCTGCAAGCAAACTCACTACAGATCAACTTACCCCAATCAAAGCCCCAAAATAAACGAACCAAATCCACTCACCCATGTTAATGCACAAGTTCTTCTGGACCCCAAGCACTGTCGTAGCTTCCCTGAGAACTCTGTCTTCTTGAGCTCACCGACAAACTGTGAGAGCTGCGAATGCGTGCGGCTAGTGAAGAACACCTTGGGAGTCACCTCCTCCTCCTCCTCTTCATCCCCATCACCCTCGCTCTCACTACTACTATCTCCACCACAATGCGCCCGCTTCCCGGCCTGCCGTTGTTCCCTCCTCGTCCTCACTCTCGTACTCGTCCAGCAAGAACTCCTCCTCGCCGTCATCCCCGGTTCCCTCGGATTTCTCCGAACCCGCCGCCTTCCTGAGTTCCTGTCCTCTCGGGGTGAGGCTTCTTCTCCTTCCTGCTCTCCTTCTTCGGCAGCAGCGGGGTGAAATCCCGCATCCAATCGGGCTCGTCGTCTTCGCCGCCGCCGGCCGAGCCATTAGCCCGGTCGGGTGGCCCTGCGCAGCTGCGTCGCGGTGGTCCAGGAGCCACTGGAGCGCGCTGCAGATGACGCTGAGGGTCTTTCCGGTGCCTACTGCGACTCGTGGGAGGCGGAATCGTTAGGGATTTGAGGGGAGCGGCTGAGAAGGAGGAGAAGGGGAGAACTTACCGGTAGGGCTCTCGAGGAGGGCGAGAGAGCGGGGGCCGGAGGAGAGGGCGGCGTAGAGGAAGGACATGAACTCAGACTGGATCGGGTACGGCGCGAAAGGGAACGCCGGGAAGTCTCGCCGCGGCGGCGCCATTTTGGCGAGCGCGCGCTGATGCAATGCGGGTTTCAGGGTTTCCCGCGTGTCAGCCGTAGTATAGCTGGCCAAACGGGATGCTCTTAGCGGGCCGGCCTAGAGGGGAACTCCTATGCGGCGCTAATGGACGACCCATTTCACTCGGTCGAGTTTTCCAATGTTTCTTTCCCTTCGCGCGCATTTCACTCGGCCCATTTCCGATTTTTCTGACTGCTTTTTTTCGTGGTCTTTAGTTCAACAAAAAAAATAGTACGAAAATTGGAACCATTTTGAAAATTGGGACCATTTTTAAATTTAGAAACCTTTTCAAAATTTAGAACCATTTTAAATTCGGAAGCATTTTTAAAATTTGGAACCATTTTTAAATGGAAACATTTTTAAATTTGGAACCATTTCAAAAATGGAACCATTTTAAAAAATTAACAATTTTCAAATTTGTAACCATGTTCAAAATGGAACGATTTTTAAATTCGGAACCATTTTAAAAATTGGAACCATTTTCAAAATGAAACCATTTTAAAATTTGGAACCATTTTCAAAAATGAACAATTTTTAATTTTTGAACAATTTTAAATTTAGAACCATTTTTTAATTTGGAACCATTTTCAAATTTGGAACCATTTTCAAATTTGGAACCATTTTAAATTCGGGACCATTTTAAAAATTGAGCCATTTTTAAATTCGGAACCATTTTAAATTCGGAACCATTTTTAAATTTGGAACCATTTTTAAATTCGTAACCATTTTCAAAATGGAACCATTTTCAAAATTGGAACCCTTTTTACTTTTGGAACCATTTTCAAAATTAGAACCATTTTCAATTTTGGAACCGTTTTCAAATTTGAAACCATTTTCATTTTGGAACCATTTTCAAAAAAATTAAAAGAACGAAAAATAATAAAGAAAAATAAATAAAAAACAAAACATAAAAGAAAAACGAAAAAGAAACAGAAAAGAAAAAATAAACAGAAAATAAAAAAGAAACAAAAAAGAAACAGAAAAGAAAAAAAAAGAGAAAAAAAGGCGCCAGACGGGCCGGCCTGTAAAGCGCCGCGGAAGAATTCGTGTTGGCGACGCCGCATAGGATTTGCCGCCTAGAGGCACGCATTTCTGGGCCGCCACGTGAGTAAACTGCTCTTAGCGGGCCCACTTCTTCCAGAAACATTGGGAGCTTTGTGCAGCAGAAGTGACTGTTGTGGTGATGCGAGTACTGAAAGGAGAAGACGACCCGGTTGTAATAAACAACACCTTTGTGGTTCTGATTCCGAAGGTGGCAAGTCCAGAGGAGTTGGGTCAGTTTAGACCTATTAGTGTGTAATGTTATTTACAAAATAGCCTCTAAAGTGGCTCCTAACAGGCTAAAGAAGGTGTTACCTGAGATTATCTCGGAGGAGCAGTCTGCGTTTGTTCTAGGCAGGCTAATTACTGACAACATAATCACATTATGAGTGCCTTCATTTTTGAAGAGCAAGAGAGCCCAAAATCTAAGGTGATGTGCTCTGAAGTTGGATATGAAGAAGGCTTATGATCGGGTAGAGTGGAGCTACTTGAAGGCAATCATGTTACGACTGGGGTTTCATAGCCGGTGGGTGGAGATGATCATGAGACTGGTCACTTCTGTATCTTTTCCAGTTCTCTTCAATGGGGAGTGTACCGAGAGTTTTATCCCATCTAGGGGTATACGTCAGGGAGATCCTATCTCCCCCTATCTTTTCTTGTTGGTAGCGGAGGGCCTTTCGTGCCTGTTAAACTCAAGATTGGAGTCATCGAACTTAAGCGGTATTAAGGTGGCACCGACAGCTCCGGCTGTTGGACACCTACTCTTCGCAGATGACAGCCTGCTGTTCTTCAGGGCAAATAGGGAGAGTGCTGAGGAGATCAAGGATGTGTTGAGAATTTATTGTCGTGCTTCGGGACAACAGGTAAATATGGATAAATCGTCAATTCACTTTGCAAAAGGATGCAACGCGGTGATCATGGAGGAAATTATGAACACGTTGGAGGTACATAATGAAGCCTTGAGTGAGAAGTATCTAGGAATGCCATCTGATGTGGGCACCTCGTCTAGCGGTGCTTTCAAATATTTGAAGGATAGTTTGGAAAAGAGTACAAAGTTGGATAGAGATGCTTTTATCTGCAGGAGGCAAGGAAGTTTTGATCAAATCTGTAGCTCAAGCAATACCCACATTCTCTATGTCATGCTTCAAATTGCCTAGGGGTTTATGCAGGCATATAGACAGTTTACTTCGAAACTTCTGGTGGGGAAGTAAAGAAGGTAAGAGTAAAACATGATGGGTAGCATGGGAGGAAATGACCAGACCGAAGAGTCATGGTGGGCTAGGTTTTAGAGACATTGAACTTTTCAATTTGGCTCTCCTAGCAAGGCAAGCATGGCGGATGGTACAAGAACCCAACACATTGAGTGCAAGAATTTTGAAAGCAGTTTACTTTCCTGCGTGCGAGTTCTTGGAAGCAGAACTGGGCTCGGCACCATCCAGGGTGTGGCGAGCGATTATGGAGGGGAAAGACGTACTAAAACAAGGTCTTATCCGTCGTATTGGTACAGGGGAGCATATAAACATTTGGAACATGAACTGGTTACCTAGAGACGGTTTGCTGCGGCCAGTGTGTTGTCCACATGATGAACCCCGAAACTAGTAAGCGAACTGATTGACCCACACATGAAATCATGGAATATGGAGAGAGCCAAACTGGTTTTGGCGTCGATGGATGCTGAAGTGGTGTAGAATATACCGCTACCATCAAGGCAGTAGGCGGATCGCTGGGCGTGGCATTATGAACGGCGAGGTGTGTTTCTCGGTTCGCTCAGCATACCACATGTTGGCGAACACGAGGGAGAGGAGGACGGCGTGGCTAGAAGGAAGCGCCGGAAGATCTGATACGAAAAAGGAGGAGAAGGAGTGGACACAGTTGTGGCAAGTCAGAGTCCCGTCAAACTGATTTTTTTTTCTTTGGAGGCTTCCCAAGCAATCCTTGCCCTCTGCATATATCCTACATCACAGACATATGGCTACTACGAATGCATGTGCGCTGTGTGGAGGAGTTGATTCATGGCGACACTCGCTTATGGAGTGCAATATGGCGAGAAGTGTTTGGGCGTTGCTGCCGGAAGAATTGGCGGAGGTTGTCTTTAATATTCAGGAGCCAAACGCTAAACACTGGTTAGCCACGGTGATTGAGTCAGTATCACATGACGAACTCACCTGGACGGTGGTAACACTCTGGGCTATTTGGCATGCTCGGAGGAAGGCTCTACATGAGGCAATCTTTCAGAGTCCTCTCTCGACTTTCAATTTTATTGAAAGGTTTATCACTGATCTTGCATTGGTGAATACACCGGTGCAGCGGGAGCAGCGTGCGGCGGTGGCAGTCCCTCCCTGGCTTCCTTCTCCGGCTGGGGTTGCGAAGGTGAATGTGGATGCGGCGCTGTCTAAAAATGGAGGCATTGCTTCGATAGCGCAGTGGCGCGAGATGATTCGGGCATGTTCCTTGGTGCATCGGCAGTGGTGATCCTCGGAGCTAGAGACCCGGAGATGCTAGAGGCCTCAGCCTGTAGAGAAGGCACTAGCTAATGACCTTCACTTGCGAAGGGTTAAGATGGCGAGTGACTGTATCAATGCAGTCAGGAAGATCGAAGCCGTGGAGAAATTTGGAGGTTACGGCCAGCTGGTGCAAGAAATAAAAGAGACGGTGAAGAATCATTTTGAGATAGTCCATCAAGGTCGCCGGTCGAACGTAGATGCTCATGGTTTAGCTAGAAGCTCGTTGTGCTTAGACCAGGGCAGGCATGTATGGCTTTTGCCTTTTAGATCCACCTGATGGTGTCGTTGTAAACATTATGGACTAATAAATAAAGGGGGGGAGTTCTCAAAAAAAAAGTGTCGGTAGGGTTTCTGCTAAAAAAAGTGCCGGTAGGGCATTCCCTAAATAAAAAGTGCCGGTAGTGCATTCCCTCAACAAAAAAAATGTGCCGGTAGGGCACGACCCATTGATATATTTTTATTCTAGATTTTTTTCTTCAAAAAATGGTCTAAAAGGCACAAAAAAACGCTCCAAAGTGGCTGAGAAACCACCCAAAATGTTTCACTACTTTTCACCTATCCAAGCCGAACTGTTTAGTTTGAATTTTGATGGTGAGTCTATAACATCAGCTGGAAAGTATGAAGAAGCTCCCAAAATTGGACGTGTACTGTGACACCGGTGATATTGCACAATCCAGGGAACCAAAATGGCACGAGAAGAACAAACACGTACTCCTCGGTATTATCTTATTCGGCGGTTCATTGAGATGGGAGATATCAAGCTGCAAGATACACACGGATGCAAACAAAAATCTTTGATGAAGCCACTTACACAGCCTAAGCATGAGGCGCCAGGGGCGGATCCAGGATTTGACCATAGGGGGGGCGAGGCCAAAGGAAATATTAGCCATAAAAGAGTATTAGAAAATTGGTTTCTTCCAGTTACTTATCAATAGGCAAATCCCAAATCTGTTGGCGCTTTCCGGTGTCTATGTCACGCTTCCTACTCTAGCTTGTTCTAGGATTTGCTACTAATGAATTAATATTTTGATCAGAAGTCATATCAGTCGGATTAGGATTGGAATGATTCTTTATAGTAGATTGGGCTGTAATCTTATCTGTTAAATTTGTGTTGAACGAACCGGTTTGATTACATTAGTATTCTCGACTATTACAAAATAATAAAAAACTATTGTAACTAGCAAATCAAATTAGCAGGTAGTAGCATTTTTTGGATCCAAAAATCAAACTGCCACATAGCAACTGCAATATACTCTACAAACGATAATACCTTGGAGCGATCGGGCTAGGAATTGTGTGCGCGGGGGCAATGATAATACCTTGGAGCGATCAGGCTAGGAATTGTCTGCGCGGGGCCGGCAGGTCGTAATCTTCGACAATCGACAGAGATGGAAAGACGCAGGAATTGTTGCATCTTCACTAATCAAAGACACCGGCCCTCAACTCTTGTGTGACCTTTGTCTGGCGGCGGCGGCAACTGGCAGAGGAGAATATGATCGAGTAGTAGATGAGATCGTGCGAAACTGTAAAACCACATCCAACAAATGCGTGCGATCAATTGATCCATTGTCAAGGCTGTGCAGTAGTATACGTGCCATTGTGGCCTTCAGCCCTTCGCTAATTTCTTTGGGCTTGGCCCATTTAAGCAATACGAGCTGGTCTAGCTTACAATATATATAGGTTGATGATTAGGCCTTGTGCTAATTGCCGGCATATTAAGACTAATACAGTACTGGTCCCTGCTGCATGTCAATGGAGGGGGCCGAAGCATGGCGGGGGCCTGGCCACCGCTCGCCCCCCCCGGATCCGCCACTGTGAGGCGCATGCGAGAGCGACGGGCATGAGATGCCTAGATATGTGATGTCTCTGAGTGATCGACTCTAGTGTAAGTGGGATACTATTAGTAATATGTGTTCTCTGGAGACGATAACATTTCCTTATGTATTCATAAGTAGTGTATTTGTGTAAGCTATTGCACTTGTCACTGAAAACATGATTCGATTGGGGAACCTTGTGCTTAATTAGTTTATATAGTCTTGTCCTTAGTCAATTGAGTTTGTGCGTAAGACACACATGACCGAGACTAAGGTGTATGTCCGCAGATGACTAGGTTCTACTTGTAATGGGCATGGAGGTGCTAATCCCACGTACACTTGTTGTGATAAAGAGTTAAGCCGGCCGGAGTGGCCCAAGTATTGAGTCGGTGTGCGCGTGACTAAGTCGTCATACGATCCGATTCATTGTAGATCTGAGGTGTTTGTGCTATCTGAAATGCAGATAAACTGACTTTGAGATCGCCAAACGTTGTCCGTAACTGGCTGTCATAAAAGCTGTGTTTGAGTCGGCTGTGAAGTAAGTTGCGTTAGGTGGATCGCCAAGACATAATTTGCCCCTCCAACATGGGGAGATATCCTCTGAACCCTCTCGTTTGTTATGTTTTGGAAGAATTAATTTGGTCTCTTGTTTTTGTGCAGGAATAAAGTTTCTCTAGAAATTCCGAAAACTACCCCAATAATTATTTTAGGCGAAAATATCCACGGAGCCCCAAGATGAGACGGAGGGGAGCGACGGTGGGAAAAAATTTCGGACGTAAACATGCCACTCGGGTCCTAAGTGACAATAATTAAGCATAACAAGTTGCAACAACGATAAATTAACACACATAGTGGATACTAGGCATCAAGATTTACTAGAGTACTAGTGAAAATGCTTTATAAAAAGATTTACAAGAGTCGAAAGCTCCTCTCCGCTTTACACCACCAGGAGACATTCCTACGATCGTGTCTACCCACCAGCCGCGCACACTGCCGGTGCCTAAGCAAAAAAAAAGAACTCGATCGATCCTTTACATGCAAATGTATCGAACATCTCAGCGAGCGAATCCTTCAAGATTCTGGCGCTACTGCGGCCGTGGGCCCGGCCTCGATGTCCTTGGTGCTGCTGCCGGAGCGGCTGTCGTCGTCGTGTACCCTCTGCTCCAGCTCCATGATGGGCCTGATCTTCTTGTGCGTGATGGCGATCGAGATGTCGTTGGGGAAAAGATTGCGGAACACGAACGCGTGCACCATGGTGGTGGCCAAGAGCCCGGTGACGGTGAGCGAGGCCAGCAACGAGAGCCCTACGGCGAGTCCCTTGGTGAAGGTGTTGTCCACCACGGTCGCGTACCGGATGGTAGCGATGCCGGCGCCGGTCATCGGGAAGGTGTACGCCCACCACGACAGAGAAAACTTGATGCCTCTGAAGAAGTTGATCCGGACGGCGAGCGACGCGTAGAGGAACATCGCGATGAAGTAGGCGAGCTTGGCCCCGACGCCGAACTCGCCGGTGATCTTGGCCCACGCCATGGACGCGACGCTCGGCGCGGCCACGAAGAGGAAGAACACCGGGTGCAGGTCCTTGGGCAGCGTGGCGTTCGTCGGCAGCCGCTGGTACAGCGTCACGAACAGCACAGCATAGTGCGCCATCCCGACGGCGAAGAAGAAGAGCGGGCCTTCCTTGAGCCCCATGGACGCGCCCATCAGCGCGCCCACGAAGTTGCCGACGACAGACAGGTGGTTGGAAGGGTTGGCCACCTTGGACAGCCGCCTGTCCCCGCCGGACATCCACTGCCCGTAGATCTTGAGCTCGAGGCATAGCACCGGAGCCATGAGCGCGTACCAGAGCCAGCCGGGCAGCTCCTTGGCGACGGAGGGTGGCACGCCCATGGCGAGGAACAGACAGGCGATCCACGGCGCAAAGAAGAAGTTGACCCGGACGGGGTGGTAGTACTCGCGACGGACGGCCTCGAAGAAGAAGACCACCTTGCACGCGTAGACGGCCGTGATGATGCACATTAGCGCGACGGAGATGCACCAGAGCACCAGGTTCACCTTGAGGCCGACATGCAGGAACTCGGTCGGTGGCGCCGTCGCGATCGTCTTGTACAGGATCGCCTGGCTGCTGACCCCTAGGCACATACCAAATGTCGACACGGGGAACCGGAGCAGGAACGGCCAGTTCTTGTCCGACGGCAGCACCAGCTCCTCTGAAGACTGGACACGGGTTCCACAACAACAACATGAGCTCTAGAAGCAAATGCAGTGACAAGGCTAACAGAGACAGTCAGGAGAGAGTTAACTTACTTTGAGTTTGTCCAGTTCGGGGCCCTCCAGCGCGGCGAAGAAGCGATCAACGTTCGGCATGGACGGCGAGTGCTCTCTTCTGATGGCGTCTCCCTGGCCATACACCTCCTCCTCCGGGGTATTGACCGGCACGCCGCCACCGCCGCCGGCCAGATGGGTGATCTGCCGCTCCAGCTTCCCGGAAAACGTCTTGAACGAGTCGTAGCGCCCCCGGTTCAGCGCCCTGCCGCCACGGCTGTTCATCCGTCCCGCCATGTGTGCGGGCACCCCGCCGGGAATCGGCTGCGACCGGAACATCACCTTGTTCGGCCTGACGTGCTGCTGCGTCGGCGGGTGCTCTGCCTCCTGTGCGGCGCTCGCCTTGGACAGCCGATGGAGCTCCTGCACGTCACCGCCGGCAGGCGTCGGGAGGTGCTCGCGGAAGCCCATCGGCGACGACGGCAGGCTCTGCGCCGCCCGGAATCCCGGCAGGTTGAACGGCGAGTCGAACGTCGGGAGGACCGCCTCACTGCGGTGCGCCGCACGATCCTGAGGCCGCACCTGCATTGATTAAAGAGAAATCGATCATGTCCAAGCTAGTTCCATTTCTTCATGCCATGATTGATGCAGGGGACCGGAAAGCTCACCCGCGCGGGGCCGGCCGTGTCGTGATTTAGCTGCTGTTTGTGGGGGCTCGGTCCCGGGGTGGTGACATCGAAGCCGTCGAGATGGGAAACCTCGACGTTGGCGAGGAGGGACGGCACCTCGCCTCCGCCGCTCGGGTTGCTTGTGTTGGCTTCCATTGCTCACTCAGCTAGACGAGACCTGCGCGATGCACAGTGAGCTTAAATAGGAGTAACAAAAGTTAAGCATTTCGTTTTTGCTATGACCAAGATCGGAATGAAACAAAATTAACCGAGTAATCCATGTCACCGTCAAGCTGTCAAGAGCAAATCAATATTTTTTTCTGCAGACTTACTAGTGTGAAACTGTCGACGTCTAGCTGGACCAGCAGATGATCAACAGATTTGGCTAACAGTTTCAACCCTACCTAGGGGATTAGTAGAAGGTTCTGCTTAGGCAGAGAGGCAGGAGACCAGAGCGTTAGCTAGGATCAGGAAGCAGGGGAGAAGAAGGAGGTGGACAGAGCATGTGCAAGTGGCGGCGTGGTGTGTGACCATTTAAATAGGGGAAACGCGCCATGTATGATGAGTCGATGACTGGCTGGTTGGTGGGTTTCGCACTCACTGCGCAACACATCATGCATGAACAGATCTTAGCAGCTGGATGTGGTGGAGTACTTGTTTGTAGGACGCGTCACCACCTGCCAGCAGTGGAAACAACTGAAAACAGGCCCCTACTAGCACTGAAGCTACATAGGAAAACCTTCCCAACTGTCTTTGTTTCTTAACTGAAGAATCTTGCAAGCTCCCTGAAACAAGGCTCCCGAAGTGTGGCGAGCGGTCCTGCACTTGCACATTTACATAATTTTTACACATGTTCTGACGCGGATGGTAACAACCACTTGCATTCTTGGACGAAAGGCCTAAATTCATGGAAGTCAGCTTGTTTTAGCTAGGTGAACAAGTTTTCGTTTGAATTTTGATACCCACTAGTATCCGACCCTCAGTCTCTCGGTTTTGGAAAAACAACCTGATCAATTTCATGTCCATCTCAAGGTTTGTAGGCTCAACAAGTTGCTGAACAGTGTTGCACTGAACACGATCCTAACTAGGCACTGTTTTACAATTCCCCTTCCTGAAAACGTTTTCAATAAGTTTGACTTGTCAGTCATCACAAGTTACAATCTAAAATAGGTGGCACGAGCAATATTCCAGGCCGGCCGGGCGAACGCGCGGCGCGAGAGAGAACCAGCTGTGCATACCCTGTGCATGCAAAGTTCAAATCGGAGAGAACCTCGCATGCAGGACGTGACTAATTGAAAATGGCCGGTCCCGGGCAGTCGCCGTCGTCGTCTTGACAATACACTATGCCCGTAAGAAGACGATACTATGGCATGGAAAGGCTTGACATCCTGGAGACACGACAAGCTCAGCCGTCGCCGTCGACCGGCGCATTAAACAGGAGCCGCTATCTGAAATCTACTCGACAGAAGATTGGACGGAGCACATCGGCGTGTGGTTGCCTGGCCGTACGTTGACGTCTGCAAGAGGTCCGGCGATAGACGGGACGCCGCATGTCCTAGGATGACTTGTGCAGGACAAGGAGGCGCCCCGGTTTTTAAATTCATCCAAGTCAAAGCTCCTCATGTCCTGGCGAGATACGTCGATGAGATTAGCTGGAGCTAGCCGTAGCTAGCATCTTGGTTTACGCCTTGATCTCCGGCCAGCTAGCTCATATCCTATTCCGACCCCGAAGGCTTCGACGGCGCAGGCCACGCCACGCGCGTTCGACCGGAATTTCGGCGTCAAGAACATGCGCAAATCTGTCCGAGAAGGAATATAATAACCAAGCAAATCCTTGCTGTCTGAGGCCTACGGCGCTTGTGAAGTTGATCGCTAATATATTCGCCACGCCGCCGGAAACGCCAACAAAACAAGTTGGATGGATTAGTTTGAGTAGTACCTGAGACAGCTAGCGAGCACGACGATGGCGTACGGCCGGGGACGTCGACGAGCGAATCGAAGGCTGGCGGCAGCGATATCGGCGGCCGCGGCAGCCGGTCCGGCAGGCAGGGGAATGTCGCCTCGCCGGAACCAGCACCGTACCAAGCCTAGGGCGCAAAGGCACAATGGGCGCGCGCGGCCGTCGGGTGGCCAAGCTAAAACAAGCTATCCCGCGGCGGCGCTCGTGGTTGTTGGCAGGGCACAGGCTGGATCATCCTAAACATGGCGACCAACGGGGACGGTCCTACCTTGTCAGGGACAGGATAACAACGGGGAAAAAAAAGGTACGGCTGTTTCTTGGCTCGATCAGCCCGGGATAAAATAGGCCGGTCTATATGCGCATCGATCTATTCTACGGTGGTCGGCCGACGAGCCGGCCGATGGCATAGCTCCACGGGAGGGAGACGAGTTCGAGCAGCATGGTTCAGTGATGCCCTAGAGCCACATCAAAAGAACAGAACCATGCCGGGCCACGTGGTTGGGACAGGACGAGTCCAGGAACCGGTGATGGCGGCCACGCCGCTTGTCTCGTCTTCGAGTGGGCTGGCTGTTGCCTGCTTCGTTGGTCAGGCACTCAGGCCGTCAGGGTCAAGTAAAAAGATCATGGATGATGATTGATCTAGCACTGGCGTTCCACCGAATCGCATTTAGTTTCACTTCGGTGCCCAGAAGATCTGGCGACAAAGGTTCACATACGCTGGGGTTCCATCAAATTTTCTGGTCGACATTTCGTTTCAGTTCCCAGAAGATCTGGCGAGAAAGATATGTGCTGCTCGATTCTAGACAGGAGAAACAACCAAGATTTTCCTAGCCAAAATTCTCGACTATTGAAGGACGGGTAAACAGATTTATTCTAGAATTCAAAAGGCCAATTTTAAGTGAATGATGGCCTCCATGACGTGTGGTGAATAATGATAGTGCCGCAGATAGGACACATGTCAATCTAGTCGTACACATTATGGAACAGCATTCTTTGGTTCGCCATTATTTTTCTTTGTTTCCGATGCCCGGCCCTTACTACTCCCTCCGTTTAGGTGTGTAGGGCCTCTAAATAGGAGGAGCGCGACCAAGGTAATTGCTGATTGGGCAAGAAATAATTTCCATTTTTTTGTTTACCCAATCAAACGCAGCAAAAATCATGCTTAATTGCAGTTAATCAGGGGAGTTAATGCGGGGAGGCAAACAACAACCAATGCGGCATGTCCAGCTGGGCGGGCCCTTTGCATGGATGGAGCATGCAATGAAATTGACCAATCCGTGAGAGAAATAAGAGCATGCAATATTATAGGGAGTAATTATAGGGTGTGGTTATTTAGTCAATTAAATGCAATCGGGGCCTTATTTCTCTACCGTTTGTGAACAAATAGTTTTTGGTGAGGGCCTAACAAACCTAAACGGAGGGAGTACACAGAACTATTCTCGCAATATTCTTGATATGTTACGTGTCTTTTATTTTATTCCGATCTCTTATAATCAACTCATATACTATAGCACAAGTTTTCAGTTTATTCGGAGACTTTACACTTTGACAGAGACAAGTGACAGACAGGGCTAAACACTAACTAAGGAGGGATTAAGCAGACAACAGCTCAAGATGCATGGCCAAGGAAAACGACTACAGCGTAGTAGTAAAGTATAGAGATTTCCTACCTATTGGTCAAACTCGTTAGTCACTCAAGCCCGACCAGAGAACAGAAGCTGCTTGCGGAGCCGATCAAGCAGGCGGCAAATCACAATGACGATAACAGGAAGAAACTTTAACCCAGATGAAGCATCGCAAAGGGCAAATATTGACAGGTTCACTGACCTAGTTTGCTTGGGGGCTGCTTGAATCTGGGGACTGATGATGCGGCGTTCCGATCAGAGTGTAGGCGGTGTTGCTGACGCTGACGATGCGATTTGAGATCCAGGTTTGCGTGTGCATATATAGTGGTTTGCAAAGAGGACGAGGGTTTCAGGCTTCCCGGCGGCTTCGTTCTCAGGCGCTGCCTTCCACAGCTGTTTCCAGGCGACGCAAGAACACGCGGGATTTATAGATGCGGAATTGATGAGGTGTCTGGGCAAAAAGAAGCAACAAATCAGCTTCAAAAGGAAACACAGCTTTTCTCTTCCTTTCAATAAATGTCGCATATACCAACCAATTTTATAGGTGTGTGGATACCGATGGATCTCCTTGGCTCTCCCCTCCCTCGGATAGTCGTATCTCATCTTCCGATTTTCTCATCAGAATCAAATTGTCAGTCTTCTGGGTCATCTGTTTGGCATGGGCCGACCTGGATTTCACAAGGACACTACGACGAGCTCTTCTTAGGTGGTTGTTCTTCGGTGAGGTCGGAGTCGCTGAATAGTGATGACGACGCCACTAGTGGGTAATCTCGAAAATGTTCTACAGTTTGGCAATATTTGTGATGTTTGTGTTGGTAATCAAGAAAACAATTATTTATTTTATTTTATTCATATTTTCGCTAATTATGAACTTTATACTGGAGTTCACACCAAAACAAAAGACACTTAGAGCGGCGACCGGCCTCGAAGAAACATTGTTTTTGGTACTAATCTTGACCCATCCTACTGGCCCGTTGATGTACCGTTTTCTACCTATTTGGAAATAATGTTCGATTTTTTTTACCAACAATTAATTGATTTCTAAACATAGACCTTGTGTTGTGCTCTTATACCCGCCTCGCCATTTGTTGTATTCTAGATTTTTTTTACCAAAAGTACATTGATATCTAAACATTGAACTTATGTTATGTTCTTGTTCCTTTGAAGTTTCTATGCCTTCGTAGCAACACACGAGCATTGTGCTAGTAAAAAAAGTGAGTCCTCAAGCCTCTATATGTGATAAAAAAAAGCACAATATTATTTGCATGGTTCTGGCAACAAAAACATAGTGCACAGTTGAAAGGATCGTATGACACCTAGTGACGTGGTATCAAACACGGCATATGTCACGGGGTGGCTAGGATAGGTGTGGGAGCAGCGTACTGCAGCGCGGGAACCCGCAGGGATTGCGCCGGAGCGCTAAGACGCGAAGTACCCAGGTTCGGAGCCCTCACGATGGAGGTAACACCCCTACTCCTGCATGATCTCTCTAATATCGGTGGACAAAATACAGGGTTGCTCCTTGAGCTGTTCGCAAAGCTCTCCATGGCTCTAGTTCTCTCTAACTTGCTCTCGGGGGTGGGGAAGAAGAAACTGAGTTCCGACCCCTTCTACTTGGGCACCCAGACAGCCTTATATAGGTCTGGCTGTCTGGCTTATAGGCGGGGCCGGCTGCCGTACCAGCCGGCTGACGTGGTCTACAGGAGTTCTCAATCATGACGTCGCCGGAGTGCAGTACAGCGTGCCCGAAAGAGCTGGTACCTCCGTCCGGCTGCGCCCAATGGGGCTTCGTTGACTCCGCGTGGAGTCCCGTCGGCGTCCTCGGCGGTGTAGGAGACGTTAGGCTAGTCCTCGCTTTAGCCCATGCCTGGGCTACGTGGAGGGCTAGCCGGCGATGGCGTCGCCATCTGTGCGGTACGGTGGACTCTTCTTGTGATGTCCCGTCGGTGTACTGGGCGGCGGCCTTTGTCTTCTACTTCTCGTCGTAAGCGATCGGCAGCCGGCCACCCGGCTGCGGGCTACCTGGATCAGGCTACCTCGGTTGACTTTGGTCGTATAAGGCGGCGTCCTTGTCGTCATCTGGTTGTCTTCAAGAATCGTGACGATGGCGAGCCTGTAGTGCCTCTTTTGCCCATGCCGGCTTGGAGCGCACGGCAAGCCAGGCGGAGGCCGGATGCCTTGGAGCAAGCGGACTCGGCCGAGCCGGGCAGTCGGAGGCGGCCGAGCGGAAGGCTTGTAGTACTTGATTTTGCGTTTGCACGGGATCTTTTGTGGGTCTTTGGGCACCCGGGTTTTATCCCCATGACACTAGCCCCGAACACGTTGGAGCGATGCTGCCGCCTGCGGCGAGGATGGCTTCTGCGTGTTCATCAAAAAACCTTGTTCGTATACTGATCTGGCTAAGAATGCGAATCGTCGAAACATCCGTTGGCCGGCTGCTGGTGATGACGTAGGCGATGACGCTCGCATGTCCCATCCGTCTGCGGGGCGGTCGCCCGGCAGTCGAGACGACGACTCGATTTCGCCGTGGGATCTTCTGTGGCGATGGAGTTCATGCGGGATCTTTTGTGGCGAAACCGTCGCCCACGATCTTACGGTTATGCGCCATGCGGCGTGATTTCCGGGTGCAGTTACGGGATGCGGAGCGGCGCCGTCGGGCTATAAATAGGGGGCGAGGGCGACGGTCAGAAGGATTCCCCTCACTTTGCCCCCTCGCCTCCATCTTCTCGAGTGCTTCGCTGCAAACCGCCGCGCATGCCTCTTCTTCCTCTTTCTCTCCGGCGAGGCGGTTCTTCCTTCGCCGCGGGGAAATGGCAGGTGCGGCGACCACGGGCCATCGTCAATCGACACCGGCGACGACGAGCGCTCCCTCCGGCACGTTGGATCCGGAGATGGCGGATAGAAACGAGGGTGGAGGCAACTGGCGGGGGTCGCACCACCATGGAGGACATCGAGGGCCTCCGCGCGGGGGGACTTCTATCGACGGAGGAGCGCATGGGGGTGCACCTCGCCGCGGCCAGCGAGGTGGTCCCCGTGGCGCACGTCGGTGAGGTGGTGGTCTTCAAGGACCACTTTGACCGCGGGCTCGCGCTGCCGTCGAGCCAATTCTTCCAAAGCTTCCTCCGTACCTTCGGCTTACAGCCGCATCATCTCGGGGCCAACTCCATGGCCTCGTTGAGCTACTACGCCACCATTCGCGAGGGGTGGCTCGGCATTTGGCCGAATCCGAATCTTTTCTGCCGGCTGTACTATCTCCGCGGCCGGTACCTGGGTGACAAGGCGGAGGAGGGCTTCAACGACTGCGGGGCCGCAGTCGTCTACCACCGGCTACAGACGAAGCTGCCGGCTTTCAAGAAGCCGGACACGGTGAAGGAGAGGCACCGGTCGTATTTTTACGTCCGCAACTTGAAGGCGGGAGAGGACCACATCCGGCTGCCGGCGTTCGTGCCGGCTGCGCCCGTGAAGGACATGTTGGGGATCGTAGACAGAAAACAAAAAATTTCCTACCGACGATAACCATAAACTAGCCAAGATCTATACTATGCAGATATACTATACGGAGGAGAACGGAATACATACCCTTGTAGACCATAAGCGTCGACGATCAAAAGATTTGTTTCGATGACGACGCGTGATGATGAAGCCGACGTAGCCGACCTCAAGGTCGTGTAGAGGAAGAAGACGACTTCAAGTGCCAAGCAATGGCACCTCGTAGTTCCACACACGTACGGTGTAGATGACGACCTCCGGGCTCCAGATCCAGCAGAGCAGCGGAAGCGAAGACTTGGACCCAGCAGCACAGCGGTGTGCGTGTGGTGGAGAAACATCTCTCCTCGTACGCAGCTCCAGAAACGGAACCACGCTCAAGGTAGGAGAGAAGGAGAAGGAGAATTGGGGGTGAATTTCTAGGCAAGGGGGCACCCCTATATAAAGGCGGAGGAGGGTAGCCAACCTTGCTGGCCTGGCCATGTGGGACTATTCCCACATGACCAGCCGGCCATGTCTTGGTGCGCCGGCCCTAGGTGGGCCCAATGTGGCCGGCCCTCCCCCCTTTTTTTCTCTTTTCCCTTTGGGGTTTTTCCCCTAATGGGCCTCTAAGGCCCATTTAGGTTTAATTCTTTTTTAAATTCGAAATTAATTAAATAAAAAATATATTTAATCATGAATAACACTTATTAATATTAAATACATATTATTTAATTCATTCGGACCTCGAAACATCTTTCGTTGCCCTCCGATCTCCATCGTACATGTCCGGAACACTTCCGGAGTCTCCGGTTTCTTTTCTCTCTAAATCCAATCTAATCGTCACCCACCCTTAAGTCTGTTACCCCACGGTTCGGGATCACTCCAGACATGATCGAGACATCCTCTCCGATCAATGACTAACATCGCGATCTGGATATCCATGATAGCCCCTATGTGTCCACGAATATCTTTCTTATCGTTTGAACCTTTAGACGTCCAGTCTCATCCTCTTGCCTAGCGATACTTAGATTGTCCGAGCATCTGTAATACCCCAAAAATTCAAACCTAATTTTAGTGGTGTTTTCTGACACCTGAAAAACTTTTTCCTCTTATCCTAAATATTTCTTCAAATCTTTGCGGATGATTTGACTTGGGAGTTGCTCTCTCAAAATTTCCCGGTGATCCACGAACCACTCCAACACCCGTGATAATTTTTGGTGCTTAGATTTTCTCTCGAAAACCCTAGCTCTAATTACCAAACCTTTTGAACCCTTTCCGCCACCTACCAAAGGGTAGCCTATTTCCATAGCTGGATAAATTCTACTAAAAATACCAGAGGACTCCCATATCCATATACAGACAATCCATGCAAAAACATTGCATACTCCAATGCAATATTTCCAAGTTGGGCGTTATTTTCCAAAATGGCATTTCAGATCCAGAGATGTTTGAGTCAAGCGAGACACCTCCATAAATTCTGATAAATTCAGGGGATGAATATTTTTACATTCCCTACACTTCATCTTTTGGAGCCAAACCCATTTGAGCAACTTTTGACCTACTTCCTTTGTAAGGCCATTATCATGCCTTTTTAAGACCTTCAAGCAAACCTATACCTAGAACAAATCCTATGACCATGGGACTTGGTCACCTTGACCACATGGTCCTTAGACACCCAAATCCAGAAGATCACCCCAAGGTGAAGTGTGAAAAATCACTTTGCCTTGATCATGCCAATATGCCAATTTTTGGACATCTTGCCAAAACCCAATTTACCAATGACCATTTGAGCTCAAACTCCATAGCCACACTCCTTGTACCAAATCTAGGCAGTGGTAAAAAAGTTAGGATCATTTGGACCATCTTTTTCTAGCTGAACATCCATCGAACACCTTCTGCCATCTTCGAAACTCGAAAATGTTTACACATGAAATCTTCTCCAAATTGAGTGAAACTGGACCACATTGCTCACATACCAGTAGAACATCTCCAGTAAAAATCCTAGCTCCATTGGGGTAGTGGAAGCCCCTTTTCATTTCATCGAGCACCTTCGGTATCTTTGCTTTTCTAAAAATCCTACTTTACAAAGTTGGGAATACTTGAGTAATTCCTATTTTGTTGTGTTCCCCTCATCGTTACGAACCCAGCGGTGGAAACCTTGTTCCATTTGGTGCTCCGAGTCATCAGGAACGCGACGATGCCGCCCGCGTCGCGCTCTGGACGTGCCGGTGTCGGCATGGCACTGTGCAACCCCAACCCCTGCCTTATCCCTTGATGCAGTACCACCACGTGCTTCACTATGCCTCCACCGACAGCCACACCCCCTCCCCTCGTTCTTATCCCCCTCCATTCAAGTCTTGGAGCTCGGAGGTTGCACAAAAAAATAAGCCATTGATGGCCACCACCTAATTCTCCTCCCCTCTCTCTATATAAAGCCACCCCGGCCCTTCACAGCAAACGCTAGCCACTCCCCATACTCTCCTCTCCTCCTAGACCTTCCATTCGGTGCAAGAAGGTGAGGGGAAGCCACACAATATTTTGCCCACCATGGCCACCATGGCCGAGCCCCTCGAGCTCGGGTGAGCGCGTGGGAGGCCACCCCCCGCCTCCGATTCCACCTCCCACGGCCGCGGCGTGCCGCCCCGGTCCCGTCACCACCGCCATCCTCCCTCCCGGCGAGCCCCATGGCCGTCCCCGGTCGGCCACCGTACTGTCCAGTGCGTGGGCAAGGAAGAAGACGACATGTTCGATTCGTTTTTTTTTCGTTGTCTCGTTCCTTTGCACAGCCCAGTAGCAGCCCGATCCCCTCTGTCTTTTTTTCCCCTTCCCGAATCGTTTTTTCGGCCCAGCCCAGCAGGCACATCAGCAGCCACGGCCTGCTCGCGGCCCAGCCAGCGCAGCGCACGCGCAGTCGCGTCCCATTTGCGGCCCGATCTGTTTTTTTCGCGCGGAACTTTTTCTTTTCCTGCTGTACAGTTTTTCAAACGCCCACAACTTTCAAACCGTAGCTCCGTTTTCGGTGATTCAAATTTCTAAATCTTCGTCTCGACGAGATCTTTCCGTTGGTACTGGTTTTGTTGTCTTTGAAAATATTTAGTTTCGTTGACTTTATTGAACGCGGTGTTTACCGTTCCGGAGTTCAGCCGTTTTTCGAGTTTCCGACGCGCGACGACACCGAGACCTCTCGGATCTTTTGGAACCCGACTCCTAAGGCAAGCTAACCCCTTGCTATGAGCAGCCCAGTAGTGTTTGTATGTTTAATTGCTTATTACCATGCCGGGTGTTTATGTTTTTGTCTGTCTAGTGTTATATTTATGCATGTATGTTTGTTGTTCTTGTGTAGTATGAACTTGTAATATTGCTCCTGCCATGTTGCATATCATGTTGCACTTTAAATATTACTGCACTTATATATATCTGTGGATCATCGCAACACCCCTTTCTTTTTGTCAAACGAGAAGGCGCTTGCCAGCGGAATCGCTGCCACAGTCATCCGGTTGACATTTCTTTTATTTTTGTCGAACGAGAAGGCGCTTGCCAGCGGAATCGCTGCCACAGTCATCCGGTTGACATTTCTTTCTTTTTGTCAAACGAGAAGGCGCTTGCCAGCGGAATCGCTGTCACAGTCATCCGGTTGACGTTTCTTTTCTTTGTCGAACGAGAAGGCGCTTGCCAGCGGAATCGCTGCCACAGTCATCCGGTTGACGTTTCTTTTCTTTGTCGAACGAGAAGGCGCTTGCCAGCGGAATCGCTGCCACAGTCTTCCAGTTGACGTTTCTTTTTCCCTGTCGAACGAGAAGGCGCTTGCCAGCGGAATCGCTGCCACAGTCTTCCGGTTGACGTTTCTTTTTCCTTGTCGAACGAGAAGGCGCTGGTCGGCGGGATCGCCGCCGTAGTCTTCCGGTTGACGTTTTTATTTTTCTAAGTTTGGACACTGCTATTCCAGAAATATTGTGTTGCTAACGTTTTGTTGTTGATGTTATATTGTTTGTTATTGTGGTTCTTGTGTTGGACTAATCCTCTTTGTTTGGACTTGTGAATGATGGAACTTGACTAAATGAAACTCCCCTCCAAACAACGATAGGGTCAGTCCATGGTGCCACTAATCTGAACTTTGAAAGTCGAACCATCGTCGTCTCATGGAGGACCGTGACCTAGTAGGTTGTTGAGCCCCTTTTGTGCCATCCATTGGGCGCAGTCGTTCGGTTGTGCTGTCCGAGGGTAAAGGTCGACAGGCACGGGTTCGACTGTGATAGGGAGTCTGGAGCTAGGCATACCCGGTAGCACCGGGGGATGTGCCGGATTTACTTGCCCGTTGTGCCACGCGCATAGGGCGGTGCAGGAGAGTGTCTTAGCAAGTGGACCGTCATGTGAGTGTATTTTGCTTAGTACGACTTTGGGCGTGATGAACCTGAAGTGTCGGCTGAGTGGGGTGCATTCTGATAGGTGGTAAAGCAAACTCTCGAGAGCATCAACCTAGCAAGCTAGCCCCTTTCCTGGGATATGGAACAACAGTTCAGTGTCGGTCACACTGTGTGTCTTTGTCGTGTCAGTAGGTTAAACTTAAGATCTGTTTGAAAGAATTAATGAACGACTTGATCTCACTAAATAAACAAATAAGATGATGCAGGGAATGTTGCATTGAAATGTTGATGGTTACCCATGATATGGGGTGGCGGTGTGATCGTTGGGAGCCTAGAGTTAGGCCTGAGTCAACATCAACCGTGCATGCCCAGGGTGGGAAGATGAGGTCAGTGGGCCTAGCAGTGATCACAAGTGCTGTTGTGTATTATTTGGTACCAACTGGTACACTCGTTTACTCGTCACAGGTAATCTCTTTGTATGATTTCCGGTGCACGATCCAACCCCACCTGGCTTGGACTCTGTACTGGTGATACCCCGTTGTTTGCTTATGCCATGTTTTGCTTGTGATGCCATGCTACCTTTATGTTATATTGTATAATTGTCTGTCTAGAGTACACACTTGCCATGTGTAGTATTCTATTTCCAATGTATATTTTGCTGCATGATTGTTGGATTGTTTATAGTGAGTGGCGATTCTTGCTGAGTGCATACAAATGTACTCACGGGCCTTGTGTTTGTGGACAGATATTGGCGAGGATTCATCTTCCACCTTAGCAAGGAGATAGAGCAAGAGCGTGCTAGGATCAGTAGCCCAGCCAGATGCCTGTGGAGTGGAGCCGCTCCAAGCCGTTGCCTTAGTCATTTTCCGCTGCCAGTTAAACTCTGTCCTGAGCCATGCTTGGCTTGATATTTGGTCATGCCTTGATGGCCTTGTAAACCATTTGTAGCACTTCTTCTACCTGATTGTGTAATGATTTCCATTATGTTGCACTGTCGTGACGTGCGGCCAGATATCTTGGGCTGGCGCACGGGACGACCGCCTCTCTGGTGATATGTGCCAGGGAGGGGTGTCACAGAGGTGGTATCAGAGCACCAGGCTGGCTGTAGACTACCCTAGCATGGAAAGCCCAGCCTTACTTTTGCCCGACAGCGAGCCCGATGGATTTAACCCATCCCCGCCTAACCGGCATGGCTGTGTCGGTCCACAGTAAGGTGCAGTAGGATGTGACCCAATCCACCCAGCAAGGCTCGCCGGTTTCTTCCATGAGATGGAGCCGACACAACCTAGCTTCTATGAGACCCCAGTCCTAGCTGCCGTTTATCCCCACCCTCGCCTGCTATCCTTAGCCACCCAACCCTCTAGAAGCAGGATCCCGCAAAGGAATCCCATATTCTCATCTCATCCTACACCCAGATCCAAAATAATCCGATGGCGAACCCCAAGGTCGTCCTGGAAACCACTGCCGAGGATCATGGCGGATTTCCACTGATGCTTTGGAAGGTCGTCTGTGATCTTCTTGGCAGGCCTGCTCGTCCCCGATATGTGGTGTACGAGAACTCACTCTCGCCTGCCGGCAGTGAATTTCAAGCAGACGTACATGTCGGCTCGTGCCTGTTGGGCACATGTCAGCCTTCTTGATCCAAGGTTGGAGCATGCCCACTCTTCCTCACGCCATCCAGGTAGCAGCCTGGGAAGGTCTCGTCCGCCTGCGGTACTCGGAACCGGCAATGGCGAAAAGTCGAGCTTTCCACTTCCTTCCAGCCAGACTTCAGCATGGTGCGGAGGCTATCCAAACTTCCATTAGAGAAGAAGCCGACCCTGCCATAATCACCCTGGTCACCTACGGAGCTGCAATGACAAGGTTTTGCCATTCTCTGAGGGATGAACTCATGACCACAAGGCGCAACCTTGGTCGTGCTCGCATGCAACTGAGTCGAGCAAGGAACCTAACCAACCTCAACCATGAGCCAGCTCAGAGTACAGGACTCCCGTTTCCAGGTGATTTGCTAGCATCCAGTCTTGATGCCTCTGGGACACAAGCACTAGCCCCAGTCCAGCAGTACCTCCAAGCAGGAGGTATAATCCTCGAAGGCGTGCCTGCAATTCCCCACCCCGCGGGAGATGGAGATGTGGATGCCACTCTTCGTCTCGGCCGCGCTCCACCGACTACCAGAGTCCCTCAAGCGGAGTAGAACCCATGTTTAGGTAGCCCGAGTGGCGCTTGTGTGTGGTACGTGAGAATCAGTGATGTTGTTTGTTTTTCTTCTGTTGGCTTGTAATGTAAGTTTGTTGTATGCTTTCTGGTTGATGTCAAATCAGCTCGTAATAAAACTTGGTGTTTTGATTCTCTCGTTAACTACTTGGTTGACGTGTGACGGAATACCATGTCCTTTCTTAGATTTTTGAAGAAATGACAGATCACATAAAAACAGAACTGGTATATGTGAACCCAGACACATATGCACGCCTTGTAAAGTTAATGCAAACTTTGAATGCTATTATTTTCCGGTATGAGAATTATTTTGTGTGTTTGGCACAAGTTTAACTATTAAGTGGAAGTAGTTAATGTGACACTGTAACCACGGTGTCCCGCTCACTTAATGTTGGCTCGTAAATAGGTTTGAAAAACTCATACATGTAACAACGCAAGGTTCCTCACCCAATATGAACCTTGTGAGGACTCATGTTAAAGAAAGGACCCAAGCCCTCCACGATGACCCCCATCACAAGCATTAGATGCTTGTTGAGTGTCCCATCATCGTTGGAGCACAAAAGGATTTCTTGTAGAGTGTTTGGTTGGCTGTTGTGCACGTGTTTATCCGGTATGGTTGAAATGATTATGCCATAACACTGTAAATGATTTTTGGAATAGCCCTATCCCACGGTGTCTGTGAGCCAATTACTGGTGGCACAAATATTTTATTTTAAAAAGAAACCCTGTTATTTTTTCAAAACCTGTGTATACATGAAAGTGTATATACAGCTTTTCTAAAATAAAAACCCATGATAAAGGATATGATTAGCATATTCCTAATCCTTGTTTGGCAAAATTTGGGTAATTATTTGCCTAAGATAGTCTTTGTTTGTTGGTTGATAGCTTGGTTGCAGATTTTGTTTGATCTTGTCATGTTGTGCTGAGTTGACCAAAAACATAGATTTAATTTTAACCATGATGGTAGATCCTATGTTGATTGTTGGTGTGAGCCTCTGCCATGCCATCTTTGAAATGCATTGAGTATGGTAGAAATATCATGCTTTTAAAATATATGATTTCATTAATAATCCTGTTGAGTGCAGATTCCTTGGGTTATCCAAAATGCTAGTATTTTTGTAGAAAAAGTTTTAATTGGGGTATAAATGGATCGTTCAAGAATTATCTTGTATAACCTCCTTAATCTCGAGGACGAGATTCTTTTAAGGGGGAAGGCCTGTAACACCCCGAAAATTCAAACCTAATTTTAGTGGTGTTTTCCGACACCTGAAAAACGTTTTCCTCTTATCCTAAATATTTCTTCAAATCTTTGCGGATGATTTGACTTGGGAGTTGCTCTCTCAAAATTTCCCGGTGATCCACGAACCACTCCAACACCCGTGATAATTTTTGGTGCTTAGGTTTTCTCTCGAAAACCCTAGCTCTAATTACCGAACCTTTTAAACCCTTTCCTCCACCTACCAAAGGGAAGCCTATTTCCATAGCTGGATATATTCTACGAAAAATACCATAGGATTCCCATATCCATATAAAGACAATCCATGCAAAAACATTGCATACTCCAATGCAATATTTCCAAGTTGGGCGTTATTTTCCAAAATGCCATTTCTGATCCAGAGATGTTTGAGTCAACCTAGACACCTCCATAAATTCTGATAAATTCAGGGGATGAATATTTTTACATTCCCTACACTTCATCTTTTGGAGCCAAACCCATTTGAGCAACTTTTGAATATTTTTACATTCCCTACACTTCATCTTTTGGAGCCAAACCCATTTGAGCAACTTTTGACCTACTTCCTTTGTAAGGCCATTATCATGCCTTTTTAAGACCTTCAAGCAAACCTATACCTAGAACAAATCCTATGACCATGGGACTTGGTCACCTTGACCACATGGTCCTTAGACACCCAAATCCAGAAGATCACCCCAAGGTGAAGTGTGAAAAATCACTTTGCCTTGATCATGCCAATATGCCAATTTTTGGACATCTTGCCAAAACCCAATTTACCAATGACCATTTGAGCTCAAACTCCATAGCCACACTCCTTGTACCAAATCTAGGCAGTGGTAAAAAAGTTAGGATCATTTGGACCATCTTTTTCTAGCTGAACATCCATCGAACACCTTCTGCCATCTTCGAAACTCGAAAATGTTTACACATGAAATCTTCTCCAAATTGAGTGAAACTGGACCACATTGCTCACATACCAGTAGAACATCTCCAGTAAAAATCCTAGCTCCATTGGGGTAGTGGAAGCCCCTTTTCATTTCATCGAGCACCTTCGGTATCTTTGCTTTTCTAAAAATCCTACTTTACAAAGTTGGGAATACTTGAGTAATTCCTATTTTGTTGTGTTCCCCTCATCGTTACGAACCCAGCGGTGGAAACCTTGTTCCATTTGGTGCTCCGAGTCATCAGGAACGCGACGATGCCGCCCGCGTCGCGCTCTGGACGTGCCGGTGTCGGCATGGCACTGTGCAACCCCAACCCCTGCCTTATCCCTTGATGCAGTACCACCACGTGCTTCACTATGCCTCCACCGACAGCCACACCCCTTCCCCTCATTCTTATCCCCCCTCCATTCAAGTCTTGGAGCTCGGAGGTTGCACAAAAAAAAGCCATTGATGGCCACCACCTAATTCTCCTCCCCTCTCTCTATATAAAGCCACCCCGGCCCTTCACAGCAAACGCTAGCCACTCCCCATACTCTCCTCTCCTGCTAGACCTTCCATTCGGTGCAAGAAGGTGAGAAGAAGCCACACAATATTTTGGCCACCATGGCCGAGCCCCTCGAGCTCGGGTGAGCGCGTGGGAGGCCACCCCCCCGCCTCCGATTCCACCTCCCACGGCCGCGGCGCGCCGCCCCGGTCCCTTCACGCCGCCATCCTACCTCCCGACGAGCCCCATGGCCGTCCCCGGTCGGCCACCGTACTGTCCAGTGCGTGGGCAAGGAAGAAGAAGACCTGTTCGATTCGTTTTTTTTTTCCGTTGTCTCGTTCCTTTGCACAGCCCAGCAGCAGCCCGATCCCCTCTGTCTTTTTTTCCCCTTCCCGAATCATTTTTTCGGCCCTGCCCAGCAGGCACAGCAGCAGCCACGGCCTGCTCGCGGCCGAGCCAGCGCAGCGCACGCGCAGTCGCGGCCCATTTGCGGCCCGATCTGTTTTTTTCGCGCGGAACTTTTTCTTTTCCTGCTGGACAGTTTTTCAAACGCCCACAACTTTCAAACCGTAGCTCTGTTTTCGGTGATTCAAATTTCTAAATCTTCGTCTCGACGAGATCTTTCCGTTGGTACTGGGTTTGTTGTCTTTGAAAATATTTAGTTTCGTTGACTTTATTTAACGCGGTGTTTACCGTTCCGGGGTTTAGCCGTTATTCGAGTTTCCGACGCGCGACGACACCGAGACCTCCCGGATCTTTTGGAACCCGACTCCTAAGGCAAGCTAACCCCTTGCTATGAGCAGCCCAGCAGTGTTTGTTTATTTAATTGCTTATTACCATGCCGGGTGTTTATGTTTTTGTCTGGCTACTGTTATATTTATGCATGTCTGTTTGTTGTTCTTGTGTAGTATGAACTTGTAATATTGCTCCTGCCATGTTGCATATCATGTTGCACTTTAAATATTACCGCACTTATATATATCTGTGGATCATTGCAACACCCCTTTCTTTTTGTCAAACGAGAAGGCGCTTGCCAGCGGAATCGCTGCCACAGTCATCCGGTTGACATTTCTTTTATTTTTGTCGAACGAGAAGGCGCTTGCCAGCGGAATCGCTGCCACAGTCATCCGGTTGACATTTCTTTCTTTTTGTCAAACGAGAAGGCGCTTGCCAGCGGAATCGCTGCCACAGTCATCCGGCTGACGTTTCTTTTCTTTGTCGAACAAGAAGGCGCTTGCCAGCGGAATCGCTACCACATTCATCCGGTTGACGTTTCTTTTCTTTGTCGAACGAGAAGGCGCTTGCCAGCGGAATCGCTGCCACAGTCTTCCGGTTGACGTTTCTTTTTCCTTGTCGAACGAGAAGGCGCTTGCCAGCAGAATCGCTGCCACAGTCTTCCGGTTGACGTTTCTTTTTCCTTGTCGAACAACAAGACGCTGATCGACGGGATCGCCGCCGTAGTCTTCGGTTGACGTTTTTATTTTTCTAAGTTTGGACACTGCTATTCTTGAAATATTGTGTTGCTAACGTTTTGTTGTTTATGTTATATTGTTATGTTATTGTGGTTGTTGTGTTGGACTAATCCTCTTTGTTTGGACTTGTGAATGATGGAACTTGACTAAATGAAACTCCCTCCAAACAATGATAGGGTCAGTCCATGGTGCCACTAATCTGAACTTTGAAAGCCGAACCATCGTCTTCTCATGGAGGACCGTGACCTAGTAGGTTGTTGAGCCCCTTTTGTGCCATCCATTGGGCGCAGTCGTTCGGTTGTGCTGTCCGAGGGTAGAGGTCGACAGGCACGGGTTCGACTGTGATAGGGAGTCCGGAGCTAGGCATACCCGGTAGCGCCGGGGGATGTGCCGGATTTACTTGCCCGTTGTGCCGCGCGCATAGGGCGGTGCAGGAGAGTGTCTTAGCAAGTGGACCGTCATGTGAGTGTATTTTGCTTAGTACGACTTTGGGCGTGATGAACCTGAAGTGTCGGCTGAGTGGGTGCATTCTGATAGGTGGTAAAGCAAACTCTCGAGAGCATCAACCTATCAAGCTAGCCCCTTTCCTGGGATATGGAACAACAGTTCAGTGTCGGTCACACTGTGTGTCTTTGTCGTGTCAGGAGGTTAAACTTAAGATCTGTTTGAAAGAATTAATGAACGACCTGATCTCACTAAATAAACAAATAAGATGATGCAGGGAATGTTGCATTGAAATGTTGATGGTTACCCATGATATGGGGTGGCGGTGTGATCGTTGGGAGCCTAGAGTTAGGCCTGAGCCAACATCAACCGTGCATGCTCAGGGTGGGAATATGAGGCCAGTGGGCCTAGTAGTGATCACAAGTGTTGTTGTGTATTATTTGGTACCAACTGGTACACTCGTTTACTCGTCACAGGTAATCTCTTTGTATGATTTCCGGTGCACGATCCAACCCCACCTGGCTTGGACTCTGTACTGGTGATACCCTGTTGTTTGCTTATGCCATGTTTTGCTTGTGATGCCATGCTACCTTTATGTTATATTGTATAATTGTCTGTCTAGAGTACACACTTGCCATGTGTAGTATTCTATTTCCAATGTATATTTTGCTGCATGATTGTTGGATTGTTTATAGTGAGTGGCGATTCTTGCTGAGTGCATACAAATGTACTCACGGGCCTTGTGTTTGTGGCCAGATATTGGCGAGGATTCATCTTCCACCTTAGCAAGGAGATGGAGCAAGAGCATGCTAGGATCAGTAGCCCAGCCAGATGCCTGTGGAGTGGAGCCGCTCCAAGCCGTTGCCTTAGTCATTTTCCGCTGCCAGTTAAACTCTGTCCTGAGCCATGCTTGGCTTGATATTTGGTCATGCCTTGATGGCCTTGTAAACCATTTGTAGCACTTCTTGTGCCTGATTGTGTAATGATTTCCATTATGTTGCACTGTCGTGACGTGCGGCCAGATATCTTGGGCTGGCGCACGGGACGACCGCCTCTCTGGTGATATGTGCCAGGGAGGGGTGTCACAGCATCATTCTCCGGTATCACGATTACCGAGCATGACCTCGCCATTGACAAATCTATCTTTACTCGTCTGTGATATTACATCCCCGTGACCTAGTCACATGCTTGCAAGCTCATTGATGTAATCTCACCGAGTGGGCCCAGAGTATCTATCCTGCTATGTGGATTGGCAATTCCCTCTCTTGATCACTCGCTTCTACTACTTCCTTCCGATACCCAAAATGTCACCTTTATTGTCACGCTATATAAGTCATGCCGTTTGATGCGATCAGCCGTATCTTTCAGAAGCAGAGATTTGATATGATCTCACGGTCGAAGGTATGAACACTACGTTTCTATATTTTGGGTATGTCCATCAAATCATTCACCTAATGATATGACTCCGTTGTTAACCGACGCCATTGTCCATGATCAGGAAACCTTGATCATCTGTTACCCAACGAACTAGTTAAATAGAGGCTACTACTGACCTGGTTGTTTTCATACCACACGTGTATTAATGTTTCCGCGTAATACAGTTATAGCATGGTATTAAAATATATTATGAACAATTGAGATATGACAAATAAAATCACTTTATTAATTGCCTCTAGGGCATATCTCTTTCAGTCTCCCACTTGCACTAGAGTACAATTCAATCTAGTTTACAACTTGGTAAAAGCTTAACACCTATAGCAATATTGGTGCTTGCTCGTCTTGTGAAGAGGAAGCAAGTCAACAGATCTAGATCTGTATGTGCTTTGCAACACTTCTATGTCACCTAGTTTGACATCATCCCGTATCATATGATAACGGTGAAATATATGCTTGTCGATGGAGTGAGACTCAAAATTTCGCATAGCATGAGCCTTAAAAGTCTAAGAGATCTATTAAGGGAAACCAGACATGCTCGGAAAAACTGCTCAGTCCAATCATACTTGCTACTTCCGAAATAGCCATATATTTCTATACCTATGTAGATCATGCGACAGTGCATTCATATGCAATTTCGCAAGCTAACCCTTTTACGACAGTGCATTCATATGCAACTTCGCAATCTAACCCTTTTTCAAAACAAAGGACTTCTCCTGTATGAGATTTCTAGCTGTATGGGTCAGTGTCATAACTTGCATCATCGTAACCCTTTTACGGCAAGTTGTTTCTTCACTCTCACCCATACAAGCAACATATCTTCAGTTCTCTGTAGACACTGAAGGATATACTTAACTTTTGTTCATTGATCCACCTAGGGATCACTCTAGAACCCGTTCTTCAACCAAGAACTTGGGTCACACCAAGTCGAGCTTTCAGTATGATAGAATCTATGTCTGAGGCATAGAGGATGTCGGACATCTTTTTTCTATCAACCATCACTGAAATGCCAAGACAATCTTAATATTTTACCTAGTCATACAAGTAAGAACCTTTCTTCGCTTGTTCTATTCTGAAACATTTCAGAATTTAACCTAGGAAAAATATTCCGACCTAATGTTATTAAGCCCCTTATGATCTATACGAATTATAGATTTAAAGCCTAATACTCTTAACTTCACTCATAGAAAATTTAATCACTTAAATAATCATTTATACTTTACTAGAGGATCTGTATCATTCTCAATATGTCGTTACATATAAAATTTGGAATGACACCTAGCTCCCACTCAAATATGCCTTCCGCATATAAGACAGGGAATTTCTTTTAGCTCCCACTCAAATATGCCATTCACATATAAGATCAAGAAAAGCTACTTAGCTCCCACTCACTTCTTTATAAATGCAGGTTTCTTCAACTATTTTGGACGACTCCAAAATCCTTTGACCATTATCAAAGTGAAGATTCCAGCTCCGATATGCTTGCTTCAGCCCATGAATGGACAACTGAAGTTTGCATACGTGTCTAGCATCCTTAGGATCAACAAACCATCTCATTGTACTAGTTACAACTCTTTTCTTAATGCTACCATTAAGAAACATGGTTCTTTATCCATCTATCAATTTCTCAATTCGAAATTATAGTAATTGCTAAAACAATCCTAAACAGACTTAGGCATCACCACTTGAGACTAAATCTCGTTGTGGTCAACTTTTGAATTTGTCAAAACTGTTTTATGACAAATCGATCCTTATAGACGGTTGTCTTTCCGTCAGCGTCTATTTTGTCATAAAATTCCATTTACTCTCAATGGCCTGGATGCCATCAAGAAGATTTACCCAAGTCTTTACTTAGTCATTGTACATGGATTTTATCTCGGATTATATATGGCTCATAGCCATTTCTCGGACTTAGGTTCACCATCACTTCTTCGTAGTTCGTAGGTTTGTCATGTTCTATTAACATGACGTTCATGACAAGATTGTCGTACCACACAGTGCGGAACACATTCTCATACGCCTACGATCTTAGTATGAGCTCAGAGCATCATGATCAGCTTCCTTCCAGTTGTGGAGGACGGTACCGGAACGATTTCCGTTGCGCCACTCTGATGCCTGGAGAGGAAGTTCATTAACTCCGTCTTGCTCTACTTTCTTTCCCACTTATATCTTGGACAAGAAACTATTTCTTGAGCAAGGTATATTTCGGCAACGATTTTGCCTCTGTCGTGAGACATGTATCCAACTGATTTCTTAGATACACTACAAAGATGAATTTATCCGTTTTAGGTTTGATCATATAAAAACACTAAAGTATCAAAACGACAATCTAGGCTAAAAGCCATGCCATCACTCATATGGTATTGTCTCCATGGATTTAGATGGTTTCCCTATATCTAAAGTGAATGTTTTGTTCCTACCATACGACTCTAATGATCACAAAAATTCGATAAGAGATTTTATTGATCACACACAATCCAATAGCGTGTGATTACGACGTTCTAACACACCATAACATTGTGGTGTTCCATACGGCGTAATTTGTGGAACTCTTTTCACAAGTCTTCCAATGATATGCCAAACTCATAACTCAAATCATTGCTTCCTCGATCTGTATCGTAGGAAATTGATTATCTTGTTGTTTATTTTCCTACTTTGCTTCTGAACTTATTTGAATTCATCAAATTTTCAGACCAGCATTTCATTAAGTAGATGCCCATACATCTACTTAAATCAATCATTGGTAAAGTTTACTAAATAATGATTTCCACTACACGTTGAAGTACTTCATTGATTCACACACATCGATATGTATGATTCTCAACAAGTTAAATGCCCGTTTTCCGAAACGGTGTCTTAGTTATCTTGCAAGTGTCAAAAGATCAAATCTAAGGACTTGGAGATCCATGTGAATGGAGCTTCTCAATGCATATAACTCAAAACGTTAGTGCCATAATAATATGGTGTCATTATTAAGTTTGTATCTTTGGCATTAATGTTATAAATGTGTGAGCTACTACCATCTAGATTCAAATAACAATATTCCATTCATGATCGGTGTATGATCATTAAAGATATCACTCATAAATGTAGGACAACGATTTGTCACTTACAAATATGAATAATTGTCTCGCTAGAGGCAAGACACACTTATAATGATCATGCTAACAAGCGATCTAATGGAATTTGTTCAAATCAAATTTAATCAAAATGGTAGATGCAGAGAGAGTGTCTATGGCCATCACAACATATTCACAACATATTGCCTGCCATCATCAACACACTCATTGTCTCTTCATCCTTCCAAGCTACTCAAGCAGAAAATCTTGTTTTCATAAAACATGACTAGTATCAAAACTTAGTCACTGCTGCAAGTACTTGTTTAGGTAAAACATTCATAACGTATATCATATATACACCATCATCATTGATGACTTCCGGCGATCTGTTTCATCTTCTTGATTCTTCAAGCTACCCAAGAATTCATGAAGGTGATGATTCCCCTTGCATGACATAGTCTATGACAAAACATTTGCATGTGCAACGTTTTCTGTCATCCAGCGATCGAGCTAAGCGAGGCGTCTCAATGTCATCAAGTATGACCAATGTCATCGAGTATGACCGGTGTCATAAGCATGACTGCCACATGCTCCTTTAATGCGAGTGTTCTCTTCCATCTTTGATGAGAAGAAAACCTGATTTACGGTGGATACAGATCATCAGTCTCAGCGACCATTCCAAATGTTCGCGATCTGTCAACACGCACCCACAGTTCATTCTCTATGGCAGAGATCATAGCATACACTGGACTATGATGGAATTATCCGCACAAAACTTGATAATCTTAATTATCCTTTTGTTTAGCAGAATCTCCGGGTCTATCTCCTATCGGGTTTTGTATCATTTCGAGCTAAAAGGTTTGAAACAAGGAGTATCCTCAAGCCATGGTATAAAACTATGAAGTTTGGACCCAATTTTTAAGTTTCTCAATCACAGGAATGCACCTAAATTTAAAAAATCTATAGAAGAGGTTATCATCTACAAAGGTTTTGCAAAGCATAAAGTGTAGCGGACATGCACTTAAAAATTGGCAAGATCCCTGTGTATAATGCAAACCCCTGGATCGATTAATTTGCACACACAGTCTAAGATGAATATCATGCAAATGCGTCAAATTTATTACATCGCATGATCCAGACTTACAATTTTCATTACAACTTGCATAGCTCAAGGCTAGCATTTTACAAAGTTTAGCACATCGGAATAGCAGTAGCAGTGAGTCTCCATCATCTTCATGTGCCACAGGCGAAACATGTTGGTTGTAGACTCGAAACCTTAAACGAAATCTCACTCGTCATCTGAACATCCTGCAAAAGTAAAATTTTGCAGCAACGTGGGTCAGAACCATATAAAATGGAACTGACAACTGACACTTTCTGGACACTTAGAGGAAAAACTCTAATAACCTATATACATATTTGGCTGGTGGAGTTCAAGGCTATTTTGCAGAAAGCCAATTTTTCCTAACTCTTTTGAAAACTCTTTTCATCTATTTGAGACAAGTATGGCTTGAAAACCATAGTCTCATCTACCCTTGTTCACCCATCAAATTTTATTATAGAAGTTGGAGTGTTGGGATTCTTCGTTGACGTCCTTGATCAGCTGCTCAGAATTGTCCGTAACCGGGGACACGGCTAAGTATACTTAGTTTTTGACGCTCTCGAGAGGTTGTGCACTTTCACCATTAGACCCATTCAGCCCAAACTATCCTCCACACTCCATCAGTGATAAGGAAAAGGAGAAGAATGAGACGAGATTTTTCAGAAGCATTTTCCCACCCTATGCAGGCCTGACGCGCTCCACCTACAAACCTCTACCACCACCTGTCAAGCCAGGATGAGTCCACGCAACTTAATCCATCAAGACAGAGCCCATATGACTAATGGCTGCACTGGAAGCAATCTTCACTTAGAGTAACTAAAATCCCTTTGTTCCTGGGTGGCCATCCACAAGTGTAATTCCACAGGTAAACCCCTGGGAAACCACTCAACATAAACCATGCAAAACCATTTCCACCCAGGTGTTTCATTTTAACTTAGTATAATTTAGCTTTTCATAAAACATCTTTTGCATAGCACTTCAATAATCTACTAAGTTAAACATAGGATTCTAGACCATCTAGTAGAAAGGATGCTAGTCTAAACAGTTTCAGCATAGCAATACTACTAAGTCCTACACATGCTTAAGAAAATAATCTACTCATGCATAGACAAAATACTTAGGAAATTTATGAGTGTGCCACTTGCCTTAGCAACAAGGAGAGGAGTAGTAGCTGCAAAAGTCCTCCATTCTCTCCGTTCAATCTAACAAGTCAAACAAGCCACAAATAAACATACAAGCATAACAACAACATTTAGAAAAAATATGACATGCATGAGATGCAATCAAAAATCACAAGTCAGTATTTTCTAACTTCTCCTATTTTAATAAATCATGCATGAGTCGAAAATGCAATTAAAACAATTTTCTATAAAACAACTAAACAACATAATTCCCAAAAAGGGAATAAACACAAAATTCGTAGCTACTGTTATACAAACATACTAACAAATATGACTGCAGATTTTCTGGACAGAGGACAACTAAACAAATCCAATGCAATTGGATTCACTCAAAAAGCTATTTTTAAACTAAAGTTATGTCAAAAATACTCAAACTTCACATTTGAAATTTGAATACATAAAAGTTTGACGAAACAGAAAACTAATACTGCCAAAAGATTCTACTGGTTCTAAGGATTCCAAATATATAAAAATATTTGAATTTGGATAAACAGAGAAAAAGTAATGATAAAACTAAGTAGTAGGGGCTTTTCTGCAAAATAGACAGAATAAACTAAAATCCCAGAAAAGCTTGTCCACGTGGTGTCCTCTGGTTGGCTGGCGTTGCTGACTTGGCTGCTGACGGAGCGTTGACTGTGCGCTGACGCAGCACTGATTTGGCGACGACGTGGCTGCTCGTGATTGGATGGATTGGATCTGACTGGGCGCTGACGAGGCGATTGTGTGGCGGCTTGTGATTGGTTTAAAACGGTTCAGCCTAGATCTAATCGTGTGCGTTCAAAACAGTTGGACGGTCGGGAAGGATGAGCTCACCAGGCGGCGCTCTGGTCGCCGGAAAAAAAAATGGAGATGCGGCGGCCGGCGGCTCGGGCGTGGACGGCGACGGCGCTCCGGGGGCGATTGGGCTCGGAGAAGACCTCCAAGAGGTGCAACGCGTCGCGGGGAGGACAATGGCGCGGTCTGCGTGCTCGATCTCGTCCTTCAGCGTCGGGAACGAGCGGCCGGAGAAGCTTCGGGCGGCGGCGAGCTCCTGTCGATCTCGTGCACGACGTTTTGCTGCGCTAAAAATTCAAAAGAGGACATTAGAAGGTGCGCGAGGACGTGGAGAAGAGATGGGACCAAGAATCGGCGGTGGGGACTCACTGAGTTGGCCGGAATCGTAGAAATACGGCGGCGGCCGGCGGGACTCCGGCGAAGCAATCCGGCAGCCTGGCGGCATGATTCGTACGTGTGTGAGAGGGGAAATGGGGAGCAAGCCGTGGGCTTTATGTAGGAAGAAACGGCGCTCGATTTGGTGCATTAATTCGCTGGGAATCAAGACGGGAAGGAAACGGCCGAAATAAACCTCTCGGCGTGATTTCCGTCCGACTGGACGTTGAAGACGACGATGATGTCATCGCTGACGTCAGCAATTTTTCTTTTTCTATTTTCTTGTTTTTCTTATTAATTTCATAACTTTTGTTTTAAAAGTCCAAAACAACTCAAACCAGTTTCTAAAAAATTGTAAAATCAAAACCTATCTGTTAAAACTTTCAAACTCATTTTTCAAACTTTTCAAAATTTGAAATATTCAAATATTGCATAAAGGATTATTTAAACCTTTATGTTCATTTTATAAAGGATTATAAATAAAATTATTTGTGGTTTATTAAAATCAAATCAAATACAACAAATGTAATTTTTGGAAAATAGTTATTTTTATTTTTCATATAAGTATAAACCAAACTCAACCAAGATTCAAAATAGAACAAATAAAACCATAGCAAATCAGAAATATTATATGGAGCGTAATACGCTCTTTTTGATATTTTCTCAAATAGTTTTCAAGTGGAATTAAATTTCCAACTTTTAAAAATTCAAATGCAAACAAGACAAGATGATGATGCATGTATGCATGATTTCATGTTTTACAAACAAAATACACATAGTTTTCAAAAAGTTTTTGATTTTTCAGAATTTTCAAAAATTTGAAAATCTTGGGATGTTACATAAAGACTTTTATTCATAATAAAATATGGGTTCAAGTTTTCAAAATAAAACTAAGTTTTCAAAGTAAAACTAAGTTTTCAAAATAAAACTACTAGAACTCCCACTCAAGACGAGTATCCCTCGCATCGTCTTAGTGATTACACAACCCCCATCCATTACACTACCTCCGTCGATCAGGCAGATAGCATAACTTCAAAGGTAGACATCGTATATCGATCACATCTTTATTGGTGTTCCGAGGTCATGTCTGTACATGCTAGGCTCGCCATAACACTCTTTGACATATTCGCGCGTGCAACGTGGGTTACACCCACCGTATGTGAACGAAGAGACGAGTGCAACCGCAATGCGGCGTACCCCGTAACGTAGAACTTTATTGGTGGTGCTCGACAGAGGGAGAACACTATTATCGGAATTTTGGGAGGGATCATCTTATATTACTACCGCCGTGTAACTAATATATAGACATATATATACACAATATAAGATGCACGCAATCTACATAACATCTAAAATGAAATGTAATGCGACATGATATGGTCTCCTCCGTGCCGATGGTCACCTTTGCGCCGACAGTTTATAAACAATTTAATAAACCTACCTTGACCATATCACATTGCCCCTGCAAAATAAAGTTAGACGCTTTCTACTTTATCTTTTGCATGTTTTACGTGGCTGCTAGGGCTTCCGCACAAGAACCGTTTCTTACCTATGAAAACAACCACAACAGCGATAAGACAATTGTCTCTATTACACCCTTTGCAGGGCCCTCCGTTGCAAATGATATATCAACTATTTTAGGAGATACAGACACCCGCCAGCCACATATACGGTACAAGCCGTATGTCAAGTGTGGAACCAGTCTCCGGTTTCTTTTCTCTCTAAATCCAATCTAATCGTCACCCACCTTTAAGTGTGTTACCCCACGGTTCGGGATCACTCCAGACATGATTGAGACATCCTCTCCGATCAATGACTAACAGCGGAATCTGGATATCCATGATAGCCCCTGTGTGTCCACGAATATGTTTCTTATCGTTTGAACCTTTAGACGTCTAGTCTCATCCTATTGCCTAGCGATACTTAGATTGTCCGAGCGTCATTCTTCGGTATCACGATTACCGAGCATGACCTCGCCATTGACAAATCTATCTTTACTCGTCTGTGATATTACATCCCCGTTACCTAGTCACATGCTTGCAAGCTCATTGATGTAATCTCACCGAGTGGGCCCAGAGTATCTATCCTGCTTTGTGGATTGGCAATTCCCGCTCTTGATCACTCGCTTCTACTGCTTCCTTTTGATACCCGAAAGTGTCACCTTTATTGTCATGCTATATAAGGCATGTCGTTTGATGCGATCAGCCGTATCTTTCAGAAGCAGAGATTTGATATGATCTCACGGTCGAAGGTATGAACACTACGTTTCTATATTTTGGGTATGTCCATCAAATCATTCACCTAATGATATGACTCCGTTGTTAACCGACGCCATTGTCCATGATCAGGAAACTTTGATCATCTGTTACCCAACGAACTAGTTAAATAGAGGCTACTAGGGACCTAGTTGTTTTCATACCACACGTGTATTAATGTTTCCGTGTAATATAGTTATAGCATGGTATTAAAACATATTATGAACAATTGAGATATGACAAATAAAATCACTTTATTAATTGCCTCTAGGGCATATCTCCTTCAGGACAACTGGGGCTTGAAGAAGCTCGGCGACCAGAAGGAGGTCGACAAGATGCTCGGCCGGATTGGCGAGCTGTTCATGAAGGAGGGGCCGACCACTCGGGATCCGACCCTCTGCTGGCTCTACAACCGGATCGCGCCGCTGCAAGATAGGTCTAACAAGATCTGCTTCTTGAACGGGAGCCACGACCCCACCCGGCTGACCTGGAAGAGGTGGAAGCTGGAGGCTCTAAACGGCTGGCTTCAGCACGTCGCCAAGGAGCAGAAGGTCAATGCTGACTGGAAGTATGGCATGGCGCCGTATTCTCGCCGAAAGTGGGCTTCACCGGTAAGCGTTTGTCTTTGCGTTTTGTTTTCTCCTTTTCGTTTCTTGGCCGGGTGCTCACAGAGCTGGCTGCGCAGCTTTTCGCCGTTCAGTTGGAGGAGGATGGACCCAACGGCCCCCAGTTTTGGCCTAAAATCGAGCTGGAATTGGCTGCCGTAGAGGAGGATCAGTCGGAAGGCGAGGCGGGGGTCGCCGAGGGCGACCAGGTGGATGGCGATGATGTCGAGGGCGAGCAGGTCGAGGGCGGCCAGGCGGGCAACGCGCCGGCCGACCAGGCGCCGGTGGGAGATGGCGAGGCAGGCAACGCGCCGCCGGCTGCTCGGGGTAAGCCGATTGCGTCTAGCTCGAAACTTGATTGAGCCAAAAAGCCTGTGGTAGTCATTTTCTCTCGGATACTGAGAGTATTGAGAGTGCAGAAACTGCGGGGTCGACCTCGGCCCCTCGCCAGAAGAGGACGAAACCGGCTACTCCAACCGGCCTGGAGGAGGACGACGATGACGGCGATGAGCCGCTGGCGAGGAAGCGGCCAAAGTGGACTCCGGCGAACGTGCGCGCGTAAGTATGCCTGTAATTTGCTCTCCCTTGATAGATTTGTTCCTGCGGTTGAGACTTGGTGTTTTCTGCAGGGCGCCGAGGTCGTTGACCGTTGGAGGCGCTGCGCCGGCGGCCGCTGCTCCGACCGTACCCGTCGAAGCGCCCACCCGGGTGGCGGAGGAGCCGGAGGAGGTCAGCGGTGGGTAGCGGGGCGAGCAGCCTCCCGCGGCGGGTACGGGGTCCGAACCGGTCGGGCCCCAGTTTGACGAGGTGGTTCCGCCAACCGGAGGAGGCGGAGGCGGGGACGCGGGTGCTGCGTCGAGAGCAGCTGGAGCCGGGGCGGCGGGTGCCCCAAAGTTGGCGAAGAAGAGCGGCACGGTGACCTCCACGAAGAGGGCCGAGACGATGGCGACGAAACGAACGACGCCTCCGGCTAGGGAGAAGGCTATGGGGACGGCGCCGGATGCCGCCACTACCTCGGAGTGGCAGCTGGTGCCGGCCGACCCTTCCATCACTGCCAATGCCGGAGGATTCCGGACGCCGGCGGATTCGCTTGCGTTCGCCCTGGAGATCAGGCAGGGGATGGAAGTCCAGCTCAAGGACTTCGACCGCTTCTTGGAGCTGCTATAGGTAAGCCATTTTGCTTAATTTCTTCCAGTTATCTTGGGCCGGCTGCGGTAGCCGGCGCGAATCTTAGAGCTGATCTTTTCTTTCTTAGCGATCCCAGGAGGAATCCAACAAGAAGGTCCTGCAGCTGTAGAAGGACCTCGAGGCCGCCAAGGTGAGCATTTATCCGGCCACGAGTTCTTTATCCAGGGCCGATCGGCTGGTGCTGACGTTACTCCTTCTGAAGAGAGCGATGCGGCGCTGCGCGCCAAGCTGGAATCCTTCCCGTTCAGTGGGCTGGCGGCAGAGGTGGAGCGCCTCAAGAAGCGCGACCAGGAGCGGGAGGAAGAGCTGTCCCAGCTAGCCGAGGCCAAGGGGACGGCGGAGAAGGCGGCAGAGGGCGCGTGGAAGAACTTCGAGGAGCTGGAGGAGGGCTACAACAAGCATCGCGCTGCCGATCAACAAGAGATCAAACGGCTGAAGGAGGAGGTTGTGACGCCCGACCCGACTGCTATGCAAGAGATGTTGCGTGTCACCGGTTAGGTGATACAACCGAAGGTTACGGGTTTACCACTCCCCGGCCAAAACCTTTGGCAGGAGTTGCTCGGAATTGATCATCGGCAACACAACACCCCGATTGATGCCCTAACATAGGCACAATTATCAATGCATAATCATGAAGTCATGGATAACCAGAGCACACTGCAGTTCATCATGAAGTCCACTCAGAAAACGCTCCATCTTCTTCTTCTACCCGCTGGAGATGGAGGAGAGAGGTGAGGTGAGTGCTGCCCTCCAGGCATGCTGAGGCTTGGTGGCCTCCTACTCTTCTTCTCCTACGCTCCGGTGCCGGCATCCACCTTCTCTTCTTCTCCTTGGTTTTCTGCTGGTGCTCTGATCTACTCTTGTTTCATTCTGGATTTCTGCTTTTCGTTTTGAATTTCTTTCTCTATGTGGCCTCCACGGGACACTGAGCTTCCCTTGCGTTGGAGAGCAATGATTCTGATTGAAGGATGGGAGAGATCAAGAGAAGCTTTCCTTCTTCTGAGGCGAAATGCCAAACGACTTGTTCTGTTGGATTCTGATGAGGTGATTATTGATGCAAGATATTTGCTTGAAGGAGAGGTTATCAGTGTTGGAAATTCTGTTGAATTATCATATCATAAAGTGAAGATTGGTGATCGTCTCTTCTCTGACAATCCTATCAAAGTTTTCAAATAGAAGATGACAAGTTCCCCTGAGAAAGCCACAGACTCACAATTTGAGAAAGTGGTTAGCAAGCAAGTGGCTCCTATTTCGCGGAATTCTGACAAGGATAAACTTTCCAAAAATGTCTCTGCCACTGATTATATCCCTCCTCCTTCGATCAGGTTTGACAGAGGTCTGAACTTTGAAAAAAGTATTTTCAGAAAATTCAGTCACCCAATCAACTTCAAGCCTGGACCTCGTAGAAGGGAATTCTTATTGGTTATTTCATTTGCAAGGACTTCTTTCAAGCTTGATCATTTTTCAGTTGGAATTGTTCTGCAAGGATGTTTTGGAGGTAGAGCATCTCAATTTCGAGTTCTGCAATTGGGTGACAGAGTGTTCAGATTTTTTATAGCTTCCAAGTCTGTTGGTTTTGACATTTACAATGCTGGTAAAATTTCTGAACCGAGTTTTGATGGCCATATTCATCTCTGGGGTGAAGGAGGTCCCAATTTGTTATTCGAAGAGAAAATATTATGAAGAACAGGATGCTGAATGGACTTATGTTTCCTATTCTAAAAAAGCCACTAGCTCTGTATTTGATCGGCTACAGTATCCAAGTATTGGGAAATCTGTTCCTAAGGAAAAAATCTCTATCTTCGATCGGTTACATGATAACAGACATGATTATTATTCACATTCAAGGAGGGGAGGGAATTCTGGCTTTCAAAATTCAAACTTTCCTATGCTGAAACTTTGACCAAAGGTAATGCCTCAAATAAGGAAGGGTTTTTTAATGCTGGCCGTTTTCAATCGAAGGCGGGATCCTGGGAATTCAAAATTAAAGATCAATTACCGGGCTTGTTGCCTCATTTCAAGTTTCCTTCCTTCCCGGCCCCAAATCCTGATGATTGGCCCAATAAAAGTTACCAAAACTGGTTCAAAGCCCATGGGCCTCACGCGGCAATCAAGCAGGTTTCCAAATTTAGTGAGTTTTTGGAAAATCCCCCTTTACGTAAGCTGGCCTCCTCGTCTCCCCTGTCCCAGAAACCCCCACTCCACCTGTCGCCTCGAGCTCTTCGCAGAGAACTGCAGAGCCAGCCATGGCGAATATTCCCATCGACCCAAGGCCGTTTGTGCCTCATGGATTCCAGATCATGCAGATTGAAGGCAGGAATCGAGTGCATCGGGTGGTGGTTCCGCGCCTCCCGCGCCAGCATGAGGACATCGCCATTGTCACCTTCAACCCTATGCCACCGGGCCAGGTAACTTTTGTGAACATCCTGGACATTCTGCAAGATTTCCTTACCAATACTGCAAGAGTGATTTACCGCGACATTCAGCAATGTCCGTTTGGGCAGCATATGTCCAGTTTGCGCACCCCCGAGACAGAGACAGATTGGTGATACAGAGTCCGATTCCTTTTGATAATGTCATGGTTACTTTCACTAAGCACAATCAGGGCGATAACTGGCGCCGTGCCTTCTTCAATCGTGAGTGCTGGGTGATGATTGTTGGGCCGCCTTTAGATAATATCAACACTGAAGATCTTGCTGCTGCTTTCAAGGGCATTGGCACCTTGATTAGCTGGGAAAAGAACCCGAGGCACAAAGCTCGTGTTATTGCAAAACTCAGAGTTACTGAGCTGGTGGCGATCCCCAAGAGCCTGAGGTATACTGAAGGTGATTCTGCGGAAGCTGAATCATGGACCTGCTCTGTTGAAGTTCTCCTGCAAACTTTGCTTGGTGGTGGTCCTACGGATGAAGATCCCATGCCAGATAATGGTGAAGACCCACATCCTCTTCCTGATCTCAGAGAGGCTCCAATGGAACCTGAAGATGACAACAACGCTGCCATGCAAGAAAATGAACAAGAAGCAGAAGGCTGGGGGCACTGGGCTATGCCTCAAGCAGATAATGGTGCAAATGCAAATGCTGCAGTTGTCGAAGAGGAAGAGATGGAAGTTGCTGAAGAATTGATCGCAGAGCAACAGTTGGGTCAACCCATAAATAGCAGTAACACTGGCGTGGCTGCTAACTCTGAAGGTGAAAATTCAGTTAATGGCAATGATGTTATCATGGAGGGAAATGCTGGTGAAGTTAATCAAAATCAAATAATTGATGGGCTTGACAATGTTGGTCTGGGCCTTGGCCTGACAAACCTGCTAGCAGCTTATCAAGATGATCCTGAAGACAACTCTGAAGAAAATGAGTTGGAGAAAGAACAGCATATGGATCTTGATGGAAATGAGATTGCCCTCGTTTCACCAAATGTAGCTCACCTTCAGGTTGGAATGGTACAAACGTACTTCTTTCCGGTCCAAGAAGAGACAACGCAGTGCTTCTCTAAGCAAGGCATGGCTATTTGGGAAAAATTATTTGCTCCAAACCTGTCTGGCCATAATACTTCTGGAAACACTGCTAAAATTCCAGTAAGTTGGTTCAATTTTATCACTTTAATGCTTATGACTCCTGAAAAATTTGATTGGACAAGATCATTTCTTAAATCTCAGTTGTGGGAAATTCTTTGTCAAAACTCTGAGTACGAGCAAGCTTTTACCTTCCAAATACCTGATAAATGCTTATCGAATGAAGCTCCCCTGTGTGATCTAGTGGACTTATCTCAAGGTATTGTGCAGGAAAAAGAGAAATGCATTGTGGAAGAGATTGCTGCCATCATTCCACCCTCTGCTCCAAACAGAAAGAGAAGGGATAAAGAACCCATGATTGATTCCGAGGTAAGAAGAAGCCCCAGATTACAAGAATTAAATAATGGTTTTAAGAATCATGTTGCCTGCAAAGATAAAAACTGTCTACCCTGCAATGCTGCACCACCAACAATTCGGTCAAAATTGTTAAGAATCTTGCATCCTCATTTTGCAAGGTGGATGAGAAGGAGGTGGAGAAAAGGTGCTCAGGAGCAGGAAGGCTAAGGACAAGGAGCAAGATGATGGTCTGGGTGGCAGCCAGCAGCAAAAGAAGAATAAGAAATAAGTTTCCCAATGATAGTACAACAAATATTAGTATGTAGTGCCATGGAGTGTCTTAGCTGTTCTGGAACCTATATGGTCTTTTTGGTTTGTAAAAAGTACTCTGAATATGTGATACTTCCTGGGAGAATGTTCGTGTTGCAGAATGAATTCTGCTTTTGATGTACTATGTTATTAAACATATTGTTATCTATCAGCCTCAAAGTGCATTTCTGGTTCTATTATCAGTTTTCTGGCAATGGGTTGTGCCCAAGTTGCTTATGTTACAATATGCAAATGGTTTCCTTATGGATTACAACAGATTATGGAAGATAATGAAGTGGAATATCAGGGGTATTAATTCTGAGCAGAAGTGGAATGCTATTTCTAGCAAAATTGACGAAAGTGGGTGTGAAATTATTTGTCTTCAAGAAACTAAAAGAGAGCATTTTGACCTGGAGTACATTAAAAAATTCTGCCCAAAGAGATTTAACAGATTTGAATATTTACCTTCAGTGGGTGCTTCTGGTGGCATTATCATCATTTGGAATGGCAGCCTTTTTAAAGGAGAAGTCTCATTCATGAATGAATTCTCTCTGTCAGTCAAATTCACCAGTAATTTATCCAATGAATCTTGGGTCCTCTCAAATATTTATGGTCCCTGTCATGTAGAGAAAAAGACTGAATTCATAGAGTGGTTTGCAAACATTGATATGCCTGATGATACAAATTGGATTATAATGGGAGATTTCAATTTTATTAGAAAACCATCTGACAGAAACAAGCCTGGAGGAGATGTTAATAAGATGTTGATCTTCAACGAAGCAATTAGTAACTTGGGACTTATTGAATTGCCTCTCAAATGTAGAAATATACTTGGAGCAATATGCAGCAGGATCCTCTTCTGGAAAAATTAGATTGCTTTTTTACATCAAGTTCGTGGACAGTTACATATCCAAATACTATGGTGTACCCATTAGTAAAACCAATTTCGGATCATGTCCCGTGTGTAATTGCGGTGGATTCAAAAATTCCAAGGGCAAAAGTTTTCAGAATGGAAAACTACTGGATGCAGCATTCAGAGTTTAAAAATGTTGTCCAAAATGCTTGGAACATTCCTGTTGGCTACAATGATATAGCAAAGAAGGTGAATGCAAAGTTCAAAAATCTGAGAAGGGCACCGAAGCTCTGGGCAAGAAACCTCCCTTGTTTAAAACAACTCATTGCAAAGGTGAATGAAACAATAAATATTCTAGATATCTTCGAAGAACTAAGGCCTTTATCTGAAATGGAAAGAAATCTGAGAGAGCTTCTAAAAAGCCACGTCCTCAACCTGCTGCAGAATCAGAAAGCTTATTGGAAACAAAGAGGAAAAATAAAATGGGCAAAGCTTGGAAATGAAAACACAAAAATTTTCCATACCAGAGCAACCATAAGTTACAGACACAATTATATAGCAATGCTGCAAAATGATACCCTTGCTGAGATCACAGATCCTGATGGAAAGGCATCTCTGCTGTGGAATGTTGTTAAAAATAGAATGGGAAATTCGGACAAGCCAGAAATGAAATTTAATTTGACTGAAATTTGTGGGGAGCAACAAAACAGTGACTTATTCAGGAAACTGGAGGTTCCATTTACTGATAAAGAGATTGAGGAGGTTGTAAAAAATTTACCGAATGATAAATCACCTGGCCCCGATGGTTTCAACAATGAATTCATGAAGAGCTGTTGGTCCATCATTGCACCTGACGTCAAGCAATTAATTCAAGATTTCTATGAGGAAAAGGTTTCTCTGGAAAGCATAAATTCTTCTTATATTACCTTGGTACCCAAGAATGATACACCCGTGAATGCAAATGATTTCAGACCAATCTCTCTCTTAAATGGAGTCCTGAAAATTCTCACTAAACTGCTTGCAAACAGACTGCAAAAGATCATCTTGAAACTGGTTCATAAAAACCAGTATGGTTTTCTGAAGAAGAGGTGCATTCAGGACTGTCTTGGATGGGCATTTGAGTATTTGCATCAATGCCACAAATTGAAAGAGGAAATTCTTATTCGGAAATTGGACTTTGAAAAGGCCTTCGACAAAATTGAGCACTCCACTATCCTAGAAATCCTAAGAGCAAAAGGTTTTGGCAGAAAATGGATTAAGTGGATTGAAATGATCTTGGAATCAGGAACCTCGTCAGTTCTTCTAAATGGAGTTCCAGGGAAAAAATTCTACTGCAGAAGAGGGGTTAGACAAAGGGGTCCTCTTTCCCTTTGATCTTTGTGTTAGCTGCAGATCTTCTCCAATCTGTTTTAAACAAGGCTCTGCATCAGAATATTATTTCTTTGCCCCTACAGAATTCAGCGAGCCCAGATTTTCCGGTTATTCAATATGCAGATGATACCCTAGTTATTCTAAAAGCTGATGCCACACAACTCATTTGTCTGAAAGCCCTGTTGCATACCTTTGCGGAATCAACCTGTCTCAGAGTCAATTACAATAAATCTAGCATGGTGCCAATCAACATGGATATGGAGAGATTAACTCACTTTGCAAGTACAATAAATTGCCAAAAGGGTAGTATGCCTTTCACCTATCTTGGTCTACCGTTGGGCTTGACAAAGCCATCTCTGGAGTATTTTATGCCAATAGTGTGTAGAGTTCAGAGAAGACTCTGCAGTATTGCTGATTTCTTGGACTATGGAGGTAAACTACAAATGGTAAAATTTGTCCTGTCTTCACTGCCAATTTTTTTCCTGAGTTGCTTTGAGGTCTCACCAACAATTCTGAAGCAAGTAGAGAAATATATGAGACATTGTCTTTGGAGAAAAAAACCCGCTAATGTGCAGTCAAAAGGATGGGCTCTGATTGCTTGGAAGAAAATCTGTAGGCCAAAAAACCAAGGAGGGTTAGGTGTGCTAAATTTGAGTATTCAAAATAAAGCTATGCTGCTAAAGAATCTGCACAAGTTTTATAATAACCATGATATTCCTTGGGTAAAATTAATCTGGCACACATATTATGCAAATGGCAAGATCCCTGGACAGCAAACAGATGGTTCATTCTGGTGGAAGGGACATCTCAAGCTCATTGATAATTTCAAGGGAATGGCGAAATGTCAAATTGGTAATGGGAAAACAGCTTATCTCTGGCAAGATTTGTGGCATGATTCTTGTTTGATCCATAAAATGCCAAGGCTGGCTTCCTTTGCTAAGAGAAATGATATAACAGTTCATGAGGCAGTTAGCCAAGAGTATCTGCAGGACCTTTTTCATCTCCCACTGTCACAACAGGCTTAACAATGCCTACTAAAAATAGAGCAAATCTATGGATAAACAATTAGCTACTTACAACTAGAAAACAGCTATCCTACTGAACTGGGGTCTTACATTAGGCGAGGCGGGCTCGCTTAGCGTCGCCGCCGGCGACGGAGCTAGCGCCGGCCTCCCCTGGCGGCGCCTTGCCCTCGCCGTGGACCAAATAGAGGGCTATGGCGGCCCGGAGGTCAGACTGGTAGACCGCCTCCTCGGCGCGTTTGACCTGGGTCGACGCCTCGGAGAGGAGCACCGCCGCCTCCAGATCGGCCTCGTCCTGACGACGCTTGGCGTCCTCGCGCTCGAAATCGGTGCGGGAGAGTTGGCAAGCGATCTCCAGATCATGATCCTCCTCCTCTTCCTCTTCCTCTTCCTCCTCGTCGGAGGACGAGGACAAGGAGGAGGAGGAAGACGGATGGCGGCCGGGGTACATCGCCTGGCGGATCTCGCGGCAGCTGCAATGGTGGCCAAATGAGCTGGTGCGGCCGGAGCCTTCGCCGTGCGAATGAGCACCAAGGCTGCGGGACCGGCCCGCGGGGGCCGGATCTGCGGCGGCCTGTTCCGCAAGCTCGTCCCGCAACACCAGCTGACGCTGCTGCTGCCTGAAGGCCCGGAGGGTGGGGCGGCCACGGCCTCGATGGCCGGATCTACCAGCGCCGACGATGGAAGCCATGCGAGAGAGTGGAGAGAGAGGAGACTGTGCGGCGGCTAGGGTTGGAAGTGAGACAGTGAGAGTGAGAGTGAAGGGCATAGTAGGTTCTTATAGGCCGGCTGTCGGGCTGCTTCTAAAGGCAACGGAGATTACGAAACTGTCCGTGTGCGATGAGCACACATCGGTAACGGAGTTAAACCAAACTCCGTTGCCAACATATATTCCACTATTCACCCATTGCCTTTGTTGTGGGCCTGCTTTACGGCCCAGTGCGGGCACGCGGGGTATGTTGCGATTTACCGTCGCCTAACTTCTGTCGTTGCCATAGAGGGGTATCCGATGTGTCGTTCTGTACTAGTGTCCACTTACTACACACTCTGCACTTGGAGTCTCAACCTAACCCATATTCTTTTGACGCAGGTAACTACGTCATCGGGTATCAATCATACGTTGTTGGAATAACGGTCTATGTATTTCGTTGTAATGCCCACATGAATATCATAGTAATCATCATGTCATAAATATGCATTGTCATGCGCTTAATATTTTGTCAATTGCCCAGCTGTAATTTGTTCACCCAGCATGTTAGTTATCTTTTATGGAGAGACACCACTAGTGAACTGTGGACCCCGGTCCATTCCTTTACACTGATAATACAACCAACTGCAAACACTGTTCCTTTTCATTCTCAGCAATTTACTACTGTTTTCCACACCATACGTTTAATCCTTTGTTTTCAGCAAGCCGGTGAGATTGACAGCCTCACTGTTTCGTTGGGGCAAATTAGTTTGATTGTGTTGTGTGAAGATTCCACGTTGGTGATCGAGTAAACGGCGCCACCAACAACCTTCAGAAGTGATTTCTTGCTCCTACTGGTAGATTAAACCTTGGTTTCATACTGAGGGAAAACTGCTGCTACACTGCATCATACCTTCCTCTTGGGGTCTCCTAACGAACGTTCGATCCACGCAATCAATGCACGAGGCATGTCCTCTAATATCTGATTCACTCGCTCCGTTTGGCCTCCGGTCTGGGGGTGATAGGCTGTGCTAAAAGCTAACTTGGTTCCGAGGGCTTCGTGAAGAGCTTTCCAGAATCTTGAGGTGAATTGCGTGCCTCTATCAGATACAATCTTTTTAGGCACTACGTGCAGGCTTACTATTCTGTAAATATACAAGTCTGCCAGTTGATTTCCCCGATAAGTGGTATTGACGGGAATGAAATGGGCAACCTTGGTCAGTCGATCAACGATGACCCAGATTGAATCATGGCCTCGGTTAGATCTTGGAAGTCCGGTGATAAAGTCCATTCCAATTTTATCCCACTTCCATTCAGGAATTTTCAAAGGTTGGAGCAATCCAGCGGGTCACTGATGTTCAGCTTTGACTCGCTGACAGACATCACACTTGGCCACGAAAGAACCAATCTCTCGCTTTATTCCATGCCACCAAAATCTCTCACGAAGGTCTTGGTACATTTTTGTCCCGCCGAGGAGGATTGAATAAGGGGTCTTGTAGGCTTCCTTCAGGATTAATTCCTTAAGTTCTTCACATTGGGCACACAGATACGACCATTGAATCTCAGCACTCCTTCAGCATCTTCGGTAAAACCGGGTGCTTTGCCGAGAGAAATCTTCCTTTTAATTCCTTCAATGCTTTCATGATTCTTTTGAGCTTCCTTGATTTGATCCATCAGGGTTGCAGCTAAATCTAGATTGGCGAGATAACCATGGCTAACAAGCTCTAGTCCGAAATCTTCGAACTCCTTGAACAAGGCTGGTTGTTCGGCTTGGATCAAGGCATTCAGGGTGCAGGGCTTGCGACTAAGGGCATCGGCAACTACGTTAGCTTTTCCGGGGTGATAATGGATCCCAATATCATAGTCCTTGATTAGTTCCATCCATCTCCTCTGTCTCAGGTTCAACTCCTTCTAGGTGAAGATATACTTCAAGCTCTTGTGATCCGTATAGATCTCGCAGCGATGTCCCACAAGATAGGGACGCCACGTCTTAAGAGTAAGAACAACGGCAGCTAACTCCAGATCATGGGTTGGGTAATTCTCTTCTTGCGATCGCAACTATCGGGACATGTACGACACAACTTTGCCTTCTTGCATCAGAACGCAACCAAGTCTGAGGCGTGATGCATCGCAATACACGTCGAAACTCTTGGTGACGTCTGGCATGATTAGGATTGGGGTTGAGGTCAGTCTCTTCTTTAGTTCTTGAAAACTATCTTCGCAATTCTAGGTCCACTCGAATTTCTTGTCCTTTTTCAACAGTTGAGTCATGGGCTTGGCTATGCTGGAGAATCCTTCAATGAACTTGCGGTAGTAACCCGCTAGTCCGAGAAAACTTCGGATTTCAGTCACACTAGTTGGTGCTTTCCAGTCAACGATGGCTTGGATCTTCTCCGGGTCAACAGAAATTCCTCTTGTAGACACAACATGTCCGAGAAATGCCACTTCGCTAAGCCAAAACTCGCACTTGCTAAGCTTGGCATACAGCTTATGCTCTCGGAGGGTCTCCAAAACTAGACACAGATGTTCAGCATGCTCTTCTTTGGTCTTCGAGTAGATAAGGATGTCGTCGATGAAGACTACCACGAAATTGTCGAGGTACTCCATGGAGATCTTGTTCATGAGATTCATGAAATAGGCGGGGCATTGGTCAGGCCAAAGGACATCATGGTGTATTCAAACAAACCACAACGGGTGGTGAAGGCGGTCTTGGGAATGTCTGACTCTCGGATTTTCAACTGATAATATCCAGTCCGAAGATCGATCTTGGGAAGACTCGGGCTCCATTCATCTGATCGAACAGATCCTCGATCTTGGGAAGAGGGTACTTGTTCTTAATGGTCACGTCATTGAGCTTGCGATAATCCACACACAGGCATGTGGTACCGTCTCTTTTGTCCACAAAAATAATGGGTGATCCCCAAGGTGAAGCGCTTGGGCGAACAAGTCCTTTGCTGAGCATATCAGCCAACTGCTTCTTCAATTCAACCAGTTCTTCCGGATTCATCCGGTAGGGTCTTTGCGATATAGGGGATGTTCCAGGAATAAGTTCAATCATGAACTCAATATCCTGGTCTGGCGGCATACCAGGCAATTCTTCAGGGAAAACATCCTGGAATCGGTGAACAACACAGATCTCATCTAGAGTGGGTCGAGCTATGCCCTCATGGCAGCCTGGTCGGGAATGGCTGGTTGCGGATAAATATTCCACTTCGACATCTCGGGTGGTGATGGAAACAGCCCTTCTGGCGCAGTCTATGCGACCACGATACTTGGCTAGCCAGTTCATACCCAGAATAACATTTATGCCTTGGGTTCCTAGAATGATTAGGTCAGCTGGAATTTTTTCCCCTTTGATCTCAAGGGAAACGTCGGGGCAATACAGCTTGGTCTCTACTGAGGACTCTGGGATTTGTATGACCATGGGTTTGGGTAAGAGACTCCCGACTAGACCTCCCTTAGCAACAAACTCTTTGGTAACGAAGGAATGGGTGGCACCAAAATCAAACAGAATAGTTGCCGGTACTGAGTTGATAAGGAACGTACCCAGCACAACATCTGGCGCATCCTGGGCTTCTTCATCATTGATGTGGTTCAGACGGCCCTTGGCAACATCAACATTTCCACGGGGTGCGGCATTCTTGCCATTTCTAGCACGACCTTGACCAGGGTTCGGTGCATTGGGGTGCTGAACATTCCTCTTTGGATTGGGGCATTCTTTGGAGTAGTGACCCTTGGTGCCGCACTCAAAGCAGACAACATTGGGGCCAGGGTTGAAGTTGTTGAAGTTTCCTCCGGGACGGTTGTTGTCATTGGGGCGATGGAAGTAGTTGTTGGGACGGTTGGGATAGTTGGGACGTGGGGCTTGTGGTGGTCGATAAGCAGGCTTGGATGTTGGCTGAAAGATGAGGCTTCTGGTTGCTAGAACCTTCCTGAGCATTCATCCTCCTCTTGCGACCTTTAAACATTGACTTGCGCTTGGTCTCCAGCTGGATGGCCTTGTCCACAAGCGACTCCAAATCAATGAAGTCATGGATAACCAACGCGCACTGCAATTCTTCATGAAGTCCATTCAGAAAACGCTCCATCTTCTTCTTCTCAGTGTCGGTGTCGTCAGGAGCATACCGAGCCAAGTCGGTAAACTCATCCAGATATCCGACCACATCCTTACTTCCCTGCCTCAGCTTACGGAATTCATCCTTCTTCCTCTCAATAAGTCTGCCGGGAATATGCTTCTTGCGGAACTTCTCCTGGAACTCAACCCAGTTGATAACATAGCCAACTTGCTGGAGAGCCTTGGTAGTTTCCCACCAAGCTCGTGCAGGTCCAGCAAGATAGTGAGTGGCGTACAGAACCTTCTCATTTTCTCCCACCGTAGAAACTTCCAGGTTGTTCTCGATGGTGCGGAGCCAATCATCAGTTTCTAGTGGGTGAAGTCCCTTGGAATAGGTAGGGGTTGGTCTTCTGGAAGTCGCTTAAGATGGATCGCTGATTTCCACCCTCATCGCCATTGCCACCATTGTTGTTGTTGTGGTTGATATGAGCAGCGGCAAGTTGCTGCAAGGCGGTGAGATGAGCTTGACGCTCCTCCCGGGCAGCTTGGCGTTCCTCCATAATGAGCGCAAGGAGTTGGGCGGGGGTCGGGTCGGGTGGTGGAGGCGGGTTTTGGTTGGAGGTGTTGCTGCAAGTGTCCACCATCCTGAAGTAAACATGATATAAGACGCAAGGCAAAAAGGTTTCGACTGAGAGGAAAATGATGAAGTCGCAAGGGGGTTGATTAATTAAGGACGGTATTGAAAAGATTTTTGCACAGATCAACCAAGACTAACATATTCATAAAACACAACATCACATCAACGAGTTCACATCATCAAGCTTACAAATCACCCTACATCTAATGTACATAATATATGGTTTCAAAAGAACCATCACCTAGACTCGATTAGCGATAGGGGGTCAACATAATCCTACGGTAGCACTCAAGTCACTCGCCTACTGAGGTGGAACCTCCGGCTCAGCTACGTCAGCGTCGGACTCGTAGGCAGGCTCCTCCAGGTCCTCCTCCTCGTCCTCGAGAACTGCCTCGAACGGCTCCTCCTCCTCATCAACTAACTCCTCCTCGTCGTCCTCCTCCTCGTAGTCATCTCCTCCATGTAATCCTCATCATCACTGATGAAGGCGTTGCTCTCCCTTCGGACATCCTCGCCCTCCTCCTCCATCTTGTTAGCCTGGTGCTCCATATCCTCGATCACCTCGTCCTGCTCCGCCACCCTCTTGCGGAGCTTGGCGACGGTCTTCCTCAGCTGGGTCCTCTTCTGGAGAAGAGCGATCTTCTCCTGCTGCAGCTGTGCCTCACGCTCGCAACTCTCCCTGAGCGCGATGCACTCAAAGTGAGCTCGAAGTCCAGCGCTCATCAGGTCCTCCTGGGTGCGGTAGAGTAGGACCTCCATGTCCAGGATGTAGTCTCCAAACGTCGGGTGTCGAGGGGCTTGAACGGGGTGTCCATCATCACCACGTCTCCCATAGAACTGAAAGCGGGAGTTCACCAACTCCGCCTTGTGCTCCTCACAAAGTCGGGCCAGCAACCTCTGCATGGCACGACATAGTCCATCATCCCAGTGGGCGTCCATAGTGGTGAAGATCATCGTCTTGGATTCGGGAGACTTGATGTTCCCCCGAACAGACGACTCGACGAGCCAACTCAGGTTTCCGTTGCCGTGAACGTCAACCTGGGCTCCCTGAAACTCAGGAGCGGGGTGACCCAACATGTCGCTCAACTCGAACAAGTCTCTCTCGAACATCTGCTTGCCATCCTTCTTTAGTTGCTTAAATCGGTGAAATGGAGTGCCATCTACAATTTTAAGCAAAATTTTAAGTTAGTGAGATGACAAGTGTACCAAATTTTAAATTTAATGAAATAATAAGAGCGCAAATTTTTTTAAGCTTAATGGGATGACAAGTGTGCAAAATTTTAAGGGTACAAGGAAAAATGTAATACTTAATGAGAGTAAAATTTTGCATAAGTGGAGGATTGGAGATAAGCAATTTTCAAAAATACTTTCTCCTTTATTTAGAAATTGACTTTTGTAACTCCTATCTAACGACCATGCTAATCTAAAGTCTCTTATAGTCAGGATGGCTCTGATACCAGCTCTGTGGGGACCCCGGAATAGCTGTCCGAAATACCCGATTATGCTTAACACAACGATCCCATGATCAGTCTGTCGTTGCACATAATCTGAACTGAATTCCAAAGTTTACATCCATTATAGTACTGAATTAAAGTCTTACACATACGGTCATTTAGATCAAGTCTTACATAGGTGCCTTCATGGGCCAAACCAGATTATTCAGTGGAAGCTACGACGTAGTAGACCAACACATTCTAACAACAACCCGACATGCAGCTGACTAATGGAGATCCCTAGTTTGCATAGTAGTCGCCATACTCCTCCTCGGCATAGTGCTCCTCGAGATCTGGCTAAGACAATAGCCAGGGACGAAACCAATATGAGTACAATTGGAATTGTACTCGCAAACTACCCCAACATGAACATGCACTGATTATACTTTTAATTCATAAGACTTTTATTTATTTAAAACATCTCTATATCTTTGTTGAAAAAGGAAAGAACAATTTTATAACTTTCCTCCAACAATTCACCATTTTATTTATTTCTTCAAACTCCTCCTTTTTCCGACCATAGCCCTTCATGGTCATTTATCCCCCACAACCTTATACCGATCCTTTGGTATAGTTGTTTAAATCACTCTCCATCATTTCATTTTCTTTTAAAAACTCAAAACTTTGCGAAAACTTGCACATAGGTCGAAGTAGGGCCTTCCAACTGTCGATGACCGAGGACTCGGCTATTCGAATAGTTTTTACACTCTGCAGAGGTAGCACGCTTTTCCCACATCCATCCGGCAACTCATCGTGTCAGCCACGTCCCGCCATACAAGGTGTATGCGAAGTTGAGTCACCGACCATAGCCTCTCATTTGCTCATGCTAGTATAGGATCCTGCCCATATGACACTTTCCATCGACACCTAGTCCAGCCCTTCGGAACCTAAGTGTGAGGACTCATAGTTTTGCCCGGCGGAGTATAGGGGACAACCTTCTATCCTCCACCAATGTGGGAGGACCCAGGTCAGGGGGTAGGTCACCGCACCATCCCCTCATGAAACGGAGTCATCTCCGTTGTTGAGGTATCCCATACTAATATGAGCAAACTACATGACTACGCCCTTACCCATATGAGGCTAAATGTGGTCGCACAGGGTAAGGTTGGTCGACGTAAGTACTAAGACACAATGTGCTTTTTAACAAAACCACCATTCTCCATTTCTCCACTTCAACACCGACATCTCGGCATACCATAATCCATCCGAGGGTTCTCAAAGGAGTTTTGAATAAACAATATGTTTCCCATCCTATAATTTGATATAAACTAGCTTATACTTCAACATAAGGTGGCAAAATAGTTTTTCATACACTTTTTGAATAGGTTTTCAAAACCATTGCTACTTATGAATATATCATGTGGAAAAAGTAGATGTATATATTTATGTGCATGATCAGAGAGTAGCTTGCCTTGCTCAGCAAAGTTCCTGGGGTCTTGCTCCTGTTGTTCAAAGTATTCCCCCTCCTCGCAAGTCCCGGCAACGATCTCGTCTAAACGTCAAACAAGACATACAAACAATCACTACATTACTCAATCAAACATCACAACAATACAAATCTTAAACTCTACAAATTGCTACTGCACACACAAGGCAAAACAATTTGGGTTCAATTTAATTGAATTAACCATTATTTAAATATGTCTTGATTATGGCAGAAACTAGTTACACACGTTTAAATGTATAACTCAACCTCTGTTGATCACAAAAATACAAAATAAAATTCTACAGATAGCTACTGATGTTTAGAAGACAACACAATTAGATTGGATTCAATTTGAGTTACCAAATTTCCTACACAATTGTTTTATTCCGGAAGCTGGTAAATCAAGTTTTAGCTACTGCCTAAGTTCTGTTGATCATAAAATTAAATCCTTTTAGGGGTAACTAGCTCTGATTAAATGTGATCTAACAAAATTGGTCCTAACTCACATTACTAGGAAACTAGCTATAGATAGAATCACTTTTTGTGGTGCACCAAACAGCCATGCGCCACAGAAATATTTTCTGTGGCGCATTGTTTTGCATGCGCCACAGAAAATTTGGAATTCTGTGGCGCATGGGGCCTCATGCGCCACAGAAATGACTCTTTCTGTGGACTCTTTCTGTGGCGCATGGGTCTAGATGCGCCACAGAAAGGTGGACCCATGCACCACAGAAAGAGTCATTTCTGTGCCGCATGTGGCCCCATGCGCCACAGAATTGTTGAAAACAGATCCCACCCCCTCGGATCGTCTTTTCAGTTTTGCAAACAAGAAAAGAAAATGATAAAAACTTCAAAAAATAAAATCCTTTGAGATATAGTTAGTTTTTAATGTCTACTTGGTATAGAAATTTTGAAATATGAATTTTGACTTTTTTTTTGCAAAAAACAGAAAACAAAAGTTTGAACGGCCATAACTTTTGCATACGATGTCGAAAAAATGCGTTTAATATATCAAAAAATTTAGCAGAAAAAGATCTGTCCAACCCAAACGGCTACATCAGTTTGTGGCTGCCGGACCGCTCAGAATTGGCAAAAGAGGCCGGGAAAGTTGCGTTTTAGCCACTTTTGTGAAAAAAGTTTGGGAATTTCAAAAAGTAGATTTTTTTTCAAAAAGTAGATTTTTTCGTACAAAATCAAAAAATAGAAAAGACAATTCTGTGGCGCATATCCACATATGCGCCACAGAATTCTTGGGCGGGATTCTAATTTGAATCCCGCCGGCACCCCCTTCTCCCTCTCTTTTCCCCTTCTCTCATTCTCTCCTCCACTTCTCCTCTACCCTTCTCCTCTCCTCCACTTCTCTCCCCTTCTCCTCCACTTCTCCTCTCCCCTTCTCCTCCCTCCTCCTTCTCCTCTCCACTCCTCTCCTCCACTTCTTCTCTCCTACTCCTCCTCCACCTCCACCTCCGGCGACCTCCTCCACCACCCCGACGACCTCCTCCTCCACCTCCGGCGACCTCCTCCTCCACCTCCACCTCCGGCGACCTCCTCCACCCCGGCGACTTCCTTCTCCTCCTCCACCATCTTCGGCGGCCCCCATCCTCCACCCACCCACCTCCGGCGACCCCCTCCTCCACCCACGGCAATACGGCCTCCGATGAGGCGGCTAGATCTAGATCTGGCCCCTTTTTTTTTGAAATTCAAAAAAAATCTGTGGCGCATGGTGGTGGGTGCGCCACAGAAATATTTATGTGGCGCATGGTGGAGGGTGCGCCACTGAATCATGGGCTTTCTGTGGCGCACGCCCGGATGCGCCACAGAAAAATATTTTTGTGGCGAGATATCTGTGGCGCACCCACCATGCGCCACAGAAAGCCAAAGTGGGTGCGCCACAGATAGCCTATTTCCTAGCAGTGTCATTTGGGTTAAGCATTAATCATTTCTAATTGTTATAGTGTAGAAAGGTTTGTTAACTTTAATCTAATGCTAAACAATATATGTTGCTTAATTAATTCAACCAAAATTAGGGAAGCTAAGTGATCACATTACTAAGCTAACAAAATTGGATCTACCTTATTTGGATTAATGGAGCCTCAGAAACAAACAAGTTTATGTTTAAACCTTATGTGGCACTTCAATTACTACACGTTATTTATTAATCTAAATAGGATGAAACCAATTTGGTTGGATAAACAATTTCATAAGCTAACCAGAGAATTTTGATTCGATTTTTTTGGACTTATAAATCTCGAGATATTGATTTTAGAAGCTGGGTCCAGTACTAATTTTTCCAGAGATTTAAATTAGGGAAAACTCTCTGTTCTGGATAATGTTGAAAGTCCCGACGGGTGGGGTCCACTCGTCAGTGACTCAAACAGAAATGTCTCCCGCGCTGGATTTGTTTAAAACGCTGACAGTGGGGTCCGCTTGACAGCGTCTCACCTAAACGAAGCGGTACGGTACCGTGGATCTAAGATCCAACGGCTCACGATGGCCACGAACGGCGACAACCAAGAATTGGCGGCGCCGCCGTGCCAGCGACGGCAAGGTGGTTGATTTGCTCACCTAGGGGCTCGGGAGACGGCGTGGATGATGTCGAAGGGTTGCGGTGGCCTGGGGAAGCTTGCTGGAGGAGTTGTACTTGCTGGGACGGTCCAGATCGTCGGTGGCGAGCGGCTCCGCTTCCACGGCCACGGCACGTCGACGAAGAGATGCTCCTAGGCGTTCCTTGGTACGATAGAGATGGGCGTGTGAGTGCGGTGAGTTAGAGACGCAAGATAGAGGGTCCAGAGGGAGAGAAAAGGAAGCAGCAGCATGGCTGCGGGGTCGTCTTCAACCTCGGGACGGCCGAGCTTGGCGACACGGCCAAGGACGGCAGCAACCCAGACTGCAGTGGCTCCGCCCTCCTAGCGGTGCACGAGAGAGTGGAGAGTGAGGGAGGGACAGTGGTGCGGTGTGTGGAGAATGCGAGGGCTTGGGTGAGCTTTTAAGGGCGAATGTCGGTCCATGGTGGTCGCGGTGTAGGAGGGGTGCAGAAAGTGGGAGAGCTCGCCATTGGCGGGCTGGGCTGTGCGGGCACGTCGACGCACGTCGTTAGAGGCTAGGGGATGGAGAATGGCTTGCGGACGCTCTCTGACGAGGGGTGGACTTGGCAAATCCCTGGGTTATACACCCCGGGTTGATTGAGGGGGAGAGAGTTGAGCGCTGGTGATCACGACGGCTGACAAGCGAGGCGTTTTACCCAGGTTCAGGATCCCGGAGGATAACACCCTACTTCCTGCTTGTCTGGTTATTGATGGCGAGTTGTGGCTACAATGGTGAGATGGCGATCTCGCTAGGGTTTGTGGTGGCGGCTATGAGCGTACCCTAAAACGAGGGACCCTCCTAGCCTTTATATGGTAGGCTAGGTCTCGGGTGAACGGTGCTGATGGCACTTACAAGATAGGTATGAACCGCATGACCTAGTCGACTAACTTGGGCCGCACGTTGTCCTTGCTGGGCTTTCCTTGGGCCTTTGTAGTCTTGGCGTGACCTAGTTACCTTCACCGTGGGATAGTCGAAGGGTAGCCCCACGACAGGAGCCCCCGAGTGCTTGGTCGAATCGTAGAGTCGGGCAAAGGACTCCTTTCGCCTGGGCACGCCTTCGAGTTCTGAAAGGGACAAGTAAAATTAGTCGACTCCGGCCGTTCAGGGCTTACGGAGGATTCCTTAGTCGAACTGTCGACTGCAGGGTAAAACACTGAGTACAGCCTTAGCCGGTGATTTTTCGACTGCTTTTGTTCTGAGTCACTCGGGAGCGCGAACAGCGCTCCCGATGGGAGTAGCCCCCGAGATTAAGCTTAATTGCTTGCAATTGAGGTTAAACTCAATTTTTCTTCAGTCGAAAAGCCTGCTCCCGATGGGAGTAAAGAAGGGACTCGACTTGGAGTCGCGACTGGCTTTGTGTGACTTATTGTGTATTCGGCCGGTTTGGCTTACTGCACGAGTTTGTTCAGCACTTGGAGCTTACTGAATGCTCTTGCACTCGAATGAACTGTTCGAGTTCTCCATCAGCCCGTTGGCTTACTTCCTACGCCTTCGTGGTTGACGTCAGTGCTGACGTTTTTGACGCACTCTGTGTCCGATGGGACGTGACAGTGCGGTCCCACTGTCAGTATTGACTGGAGACAGCGGTTGCCGCTTTTTTCTGACCGTTGGGCGTGAAAATTGCGCGGTGTGATGATGGCGCCTTGATTCCCGTGCGTAGTGGGCGGCACGGCCGGCGACGGTTGCCCTCTCCGCGCGACACGTGGACGGTCAGACGCTGTTGCGGAGAGCGGTTTCAGCAGGGACGGCCAGATTGACTGACCGCGCGGTATATAATTTTCACCGCGGCGGTGAACAGTTCATCCATCCCCATTCTGTCATCGTCTCCACTGCTTCTGTTCCGCCATTGTTGCGCTGCGTGCTCTCTGCTCCTTCTCCCCCCACCATGAGCAAGGTCGCGATGAAGAAGGGGAAACTTGCTGCCGGCGCCGCCGCCGAGGCAAGCGTGATGAAGAAGCCGGACGGCGACTGGATGAAGTCATCGGTGAAGAGGGCTGACCTCGAGGCCCTCCGCGAGCAGGGGCTGCTGCCGCCGGTGGATCGGGGACGGTGCGTGTGCCAGGGAAAGAGGTATTCCCTGCCCCTCGCGAGGGGGAACGCGTGTGCTTCGTGGATTTCCTTCCGCGGGGCTTCGGGTTCCCTCTCCACGATTTTGTTCGTGGTCTCCTGTACGCCTATGGGATTCAGATCCACGATCTGACCCCCAATGGCGTCCTGAGCATCGCGAGCTTCATCGTGCTCTGCGAGTGCTTCATGGGGATCGCACCCCACTGGCTGCTGTGGAAATCGCTCTTCATGGTGCGGAAGAACGTCGGGAAGAACGGGCTGGTGTATCCAGTCGGCGGCTTCGGCATCCAGGTACGCGGCGACACCTCGTACTTCCAGATGAAGAAGTCGGACTCCGTCCAGGGGTGGCGGAAGAAGTGGTTCTACGTCAGGTGCGACCAAGCGGGGTTGCCTGACTTCGATGGAGAACGCGAGTTGCGGAAGACGCGCGCGTGGGCGCACCCGCTTTCGAAGGGGAGAAGGATACAGTGCAGCCTTTGCTGACCATTCTTCGCGGCCTGCTGAAGACCCTGGGGCGCGAGTCGGGTGGGATTCACCTCATCGGCACCTTCTTCAGACTCCGGGTGCAGCCGCTCCGCGCTCGCGTCCACCCGATGTGGGCGCACGAGGGCGTTGGCGACCCCGACCGGACGTCGCCGATTGAGCTTGATGACGAAGCAGTGGAGTCGAAGGTGAGGGGCATTACCAGCCTCCGAGCCGCGGACCCTTGTAATGTCAAATGTCCGGTCGAAGTGTATGGATCCACGAACCCTGTCCCTGAGGTAAGCTTCTTTCTGTCTTGTGCTTGTTTTACCGAGTCCGTCTGTTTTTTGATTCGACTCTGCTTGCTTGCAGGGTCGGGGTGCCTTTGTCAGCCTTCCTCCGTTGATGGAGGACGGCCCCCATGATGAAGCAGCGTTCCTTGAAGAGGAGGAAGGTGAGGAAGATGACATTCCTTCCGCCGTCTCTCCGAGTGAAGAGGTGGAGGAAGAAGAAGATGATGTTGAAGAGCCAGCGCGGAAGAAGCTGAAGCGTCGAAGTGGCGACTCCGCTACTGCTTCGTCTCTTGCGAAGGGGGCAGGTGAAGAGATGCAGGAGGATGGCGAGTCATCTTCGGGTGCCAAGCACCTGGACGACCCGACTGAGCCATTGGTCGTGCCTCCTATCGACTCCGCGCCGCCGGCTGTGTTTGCGACAATGTGCTCTGTCTCTCTAGGCAGCGAGGATGATGTGGACATCACCAGGTTAGTTGCGTAACCCTTTGCTTTTCTTCGAGTTGCTATTTGGTTTCTCGAGTTGTACTTCAGTTTCCTTTCTGTCTTGTCAGCGAGCGTGTTGATGCTGCTGGTTCGCCTATGCATGACGTGGAGCATACTTCTGCTCCCCAGTCGAGCCAACTCCGGAGGTGGTCGAGGAGCTCGCTCGGGTGGATGATCTCGCGGTGCTGAAGGCCTCTTCCTCCGTACAGGCGCGTACAACTGACGCGACTCCGGCTGAAGCTGGGCTGATTGATCATGTAAGCACATCTTCAACTTGTCCGTCTGAATTCGAATCGGGTGCGCGAACAGCGCTCCCGATGGGAGTAGCCCCCGAAGGTGTGGTTGACTAGAATAGTCGAGTGCAACTTTGATAAACCTTGTATGCTTCGCAGCCCTACTATCGCCAGCAGGTGGAAGGTGCCGCCGCCTTCGTTCGCATGGAGAAGGAGAGGGATGAACTCCGCACTTCTCTGCAGCAGGCCACGAAGCGGGTGTCGGAGTTGGAGCAGAAGCTTCGGACTCATGCTGAGATGGAGAAGACCCTGCGCGAGTTGCAGGAGCGCGAAAAAGCTCGGGATGACTTGGAGAAGGTCCAGGTCGAGCGCTTGCTCGCCCTCGCCAATGTCCTTGGACGTAAGTGCTTCGGCTTGATGCCTACTTTGCCCGTTTGCCGACTGTTGATGGCTTATGGGTGTAACTTTTTTTTTCTTTTGTACAGAGACTTGTGGAGGCGCTCCTCCAGAAGGAACTTCCAGCGACAACGTCGGCTTCGTAGAGGCTGTTGGCTTCGTCGATCGCGTCTGCGCGTATGCCTCGGCAGCGCTGCAGCAGTCGACGGCGGCACTGCAGAAGTCGACGGGGGCCTTAGCGACTGTGCACCGGAATATCTTCCCCAACAAGCCGCCACCAGCTGCTGTTGACGCACTCGCGGCTCCATTCGAAGGCAATTCGAATGTCCTGGCGGACTTCACGCGCGCGCAGACGGTACGCGGCTCAGAGCTCACTTTCCAGCTGCTTCTTGGTCACCAAGTCGTAGGCGATTTTGAGAAGGTTGTCAGCGACTTCCCTCGAAAGCCTGATGGCAAGACCGCGTCCCTTAGTGGGGTGAAAGCGCAGGCGAGCCAGTTGGCCGTGAAGCTTGTCTCCACCTTCGAGAAGAGGATTGCTAAGATGGCCGAGTTGGCTGCTGCTAGGAAGAGCCGGTCCCAGTCGGAGTCTGTAGTGTAGACTTTTCCTTTTAAGACTATGCTTCTGCTTTTGGGCTTGAGTCTGTAATGCACTTTATGTTGTGCGAGTGAACATGCTGATAATGTAGTGTGAATTCGTTCCTTCGGGGGTGCAGCCGCCGAGTCTTTTTTGATATCTAGCTTGGATGAACTATGTTGGTTCTTTTCCTGGCTTGACGCTGTCAATTCTTGACAGTCTGATATGGGCGAAGCTCCTGATGTTGCTGGAACGACTGGTGCGGATGATGAGGAGGACACTTCTTCGGCTGCGCCTACTCGTCGCCGCCGCAAGCTCCTCCAGCTCCTGCGCGAAGCGTAAATGACCAGCGAGTGATCACCTTCATGAGGAACAAGGTGGTTGAGCTCGAGTCGAAGCTGAAGAGTGCTGAGTTGGAGCTGGAGCGATTGAGGTCGCGGCCCGTTGCTCCATTCTCCCAGCGTGAAGAGTTTCTGCTTGGCGAGATGGACTTGATCAGTCGACAGCTGCAAGGTTGGCCTTCTAGCGTTTTTGCTTCGGCTTCTGTGTCTTCCTGCTATGCTTAATGCTTGGCCTTGATGCAGATGTGAACTCTGACTGGAAGGCTGAGCAGCTTCGAGTGGACGAGCGAGTAGAGAAAGAGGCCGCCGGTGACTCACCCGAAGCGCGCCAGTTTTGGTCGAACAGATCCAGAGGTAGTGTACTGGCACGAATGCTGGATCGCACCTGGCGGGCTGCTGTGCTCTTGGAAGGTTGCAGAAAAACCCTCTGGCAGATCAACAAGGTGTACTTTCCTCACAACGAGCAGCCGAACGGACTGACTGCGCTTCTGGAGAGGTTCCGTGAAGGCAGTGCGTTGAAGGAAGTCGTGCACACTCAACTTGTTGCCGGGGCGAACGTGGCGTTGGCATACGTTCGACTGCACCGGCCTAATCTTCCATTGCACAAGGTGCTTGACGGCTTGCCTGGAGAGGGTGACTATGCCGATACTCTTGCGGCTGCGCGCCAGATGATTCAGCAGGTCCAGAACTTTAGCGAGCACCTTGTAGGGCCACTTGATGCGCCAAAGGGCGAGCCTGTAGAATAAGAGTAACAGACTGTTTGTTGTATACCGTTATCTTGTAAAATCAATTTTTCCAAGTGAAATATGAGTGTATGTATGCCGAGGTGGGGGTAGCCCCCGAGTGAGTAAATTGTATCTTGTAGACTTCTGTAAACCTGTGTGGCGCAACCCCGAGCGGATCGGGTGTGGCCTAGGACTTTGAGAGTCGAACCCGTAGGGCGCAGCCCCCGAGTGCTTCGGGCGCGGCCAAGATGTTTCGAGTTGGACCTGATCGGCGCAGCCCCCGAGTGCGTCGAGTGACGGCGTAGTTCTTGACTTAGACCTGTGCGGTGCAGCCCCTGAGTGCTTCGGGTGGCACCTAGGATTTCGAGTTGAACCTGTGCGGCGCAGCCCCCGAGTGCGTCGGGTGACGGCCTAGGTTTGGACTTGGACCTGTGTGGCAGCCCCCGAGTGCGTCGAGTGGCGGCCTAGGCTTTTTCGAGTTGGACCTGTACGACGCAGCCCCCGAGTGCGTCGGTGACGGCCTAGGTTTTGACTTAAACCTGTACGGCACAGCCCCGAGTGTTCGGGTGACGGCCTAGGTTTTGACTTAGACCTGTACGGCGCAGCCCCCGAGTGTTCGGGTGGCGGCCTAGGCTTTTTCGAGTTGGACCTGTACGGCGCATCCCCCGAGTGCGTCGGGTGACGGCCTAGGTTTTGACTGAGACCTGTACGGCGCAGCCCCCGAGTGTTCGGGTGACGGCCTAGGTTTTGACTTAGACCTGTACGGCGCAGCCCCCGAGTGCGTCGGGTGATGGCCTAGGTTTTGACTTAGACCTGTACGGCGCAGCCCCCGAGTGTTCGGGTGGCGGCCAAGGATTTTGAGTTGGACCTGTACGGCGCAGCCCCCGAGTGCGTCGGGTGACGGCCTAGGTTTTGACTTAGACCTGTACGGCGCAGCCCCCGAGTGTTCGGGTGGCGGCCAAGGATTTTGAGTTGGACCTGTATGGCGCAGCCCCCGAGTGCGTCGGGTGACGGCCTAGGTTTTGACTTAGACCTGTACGGCGCAGCCCCCGAGTGTTTGGGTGGCGGCCAAGGATTTTGAGTTGGACCTGTGCGGCGCAGCCCCGAGTGTTCGAGTGGCGGCCTAGGTTTATGTTGCTTTTTGACTGAAAAAGTAAAGGGGAGAGCTTGTTCCACAAATCACTTCATTGGTTTTTGCGGGCAGGCCGCCTCATTAAAACCCTTCCAGTCCCCTCAGGTACCCTGGTAAGGGAAAGAGTGCGTCTGAAACCTGCCGCCTTGACATGTATGCTTTGTTACAACAGGGGAGTCGACTAGGCGTAGAAGGGTCGCAGCTGCGCAACATTCCATGGGTTGTGGCAGACTGTTCCTGTCTTCGAGTCCTTCAGGCGGTAGGCTCCTCCGCCGATTGCTTCTGTCACAATGTATGGGCCCTCCCATGGGGAGGCGAGCTTGTGCCCCTTCTTCTGCTTGAGGCGAAGGACCAGGTCGCCTGGAACAAAAGCTCTTGGCCGCAGTCTCCGCCCGTGGTAGTTGCGCAGGTCCTGCTGGTACACGGCTGAGCGGGTGAGGGCGATGTCGCGCGCTTCGTCTAATGTGTCCATGTCGTCCTCGAGTGCTTCTTCTGCGTCAGACTCGTCGTAGGCCACCACTCAAGGTGCGTCAAACTTGATGTCGCAAGGCATGACCGCCTCTGCACTATAGACCATGAAGAACGGCGTCTATTGGGTGGATCTGTTTGGTGTGGTGCGTAGACTCCAAAGCACAGATGGCAGCTCTTCGACCCAGGCGCCTCAATGGTACTCACATGCGCTTCTTGACGCCTTTGCAAACTAGGCCGTTGGCCTTTTCGACTTGCCCATTGGATTGCGGGTGCGAGACTGATGCGTAGTTGAGCTTGATGCCTTGTTTGGAGCAGAAGTCCTTGAATTCTTTGGCTATGAAGTTCGTGCCGTTGTCGGTGATGATGCTGTTCGGCACCCCGAACCTGAAGATGATGGACCTGATGAAGTTAACTGCTGAGGATGCAGTCGAACTTGTGATGGGCACGGCTTCGATCCATTTGGTGAACTTGTCGACTGCTACCAGGAGGTGAGTGTGCCCCCCTGGCGAGGATTTCTTGAGTGGACCCACCATGTCGAGCCCCCACTGAGCGAAGGGACAGGCGAGTGGTATGGTCTTCAGTGCCGATGCTGGCACGTGCGGCTTGTTGGCGAACTCCTGGCAGCCGAGACACTTCTTCACGAGTTCTTCGGCATCTTGCATTGCGGTGGGCCAGTAGAACCCGGCTCGCAGGGCTTTGGCCACCAAGGCACGACTGCTGGCGTGATGCCCGCAGGTGCCTGTATGAATTTCGAGTAAGATGGCTTGGCCGTCGACTGGATCAACGCACCTTTGCAGGACTCCTGAGATGCTTCGCTTGTATAGCTCGCCGTTGATGACGGTGAAGCCTTTGGAGCGGCGAATGACGCGCTTGGCCTCGACTGGGTTGACTAGCAACCTCTGGTGCAGCATGTACGCCAGATATGGGCTCGTCCAGGTGGGCTCGATTAGCAGAACCTCCATTGGCTCCTTCTCTTTGCCTGGCGGGTCGGCGGTGCTCGTTGATGCTGTGGAGGAGCCGGGTGTGGGTCGAAGTTTGATAGACCGCTGCGTGATGCGCTCAAGGAAGACACCAGGTGGCACCTGCGCCTTGTCTGAGCCCAGGTTGGCGAGGGCGTCGGCTTCCTCGTTGCTTTCGCGGCCGATGTGCCGCAACTCGCAGCCGTCGAAGGTGCCCTCCAGCTGGTTGTACAGGTCTCTGAAGGCGATCATGTTGTCGGCGATGGCATCACATGCCTTCATGGTTTGCTGCACGACGAGGTAGGAGTCGCCGTAGATCATGAGGTGAGTGGCGCCGCAGTTCTTGGCCATCCGCATGCCATGGATTAGGGCCTCGTACTCAGCCTCGTTGTTGGAGGGTGTTGGGAAGTCCATCTGTAGCACGTACTTCAGCTTGTCGCCTTTGGGGGAAATGAGGATGACTCATGCCCCTGAGTGTTGGGCAGTGGGAAGGGTGCTGCCACTGCTGCTTCCTTCGTCCGAGCCGTGCTCGGAGCTAAAACTGGGTGCGACGTGGTGGACACCACAGTCGCCGCCGAGGCTTCTTCCCTGGAGTTCCGCGATCTCCGCCGCTAACGCGAGGAGTGATGTCGCCGTCGTCGACGCGGGCGCGATTGGCTTGTTGACGGTCTTGTAAGCCGACGGAGACGCGAGTGGCGTGGTGTAGAACGACGCGACCTCCGTCGCGCGCGAAGGCGTGGTCGACGTAGTCAAAGTTGACGTAGATCTTGCCAGCGACGTGATCGAGGTAGTCGAAGTAGACTCGATCCGCGCGGTGGTCGACGAGGTAGTTGATGTAGTCGTAGCCAATGCGATCTCCGTGACAGCCGGAGACGCTGGCGGCATGGCCGTGTTGGGCGCGATCTTTGCCGCGGCGGAGGCGGTCGGTGTAGTCGAGGCGGATGCGACCTTCTCAGCAGTCAAAGATGCCATCGCAGTAGTCGCAGCAGATGCGATCTCCGCAGCAGGTGGGAGCGTGGTCGGGGCAGTCGCGGCAGACGAGGGTGCCACCACCGCGCGCGGTGCGATCGCCGCGGATATGAGTACTCCACAGCTATCTATGAAGTAGTGCATGGTACCGAATGTGAGGCACATACCTACATGCAGATCGGCGTATACCGAGCGGTGGGCCGGCGGGTGGAAGGTGTACTCGAAGGAGCCGAAGCAGATTGGCTCCTTGGTGATGCAGATGTCGGTCTTCAAAGTCGATGGGGCCGGTGCGACCATGGTTCCAGCGCTCGTTCTTTCCCACAGACGGCGCCAATTGACGAGGGGTGGACTCGGCAAATCCCTGGGTTAGACACCCCGGGTTGATTGAGGGGGAGAGAGTTGAGCGCTGGTGATCACGACGGCTGACAAGCGAGGCGTTTTACCCAGGTTCAGGCTCCCGGAGGATAACACCCTGCTTCCTGCTTGTCTGGTTATTGATGGCGAGTTGTGGCTACAATGGTGAGATGGCGATCTCGCTAGGGTTTGTGGTGGCGGCTATGAGCGTACCCTAGAACGAGGGACCCTCCTAGCCTTTATATGGTAGGCTAGGTCTCGGGTGAACGGTGCTGATGGCACTTACAAGATAGGTATGAACCGCATGACCTAGTCGACTAACTTGGGCCGCACGTTGTCCTTGCTGGGCTTTCCTTGGGCCTTTGTAGTCTTGGCGTGACCCAGGTACCTTCACCATGGGATAGTCGAAGGGTAGCCCCACGACACTCTCCACAGCGAGCTCGGGGTGGTGACGGCCGTGGACGCGCAGACGGTGTTTGACGGAATGCACTTGTCACCGTGGGCCAGTGGGGGTGACGCCATTGTGTCCTTGAGGCCGCGGGGAGGATGGGGAGTGGCTGGGCGGCGATGTGCTGGCGAGTGGTGCAGTGGATTTCGAGATCGTCATCGATGACCTCGTGCGGCCATGCGCACGGCGAGCTCAGGCTTCGACCAAATCGCACGTGTGCGTGAGCTTCTGAGGCGATCTTATCGCGTCCAGCAGGAGCGGATGGGTGAGGGGGTGATGGAGGGCACGGTGCTGGGCTAGCTCGGCATCATCTTTGTCCTCCTCCATAGTGGTGGCCACGGGCGGCATGGGCGCGAGCTCATTCCCATGGCTACGACCAAGATGGTCAAATTGCACGTTTCTTCCGTGTTCTGGCCAGTGGGGGAGGTGAGAGAGGTGAGTGGGAGTGGGAGGGGTGAAGTAGTTTGCCGAAGTTCGATCGAAATCGATCGGATTGAATTTGATTTTGGGAAGAGTTCATCTCTGCCCCCAAGGTGTTCGACAGATTGCATGAACCAAGTTCAAATTCAATTTTCTGTGAATTATTTTCATAATTTGCTTCTTATAGATTTATCAAGGTTTATGGTTCTGTTTTGGTATTTATTGTGTTGGTATAACTCGGTACATTTGATGATCCAAAGTAATAAAGAAAGAAATGGAATTTTAAATATTGGTTTTTGAAAATATTTATTTGAGAGGGAAAAGTGGTAAGAATAAAATGAGAGTGATCCTATTATCACTTCTCTGAATTTTGTATGAAAGAAATATTGATTTCTAACTTTGAGATATTTTTATGTCACGTGACAATTTGTGGGATTGTTTCCACTTTTAATTTTGGGTTCCATCTTTTTAATTTAATCAAACAAGCCACACAATTAATAAGGAACAATCAACACTCAATCATGCAACAAAAGGTTTTGTTGATCCCAATTTTTTGACTAATACACTTGTTACAAATTTGGGATGTGACAGCATCTCTCGCCAATTTCGCCTTCATGTATATGCAATCCTGAACTACATGTCCCTCCCCGTTGCAGAACGGGCATTTCTTCTGTCTTTTCTTCCTTGGTTCCTTGGGAACCTTCTTGTCAGTTTTTGGTTCCTTAGCTTGCTTCCTCCTTTTCGCATTTGCTTCGTCGCGCAATTTGATCATCGGCTTACTCCTTTGCTCCTTCAACTTTGAATGACCTGCAGGCTTTACCCTTGTAGGTTTTTTGAGGTGGCTGCTACCAGGATATTCATTTTGGGTTTCAACACCTTGGCCAGCTTGCTCCTGCTGCGTTTGATTCCGCTGGACCTCATCTTCAGTCGCACGGGCATGGTTGGTGTCGCCATTTTCGCGCACTTGCTTTTCAGCTTCAAACCAAGCTCTCCTCATCGCAGCAACACGTTTTGCTGTTTCAGCAACCATGTCAGAAACCACTTCGTATGTGTCAACAGCGAAGCATGCGTCATCTTCCTGCACAATGAAGTGTACTTCAATGTATTCGTTGGAGGGACCCCAAACCTTATGGTGTTTGTCCCATGATCTTGGGGGGGGGGGGGGGTTATTGCTGCAGCAGACCATCGACGTAGCAAGTATCTCTCCAGTATCACGTGCGCATTCATGTGCACCATCACCCGAATGATGTGTGGGCAAATCAGACCACACATTTCAAAACCATTGCAGCCACAGTCCATCCTCAAACTCGAACCCGATACGTTTTCATTTCAAACGCGGGGGTCAGAACAAGATCGTAACATAGGTAATCTTCCTCTCCTCGCAACGGATAAAACTTTGTTGAAGCAGCAAACAGTTTCTAAAACCTTTCGAATACCTCCCTGGTGTAGAATGCCAACGCTTGCGCCTCAATGCTGTAGCTGCAATTTTTTAAATTGTTACAACTCATGTTAGTAGTTGCTACATTTTTTTTGCTACAAGATGTTTTTGATTAGCATTTCTAAAAACAAATGTTTTTGCTTCCATACATAGGTAATGTTGCTTCAATAAAGATCACCCTATGCTGCATACATTAGAACATTTTGCTACCAACCATAATATGAGAACCAATTTTTTTTTCAATCATATCAGTGCTGCATGGGATATAGGACTCACCTCCCCCACAATGATGCTGTTGTTGTCTCCATCATGAATCCCGAGTTATCCTCACGATCAAGCATCAAGGTTTGGCACAACTCATATTGCCGCACAAAGTGCCAAACCGAATCACTTGGCTTGATCAATGTCTTAAAATAGGAGTTTAGACCTTCTGATCTTCCTGTTGTGCTCGTGAATGGAAAGAATCTTTGTCTGAAATACACAGGAGCCCATGTAGCCCTAGATTTCCACATGTTGATGAGGTGCTTTTCTCTGCCAATGCAAAATTTGCCACCATTTGCTGCCAACATATCTCAAATTCTGCTACCGTGTCCGTGCCATATATGCATGCGTAGAAGGCATCAACGAATGGGTTTCCTTCTCTCAACAGCGGGCCAAGTTTAGTTCTCGCAAGGCGCAGCACATGGAAGATGCAGGCCATGTGGATTGCATTCTTAAACACCTCTTTTATTGTTGTGGCAATCTTGCTACACTGATCAGTCATTATATGCTCCGGATGCTCCCCTCCCATTGCTTGCATCCATTTCTCAAAGACCCACTTGAATGTCTCAACCTTCTCATCCGGTAGCAACGCACACCCAAGGACTATAGTGTGGGTGTGATTGTTTATGCCAACTATCGGAGCAAAAGGCATATTATGCCGATTCGTGCAGAACGTGGTGTCAAAGAACACACAGTCCTTGTACTTCTTGTATAGCGCTCGTGTCCTCCCATCAACCCAGAACAGAGCTCTCACAGCGTTGTTGGCATCGACCTACGTAGCATAGAAGAAGGTAGGGTCCTCGGCTCTCCGCTGCTCGAAATAATCAATTGTCATGCTCATGTCTCGCAGAGTGACCTCCTCTCGCAGCATGGTCCTGATGTTTGAGACATCCTTCTTCACATAACCAAGGACCCTTGGGTCGCCACCATGCACACTTCCGAGGCAACCCATGATCTGTGCTGTGTTTATGTTCTGGTTGTGTAATGTTTGCAGCAACTGAAAATCCTCCTCTGGCACCTTCCTGTGAGAGCGGTAGTACCGGAGCCTACCTATTTGCCGCACCATCGGATGCGTGTGCTCCTCGATGAAAACACTCACAGTCCAAACACCATCGAGCTTTCCTACTAGCATTTTTTCCTTGCAATCATGGCGGAGCAACTTGTTGCGCTGTCTCATGCCAGGAGCATCTTTGTGTACTCCAGCTTGCTTGCTTCGAGACTTCTGTCCAGTATAAGCGCTCATGTCAGGTACAACATCCTCTACCGTCGCAGCAACATAATATTTGCTTCCACCAGCAGGTTTTGCTGCATCTGGTCTTCTAGTGTGCGCACAACTAAAAACCCTGCTCAGAATTGTGTCCTTGGGTGCATTCTTTGCTTGGCTATACTTGGTGTTTGCAATGTGTGTACCAAAACCCAACTTCCATGCATAATCATTATACACATGTTGTGCTTCCTCTATGGAATCGAAGGTCATACCCACAAAAGGAACCACAGGTTGCGAGCAAACCTCCTCACCAGCCTCTTCAACAGCAATTGGAGCATTACCACTTGTCGCACTGTTTGGTCCATCAGCAAATCCATTTGGGTTGTTGTCTGCATGAATTTCAGCATCATAGCTTTCTCCACCAACAGGTTGGTTCAGATCAAACCCTTTTAAAATGATGTCCGCAACAAAGCCCTGCACATGAAGCAAACTATGTGTTAATGCAGCAAAAACAACATTTTAAATGTTCATAATGAAAGTATCAAAGTTTTTCATGCAGCAAATCAGAAGTTAATCTTTACATTAGAACATACTTGTTTTCAAAACAACAATTTATTTTTGTTGCTTCTGAAGCAACATTGCTACAAATACTACGATAATTTCTCTACCATACATGTGTTGACTTTGTTACATGAATGAAAAACCAGTTTCTGCAGCAACTATTTCTGAACTTTATGTCTCTGAATTTTTTTGCATTTGAAATTATACTCCACAACTAATTTGCTACACACAGCTAGCTCAGTATCTACTTCATGATACTTGCAAAGCAGAGCACTCAAGCATACAATGTTTCTGCAGCAACTAAGCAACAAGTAGGTTGAACCTAGAATTCGAATTTCAAACAATTAGGCTGAAGAAGCAACTCACGGACGCTGCTGGCTGATGAATCTCCGGATCCGCAGCAAAAACAGCAGACGGATTCATCAGGTTATGGAGGAAACCCTGCATAAAAGATGATCCGCCGCCGCCGTTTGCTGAACTGTAGCACGGTTGCCGCCGTTGCCTCGGAGGAGGGTTGGAGCTCGCGCTCGAAGCAACAATCGAGGGCGGATCGACATGGTGGGGATGTCCGGGGGGTGGATGCAGGATGGATTGGCGGAGGTGGTGCATCTCTGCAGCAACGGCGGAGGTACAGGGTGCGCCGCCGCGTCGCTGCCGTCTTCCGCCCCGCCGGTCGCCTCCAGATTCCACGCGATTCTGCCCCAATTTCTGTTGTGACCGCTTTTGCTACGCGCGCGAGAGGTTTTGCGTCCTGCAGCAAATTAGGTGGGAGAGGCGGGAGTGCGCGGGATCGGATGGTTAGCCGGATCCCGATCGGACGGCTGTCGACCCGGGTGATCTTTCGGAAAGATCACCCGGGGACGCTCAGTGCTGTCCATTTTTATATGAGTTATTTTTGCAATTTGTTTTACTAGATGAATAATGTCTCCACCACGGGACTGGATTTTGATCAATTCTGATGGTGCTTTCCTGGCTGAAGGAGGCATGTGGGGTGGGGTGTTGTGGGCCGTGACTGCGATGGGGATTTGGTCTTCGTTGCAGCCGGAACAGTCCAGCATAGCATTGATGCTTTGCATTCTGAAGCTGTTGCGATGCTTCAAGCTGCGAAGCAGGCTGCTAGCATGGGCATTGGACGGCCAAAATTTTCTACTGATAGCATAAACCTTCAGAGTGCGGTGACATCAACAAAGTATGACATGTCTCAGGTTGGGGCTTTGATAAAAGAGTTCAAAGATGTGTGCGTTAATTCCTTTCTTGAGTACCAAGTGGTGTATGTACCACGAGCTTGTAATAAGCCTGCACATACTCTCGCGGCAATTGGGTTAGCTGGGGTGCAAAACAACCACATGGTGTGGTACGACCATGTCCCTGATGTTGTAAGCAGGGCTCTGTACGGTGATTCTGCCGTTCATGTTTAATGGAAAAGGTGTGTTGAGTTTCAAAAAAAAAAAGTCCTACAAGCTTTCACATCATTGCTAGGACTAACGTTGACCGGGATGTATAGAACTCGTCTATTATATTCTTAATGTTTTTACATCTGTCAAAATTCAACATAGGCAGGATGCATCACCATCTTATTATTACGACCGATGAGAAATCGACAACCTCTGATACAAAGCGTAACCAATCCATCGTACGCGGATGCAAGAACAAATAACGCCTAGCAATCATGTTTGATGCAGATGCAACGGTGGTTGAAACCATGGCACTCGCCGGTGTCGAAGCCCTCGCGCTTGCAACTGAATGTGCACTCCTCGTCGTACAGACAGGCCCCGATGCACTTCTGGCATCGATTCTGGCACGTCGCCGCCGCGACCTCCTGTACCGCCGCCATCTCTACATGCACACACAAGAATAAGATTGCGTAAGATCCATAGTGCAACGGTGTGAATAAGCTGCTAGAGATCAGGACGTACCAGTGGCTACAAGAAGCGCCAGAAGGAGGACAGGGACAAGCTTCGGGGAAAACGCCATTGCAGCTTCTTTTGAAGGATTATTAGGTCTGGCCGGAGAATTTTGGTGATGAAGAACGAGAAGGGTCTACTTACGGCCGGTCCTTATATAGTTGTAGCAGTACATTTCCTTTGGAAGGTACCGTGCTTGTTTGGAAACAATCGTAATAAGAAAGATCGGCGGAGTAAACGGCAAGACATTATATTGACCGCAATCTCCAAATTAAGAAACAATATATTTGTCGGTCAATGCCAATTATGCCATGGTCGTCAACAGAATCTGAATATTTGTTACTCTCGCCATGCATTTGGGAACAAGAAAAGATTAGATGGTAGATATTGTTTGATGAAAGAAAAATGGCATGCCTTGTTTACGATTTAGAAAGTATTTATGGTTTTTAAGTGTTGCTAATACCAGGAAAACTTAGTCCCTCAATTTGTCATACTAGTTGGCATGTACGTGCAAACGCACGTCTTCACAATTATAAGGATAATTTACAAGTAGAAAGGATTGTACCAGGGTATACATGTATTACTTCTTTTACACTTTTGTATTTGTCCTAGATTTTACATTGCAAAGAGAACGATGCTCATGGAAGCATCATAGAGCACACAAAACTCACACCATAGCCAACATAATTGGTGCCCGACAATGAAGGCGTGCATGTAGAGGGGGAAGAGGAAGAGTGCACGGTGGGCAACGGACATGAAGGTTGTCGCCATCCTCATCGCCTTTGTCGCGGAATATGCCTCAGTCCAGTAGTATTCATGTGGCTCTCGCCGAAGCTATGCCCGTTTGCAAGAAATTAGGAGGAGCACCTGCAGTTAGCTAAAGCGGCATCACGTCGGAGTAGGGGCATAGGAGTGGAGGGCCGCCGGCCATGGACTACTCATCGCAAAATCTCCACTACCGCGTATCGCCTAAGTTTTGACCAGAACTTCGTGACAGCAAGGATGCCGGCGGTGGTGGATTTTGCACCAAAATCCCCTTATCACCCATATCCACACCACACGATACAACCATGGTTTTAAATTTCGGTTTCGGAAAAATTTCAGCCACTACTGAAATCAGTGAATTTCAATAATTTCGGTTTTCGTTTCAGCCAAATGACCGAAATTTTCTCTTAAAATTCATTTAAATATCTGAAAGATTAAAATAATTTTATATAATTTTTAAATTCATGTGTAGTATTGAAATTGCTGAAATGTTTTGACCGAAAGGTAATTATTTCGGTGGGTGCTGAGATCACTGAAATTCAGTGTATTTTGATGAAATTTCACTGAATTTGAAAACCATGGATACAACCGCCGGACTCATGCTCCAATTTGCGTGCATCATTTTTTATATTGAAGTAAGCAATTAGTGCAAACAAAATCTAACAAAGATGATCAATGGGTGTAGCTGGTTTGTTGTTTGGAAATTATAAAAAATCATAGCAATGGGAGCGATCGTTCAGGTACGTACTGACGTACACACTGTTTGTTTAAGCCATGGTGTGCGCTGCACGTACGTATGTAACGTATCGGCTGTTCTGGCAAGCTAGCTAGTGCTGACGATCTTCAGATATTAAGACAATCAATCAGATGAAGGAAGGTTACAAACGTATCCTCGTCGCGTCCGAAGCTCCGGGGAGCGTTGCTTCCCGGCCTCCACCGTTCGCCAGAGCAAGTCGCGAGCTCCCCCGCCTGCACCGTCCGCAAGAGCAAATCGCGTCCTTCACAAGCTGGGGCAACTTCTACTGCGTTTTCTCGTAGCACGACTTGGATACGCAGCCATCAAGTCGCTGCCCTCGCGGCGCGGGTGAATGCCGGCGCTGGCGTACACTGACGGCCAGACCTGCTAACGGCGACGAGCTCCGCGGTGTATCTTTCACGCCGACTGCATCGACGTCTGGCTCCTGCTCCTGGGCCCCGCTGCCTCCCCTCTGATCCCCACGCGCCATGTGTGGCCCAGCTTCGTCGACCTCCTGTTCTTCTATCCCGTCCAGGCACGATCGGCAGCTCAACGGAGGGACTTCCTCTGCAATTTCTTTTCAGTTCGGACAGGAGGACCCGGAGCTACGGGCGGGAGGCTTGGTGTCGCCGTGGTCCCGTTCCACCGGAAGGAGGCCAGAGAGAGAAACGCTGCCGAGAGCTAGGGCAGGGGACGGCGCAGACACGCCTTTTCATCGGGATTTGCCCTCTTAGCCCACGTTTCCATCAGGATTCGACCTCTTTCTTTTCCGGATTGAAATAACTGTTGCACCGGCCAAAGTTGTTTGGTGCTTGATATTGGGACAATCTGGATCGTTGATTGGCAACTGAACGCTTTAGATTTAATGTATCCCAACATGTTTGCTCTTTTAATAGTACTAGTTGGCATGTACGTGCAACGCACGTTTTCACAACTACAGGGGCCAATTTACAAGAGTGGACGAAGACATAATCTAGACAGGTGCATATTGCATGCAGAAAAAGATAATGAATGCATCATTCCTTATCAAATCACACAAAACATTTAGTTTCCACCATCTTCTCCAATCACTACTTATTGGATCATTAATACATTCTTTACCAAGATAAAAAAAGAAATCTACATATTATATTGTGGATCATACGGGGAGCAAAAATTATGAAATTATAGAGCTGTGAACAAACAGGAATAAGGAATTACCTTAGGTAACCAAACAGTTTTCAGGTCATTAATTCAGTGCGGCAACACAAGTTTGGTCCTTTAATAATATGTATAGAGTATAATCGAAGTAGTAGAAAATATTCAATTTATAATTATGTGTTTTCACTAATAAGCCAACCATTCTGAAAATAATCTGAACTTATCAATAGAGATGATTTGCATAAATCGGTGATTGTAGTACACATGCACATGCAATGCACGTCTATATACGATCTGTCAAAACACTTTGTATTGACCGAAATTAAATCGACGAATGGATTCTGAACTTTGATAACCAATAATAGGAAATCATTAAAAATATTTTTCCAAATCAGTTCATTAAGCCTTAAGAAAAAGCTACCATTAAAGGTTCCAAATCGACCATAAATCATCTTAGATTGAAAATGTACATATTATTCCGGTTAAGAATGATACGTTGTACAATTGTTCCTCACTGCCTTTTCCTTTAACAATATCAGTTAGCAATTGTTGCAAGTCTGTTTATATTGCAACTTTACATACACTAAGATATACCAATCCTATAAAAGTGACGGCAAGTTGAAACACCACATTGATCCACAGAAAAAAGTTCCCCAAGGGTAAGGAAAGGGATAGTATGACAAAACACGTTGCTGGATTAATCTTTGATGTTGTACGTGAAGACAGGAACGATCAATGAGAGCGGACAGAAGAACATAACTCATTTAGAACATACCAGTATACCACCACTTCCTTTACGGCCACACATATCGTTGAGTTTCCTCTTCCTTAGGTGCGCCAAGTCAACCGAACGTTTTTTCTCTGCTTCCTTCTCCACCACGGCGACTCATTCCCGTCAGGCCCTCCGCGATTCAGTCGATGTGCTGGCAGACAGCGCCTCCATCGGCCATCGCCGAGGTCAGGAGCGACCGTGTCCTCCACCTCATGCGGGCTGACTCGATTCCCGCGGGCCGAAGAGGTTGCTGGAGATGCCTGTCCCGCCTGCTCGTCGCCTGGATTTGCTGCTGCTGATGCCACCGCGGCCCATCAGGAGTTGCTGCTGCTCCAGCCTGACGCCCCACATCTCCGGATGTTCTCCTTCTCCGGCACATCCGGCAGAGGCATACCAGGCCAGGAAAGAGAGATACGTGATGGTGGCTTCGTAGTCACCAAAGATCATGCCGGATCTTGTTGACCATGTGGTAGCGCTCGGAGGTAGTCGCCGCGTGCGGGCGCGGCGGCGACTCGATTCCGGCGGCGGAGTAGAACGGGGCGGCCGGAGGAGTGCGGCGCGGGGCCGAGTAGATTCCGGCGACCGGAGGAGAGGGACGCGGCCGGGAGCTAGGGCACGGGACGGCGCACGCGCATGTGGTGGCGTTCAAACGGAAGGATACGGGGCGGCCGGAGGAGTGGGGCACGGGGGCGAGTGGAATCCGCCGGCGGCGAGCTGGCCGCTTGGAGTCAGCCCGTTCCTGCGAGGAGAGGGTCGCCTTTTTTTAGATTAACCGTTTGATGTTTCTTCTTTCTAGCGGTGGCAATGGCTGTAATTAACACGAAACGAAAAGATGTGTTGAGTTGTCAAACATCGGAGCGATCTGGACCATTGGTCAAATATTGAATGGTTCAGATTTAATGTATCAACACAAGTTTGCTCTTTTAATAGTAGTATAGAATAGATATGTTTGGTCTCTCGCGTTGATTTAAGGGCAAGACAAAAGATATAAGTTTACAATACATTGTGTTTTATTACCATCCCAACAACTAATAAGAATTAATTACATTTTAGTAAAAAATTGTGTTTCTAAGGGAAAACATATAGTACAGTGAAGAAAATAGACATCTCTTATTTTCTAAAGTGATCATCATGTACTACAATGGTAGAGAAGGCACACCTTCTCTTAGCGATCCACATCATCTAGAGAAAGCAAGAGATATAACTTATACACAATGCATTATCTCTTATTGCCATCCCTAAGAATTAATACGAAAACATTACATTTTAGTAGGAAATTATGTTTTAAAGAAAGACATATGGTATAATGAAGAAAATAGACTTCTCTTATTTTTTTAAGAGATCATTTCTTACCTAAGAGAAACAACATTCTCTTTTCTTTATTCTCGCTCCTCCAACTAAGCGAAAATCGACGTGGCAACGAGCCTAATGTAAAATCGTCCCGAACGTTAACATAATACTAGCTAGTTACAAATCCAACGCCAGTTAGGTACGTCTTTTTAATTTGTACCAAAGGCAAACGAGTTTTATTGAGAATGCACACGAGGGATGTTGTGAGGCTTTTTGGGGCGTTTGCTACACATTTGTGTTTCTGCAATTTTTTTATGTTGCATACGTGTTTTTGAATTGTTACAAACTCGTATTCTTTTGTTACGAAACCACGTAACATATTTTGCAACGTTCTATTGACTTTTTGCGAGAAGTTTGTGCCCCCCCCCCCCCCCATTTCTGATGTTTTGTACCCCCTCCGTTTTTTAATATAAGATGTTTTAGCATTTGTCGACATTCACATATATCTAGATGTATGTAGACATATTTTAGTGTGTATGTGTACTCATATTAGTATGCATGTAGACAACATGTTGAATAGCTAAAACTTCTTATATTTATGCACGGAGGGAGTATGTTGCAAACACATGTTTTCTATGTTGTAATCATTTTTGAATTTTGTTGAAATGGTTTGTGATTTTTATTGCAAATGATTATGCGGTAAAACTTTTGTTTCTTACCCACTTTTTAATTGCTACACACATATGTTTTTTGTAATATTTTTTGAATTTTATTCCGAGCAATCTGCAACAAATTTATTTAACCACTTTCTTGTAGGATTACTTGTTTTTTATTTGTTCCAATAGTAATTTTTTACACTGGAGGAGAAATTTGTTGTAGTACCCGGGATTTTGTTTTGACCCTAGAGGTAAATCACTGCAGTGACATTTTTTTTGTAAATTCGGGATGGTTAGGGACAATGCGATATATCCCTCCGTTTAAATGGGGCTGTTGTGTAGTGTGGTTTGTTTTCCGAAAACGGGGGTCTAAAATGAAAGATTACATTGTGGTTTTCTAAGCATTCGATCGCGATGCGATGGCTCTGGAGTGGACCTACCTTTCACATTTTTAGGGCGACTTTCACCTAGTGTTGCCCAATGTATAACTAAGAGCTTTGGACCGCCGTACAAGAAAGTATAATATGTATTTTAATAAAGAATATATTATATACGAATTATGCTCGACCATTTTAACAATATAATATAAAGTTTTAATGGAGACACAAAAATGCACACAACCATAAAGAAAAAATTACAAGAACGAGAAAAAAAACACCGCGAAAACGATGAGAGACTCACAATAGCAGGAACAACCACCACCATTGGCAACGCATGGACTACGAAGTACTCAAAAACCGATGCCTCCAGTAAGGGAACAATGTACATGCATTGTCGTTGCCTTATCTAACCATTAAATTCAGATCAACCATGGAAAAAGGCTGAACAATCTCTAGACAAAATTTTCAATAAGGGAACGACTCCGTCATTGCTAGATACAACCAATGAACGCCAAAATAGAGATTTGTTGCTAAAAACACCACACAAAAATGAACTCATGTGGGCATGTGTTGATTGGTACAAATCAACCATGCGTGCAGGATTTGATCAATACTAAATGTTTTCGTGATTTATAAAGCCCATGTTCGAAAAAAAGAGCTTGTCATGTGTTGCCACACCAATTATCGAGAGTACTAGTGCAATAGGCACAAGAAAGCAGGAACTGTGAGGTTTTCTCAAGAAAAGAAATGATCTGTAGGAGGTTTTCTCAAGAAAATATGATTTGTAGGAGGCCTCCTTCGGTGCTTTTTCACAAGTCATAATGCGCACGACTAGGACATCGTAGTGCTATTGCAGGACATCGTAGTATTTTTTTAATTGTCAATTTATTTTCTCTAATTGTTAATAGAGAAGAGGAGATCCATTGTTGTACACATAGCAAAACATTGCATTAGTTTACTTTTCTTGAGCTTGAATTCTTATTTAGTAAACGATGTTGTTGGTTTCTTACTTTGAAAAGTAGATCTTAGAGTTAATTTTTTTGGTCTTACAATATAACTAATTGTTGAGAACGCTATCGCCACTATGAACATGGATTTAAATTTCTTATATTGTTGGTTCGCATACCCATTATGAAAGTCCTGGCTCCGCCACGACGTACAAGCCGCTTGTGAAGAGTAACCACACATTGAGGAAGAAGGAGATACAGAGGACCAAAGGAAGAAGACTAAGAGAAGAAAGGCGGATGATTAGTTTGGTTCTGTTCGATGCTCTCGTGCTGGCCTTCAGTGTGTCTTTATCCGGTCCGCTCCAAGGCTTGATCTCCCGGGCCAAGCCGATGTACCCATAACTCAAGCTCGGTCCAAGGGTATGTTACAGGAGGGCATCGTCGAGTATCGTTCTTCCAATTTGCAGATGTTGCATCGACATGAATTCAGTTAACCTCTTACTCTTTGACTAAGACTAGAGTATGGGACATGTATGCTGGCTGCATTCAGGACTAGGCCAGCCCACAATGTTATGGGCTAATGAATCGAGCTGGCAAAAACAAATATCAGAAATCCAAAATCCGACGGATTTTTTTTGAAAACAAGGCAAAAGCTTTGCCTATTTCATTGATTAAGAAGAATTTAGAGTATAACAACAACAAGCCCAACGGTTTGGAAACAAAAGCCTACTCTCACGAAAAAAACAGATCTCAAATGCTTCGCTCCCACGACCCCCAAAGTATGACATTCTTCTTAATACACGAAAGAACAACGGTTGGCATAGAAGCCACATTTATAAACATGCGCACGTTGCGCTCAATCCACTCTCATGCGGCAAGGAGGACCAAGGAGGCAAGTCCCTTACGCCGGCGGCTCCGGTGACAGCGCACCATCATTCCTTGATGAAGCTTGGAGGTGCCATTGAGAGGTGTCAAAATCAACCAAGCCGAGCCACCTCTTAATGCCTCGCCAAACACGGAGGGAATACCTATATTGAAACATAATATGCACCGCGGTCTCCGGCTCCCTCTTACAAAATTGGAAAATGCCACAATTTGGCCAACCCTAGCGGGCAAGGCGGTCCACAATCCAAACTCTATTTTGAAGAATCAACCAAGCAAAGAATTTGCTTCTGTGAGGGGCCTAATTCCTCGAAACTTCCGACTTTGTGAAGGATGTGGGGGGAGTCACAAATTGCGCCAAGTAGGCCGATGCCGTGGAGTATTTGAAGTTCTTGGTATGTTTCCATGTGATAGTATCTATGGCATCCTCGACAAGGTGAACCGCTTGGAGCTTGTTCCAAAACAGAGAAGAACTAAATAATTTGAGTGACCGAAATGCCACCTTCAAAGCGTAGGTTCCTAATAAAAAAATCATTGCCCATCGCCATGTGCAAGGAGAACTCTCTTGCTTGGAGATAGCAAGGATGGAAGGGGCGATGTCTTTAGGCTTTAGCCCGTCAAGCCAAGGCGCCTCCAAAAATTGGCGGTCTTCCTGTTATCAATGACGATGCTAATGGAGGTGTAGAAAAACTCCATGTCCGCGGCGTCACATGGCTGCCCCAAACTGACCCAAGGCCCCCATGTTCTTGGGGCTACAAACTAATTCCCACTTAGCTTTACATTTGCCTCCAGATACTTTTCCCAAAGCGGCCCAAAGAAATCCACACTCGAGCTTGAGGATGGCTTTCATGAACAATGGTGTAGGGTTGCTGCCCAGTTTTGAGTTTGCAAAAGCATTAAATGCATTCAAATAGGGATAAACTTTATTGATAGTGCAAGTTTGCACCATAGCTTAAACATGATTGGTCACGTGATTGATGACCGGAGAAGTGGAGATGGGCGTGATATATTAGATGATACCTGTGAAGTTAGCAACCATGCATACAAATCCTCAAAAATTATATATGCAGCACAATTAACAAGTGCAAGGCTAAGCCAGTTATCAACTTAGCACCAGCCACCAATCAAGCCATGTATGTAGAGAGTTGAGACAAAAGCCAACTCCTTATCGCACGCTGAGACGTCACTTCTTGATAACGAAGTCAAGCTGCAGTATACAGAGACCAAGTAAGAGAACGGATTTGTATACATTAGCTGGTTGCTAGGCAAAAAAAAAAAAAGTTCCCAAAACCATGTTTGTCTTTTGTAAATGTACCAGCGTATTGTATTCGTATGACATTAAAATGTAAAAGATAGTTTATCTTAAAAATAGGAAATACTAGCAAAACAGGGTAACTTTCTATGCAGATGATGCCGGCATCTTCCTTAGCCCAACTAACTAAGATTTTGAGACTGCCCTGCAGCTGTTAGATCTTTTTCTTGATGCAAGTGGCCTTCTAACTTTTTTCAAGAGAGTTACTGCAGCCTTGACGAAATTAAGTCGTTCAACAGGTGTTAGCGAGTCCTATCAAACAATTCCTTGTTAACTACCTGGGATTCCCACTGTCTATTTGGCCCCTTCCTTCACATGTCGAACTTTCTCGACAAGTTGGATAGGAAGCTTGCAGGCTGGAAAATAGACATGCTTACCAAAGCTGATCTCTTATTTTTGGTTAATCAGTGTTGAATGCTGTCACTGTCGACATACTTATGCTCCAAAATGGTTCCTAGAAGGAGTAGGCAAGAAACAGCGCAGATTTTACCAGGCAGATCGTAAAGAAGTTGATGACACGCATCTCGGTTTTTGTTTTTGTTCTTTTTTCCTTATCTTTTTGTTTTTGTTCTCTCGGGTTGGCTGAAAATGGCAACCATTTTGTCTCATGTCAAAAGAAATAAAGAAGTAGATGGAAATTTTGCAGTAGCTTGGGATACTGAGCCCATAGCTCAATAATGTAAAGATCGACATATAAAATAGGCAATGCCACATATATAAGCAGATTTCTAAATTTTAGCACAAATGATGGGATGACTAAGCACATATATAAGAAGACTCCAGACCACGAGGACCGGAGACTCCGGCAGGGGCGGAGACTCCGGGGATACTCCGGACCAACTCCGGACCCTATACCGCAAGCGCCGTCCGCGGGGATCTTCGCTCCAAAACCAGGAGGCCGGAGACTCCGGCCCTGAGCACCCCTGAGGACGGAGACTCCGGACAGGAAAAACAACAGCAGAACAACAAAGACTGAAATGCAATAACTTTTGCAAGGAAGCTCCAAACGAGATGAAACCAACGAGGTTGAAAATATTAAGGATCATAAATATAGAGGAGATATCACACATGGGAGGTGTGGACCTTATCTCGAGGAGGACCGGTAATATTTCCAACACCGAGAACGCAACAAGTTTTCCATCGGGACTCCGTTTTCAATGATCTTGGGCTTGCTCCGAAGATAATCACAAGCACTACAAGATCATGCATATACACATCATAGTCCATCATGTGAGGAGGATAACACAAGAGGAGAGTTTGACCTCTCTACAAGAGACGAACCGGTAAAACCTCCAACATCAAAAACACCACAAGATATCCAAATGAAATCCGTTTTTGATGAACTAGAGCTTGGTATGGAGATGAACACAAGCTCTAAATTCTCACATGGATAAAAGCCAAATAAGAAACAAGAAAGATGATATGCCAAATATGCAAAGGTTTGAGCTCTGCACAAAGATGCGATCAAGTTACTCACTTGAGAGCCCCTCTTGATAGTACGCCGTCTATCCTATAACCCGGTCTCCAAACTAGCAACATGAGACCGGTAAAATAGAAACCATATCAAGATCATACCTTTGCCTTGTGCATTCCACTTGAGCTAGATAATGACGATCTTGACTCGCTCAAGTTGGGACACCTTTCTTGATTGTGCTTGCTAGCACATGCTTGCTGAAGACTTCTCCAAATGCTCCCCCATACTCCATTATGGGAGAGCCTCGCTAAGCTCCTTCTTCATGTATCCACTTGCGCTTCATATTCTTCTCTTGATATAGATGATAACTTGGAGATAAACATGAAGTTCACTCAATCTTCTTTCCCAAGTCATGCTTGCAATAAGCTCAACTCTTCACATGACCATTCTTCATATAAACCTTTGGATGAAATCTTGGTCATCATGTAATCTTCTAGAGTCCAACACATGAACTCCAATCTTTTCCTATGGACAAGATCTACAAGTATATCTCAATGCAAATATTAGTCCATAAGGATTGTCATTAATTATCAAAACCACGCATGGGGCAACACATGCACTTTCACTAAGTCGTTTACTCCGCATATGCCTAAGTAATGAAAAAATATGCCCAAGTTCAGATGACACAAGTTGATTTTGTGGTTATACATGTTGTTTGTCTGTATAGGTGCTTATCTGAGTGTGGTTTCTAGATCATATATCCTAAATTTTATGATCATTATCTAACAACTCTTTTGCACTAAAGTAAGAACCAAACAATGCATTACGGATTTAATTTGGGCATATTATGGATTCTTACTTATCCCTGTAAATTTTTCTTACCTGTCATATTATGGATTCTATTTCAAGGTGCGTGGCTAAGAATTACCATTCTTGTTGTGCAGCCCTGATGAAATGACCTTGACTGCATCTTATTGTGACTACCCTCTGCAGGAATGCTAGGGGAGAGTGGTAGGTGTCCTATCTGCACCACAAGTTGTCCATTTCGCTAGATCAGCTAACGACATACATGGTATATACTTTTTAGATTGTAATGTGACTTTCTTTTGTATGCAACTGCAACGCTCTGTAGATGTTCTTGTTGTCGGAAGGATTATGTTTCTCAGGTTCTAATTGTACTGATATATGAGATATCATTGTACAAAATGCTTTTGACATCTTTGGAAAGATGTATTCTGTGTTACCGTGTGCCCTTTAAAAAAAATGTTACATAAGAAACTACTGGCACAACCAGATTCGGTTTGTGTTCATTAATAGACTTGTGCATTGCATGTACACGAGTACTATACAATGTAGATCGCTGAGCTCGAGATGTACTACCTTCCAGTCAGGCTGAATGGCATAGATGCATTTCGAAATTTGAAAAATATGGCATGTGGTTGCTAGAGTGAATCATATACCATCAAGTTGCTATGGAAATTTTTTGTTGATTTTTAGTCTGCATGAAAAAACTAGAATGAGAAATTAAAACAAACTACATTTTTAGGCTGTGAAAAGAAGCTTTGTATTTTAAAGCTCACAAGAAAATAAATATTTAGAGGAAATCTGGATGAACATAATCTTTAGCTATAAACACCGTGAGAATATTTCGGCTTTTTGGAAGAAACAAAAATAGTTTCTTCGAACGAGAGCAACTGCCCATAAGCATCATTTGGCTTTATCGAGCATAGGTCAAATTTTTTGAATGCTGCATACCTGGTGTTACGTGCATTGCACGTGCAACATTACTAGTCACTAAAAAAATTAGCAATCTTGCTGCTTTTTCGTCAATAAAAAGGGAAAAGGGGAAATTTGTCCTTGCGAGCATATATACCCGGGGGCCTGGGGGAAGCTAATCTGCCGGGGCCTCCCGTGCCGCCGAGCTGCGCAACGCCGGGGCAATCACCAATAACATACCCTCTTGAGTCGTGACATACGTATCAATTTGTGGCGTCCAAAGCTGGAACAAGCAGAGCATGGATAGACGCAGAGCAGCGAAGCCACCAGCGTCACAGAGCAGTGGCTGGCGCGCCGACGACGACTCCGAGCTCGGCGTCTTTACCGCCGAGCGCTACTTCAACGACGCCCTCGCCGGTGAGGACGCCTCATGGTGCGACCGCTCGTCGTCGTCCTTCTCGTCCGCGTTCAAGACATGGCAGCACGACGAGTCCGCGCTGGCGCCGACGGTCGCCACCAGCTCGTCGGAGGCCAGCTGGAACAGCCGCTCCGCGCTTCTGGTCAACCGTCCGGCGTCCGCGGCTGCCCCGGCCATTGAAGCGAAGCCAAATTCCACGACAGAGAGCGAACCGACCGGAGGAAAGGCGCGCCCGTCGTCGTCTCACCTGCGGCGGTGGATTCTCGGCATGGCAGGGTGCGCCTTTGTCTGCGGCGACATCGAGGAGTCCATGAGCGCCGACAACTTGGGTCGCGAAGAAACGGACGCCGGCTCCGTTGACGGTGGGAAGAAACGAAGCTCCGAAGCGGACGCGACGCTGCCAAGAGGGACGAGCGAACAGACCACCGTGGAGGACGGCAGCACGGTGAGAGTGGTGTCTGGCAAGTGGGTCGAGGACCACGGCGCACCACCTCCCCTGCTGCTCGCGGAGCCTGCCCACCGCCGAGCCGCAAACCCCGGCGAAATGTCCATGCGGATGATGGATCCCAGAGCCGACACATCGTACGACGAGCGACGGCGGGAATCTTTGGACATGTTTCACCAGGCAGGGGCAGGCCAAGGGAGCACGCTGGTATCGGCAACGCAAAGCTCCGCCTATACAATCGTTGCGGGGAGCAGGGCGCGGGGTGCTGCTGTAAATGCAGCCGCCGGTGGCAGCAGAAGCCCCGATCAACCACACAGGAGGCGTGACTCCGTCGTGGACGACGCCGCGGCGCCGAGCGAGGTGGAGTACATGTACCCACCGAGCGAGGCGAGCATAGAGTGGAGCGTGGTCACCGCAGACGGCGCCGCGTCCGGCAACTTCTCGAGCGCGGCCTCGGGCTGCTACTATTACTTCAACGACGACGGCAACGAGGAGGCGATGCGGCACATGGCGGCAGGAGCGAAGAGCAACCGAAGGGGGCGAAATAACGGCGGCGGCTTGCTGATGGGCTGTATGTCCAAGAGGGCCGTGGACGTCGGCCGGCCTTGGACCTGGTCGGAGGTCGAGCCGGCGCCGGTGGCGAGGATGAGCGGTCCAGACGTGACACGCCGCCGGTAGGTGTGTTCGGTTTGGAACTTTGGATGCATGCGACAGTTGAGATTGGATGGATGCATGTACCGGTGGACTTGTATTTTTCTGAAATGTTATTGCATTACTTTTATCTGTAAAATATGTAGGAGTAATTGCGATAGAGATGCGTTATGGACTATGCTCTTCAAAGCTGTCATCATCGGTGTACAGGCGTACAGCCCACAACCATACAGGCGACATGTCACAAAAATCGGTAAACACAACTTTCAGATCGCTACGTTGAACTTGGTCCCCATAAGTTGCGGGTGCAACTAGTTGCCGGATATCCCACTTCCGAGTTTCAAAAAATTCCGAAAAAAATCATGTACATGTGTCATGTTGAATCTACTACACCCATAAATTTTCATCCCGAAATATTATCATATGTGACCTGTACAAAAAAGACAAATGACAGTTTTGAAATGTAAAATGTTGAATATAAATATATTGCCTAGACCCTTTCCATCAGTTCGGATTTTTGGTCTAAATGGCTAGTGCAGCAATTCTATATGGTATTAGAGCCAAGAGGTCTCGAGTTCGAGACCCCGCTCACGCGGATTAAAAAAAGAAAAAAAAATCCTGCGACCCGCTCCTATCCCACGCTAAGTACTAAAATAGCCTAGACGTGAGGGGGAGTGTTGAATATAAATATATTGCCTAGACCCTTTCCATCAGTTCGGATTTTTGGTCTAAATGGCTAGTGCAGCAATTCTATATGTCTTTTTTGTACAGGTCACATATGATAATATTTCGGGATGAAATTTTATGGGTGTAGTAGATTCAACATGACACATGTCCGTGATTTTTTTCGGAATTTTTTGAAACTCGGAAGTGGGGCATCCGGCAACTGATTGTCATTTCCCCCAATACGAGAGCTTATCTGCGTGCTGTTTAAGACGTTGGTGTCTTCTGGAGGAACAATAGTTAAGAGGAGCGAGCATCCGAAAAAGATCAGCATAAGACGATATTCTTAAGCATGATTGAAAATTGCAGATCTCCTCATATCATACAAAATATAGTATAGTAGTTGTTAATATTTTTCATTATGACTTGTGGGACTAGATGCTCCTATTATGGAAAAACATATTTCATAATGTAAAAAAATTGAAATAAATTCGGTTGTACATAGACATTTTATGAAGGCACACAAAATTTCGTCAAAAAAAGGCATTTTTTGTGCCATGTGTAAAAATGACAAAAACCTGTCTAGTAAAAAGTCATTTTTGAGCACCAAAAGTCATTATAGAAAATTGCAGATCTCCTCTACTCGGTGACATACGATTTTTTGAAAAGTCAAAGAATGTAAAATTTGATCAAGTTTATAGAAAAACTCAGCCAATATCAACAAAATCATATCAATATTGTTAGATACATTGTATAATATAGCATAGTAGTTGTTAATAGTTTAAAAAAAACTTAGTCAAACTTTACATGTTTGATTTCAAAAAAACAATTATACGCCTTCATTTTCAGGAACAAAGGGAGTAAGAATTATGTGATAACTGATACGGTCAAGTTTCTACCAAGTGCGTATCCCTTCTTTCGTACAGTCAGTTACAAAATGCAAACCAGAACCCTACGTTAATTCATTCGACCTGATTGAAATAAGCACATCCAACTAGGACCAAAATATTTTGGTGTCCGGTTTTTTTCTTACCCTACATTCATTCATCACCCGAACGAGATTAAAATTCCGGTTGAAACAAAAATATGATGTACAGCCCTCTTTTTTTAGAATGTCTGATGTGTTCCGGTAAAAACTAAAAGCCAGTATATGACACGCGCACCAAACTAGAAATACATGTATCTCTAACATATATAAAGAATTTCCCACAAATAGAAATTGCATGTAGGTCTCGGGAGGTTCATATGGTCTTCATCTTTACTTGAGGCCCGTCTCCGCAAGCGCCGAAATGACCGTTGCAGAGGAAGAGGCTTCATCATTACCATATCCGGTACGGCTCCATGGCAAGATATCTGCTTTGTGGACCTCTGATGTAGCTAGTTTTTCGCTTAGGGCATGGGGTCATTCGGACGTCACTGTTGGAGACGTCACTGTTGGCCATCACATTTGTGGCTCGTTGGTTGGGGGTCATTCGGACGTCACTGTTGGAGACGACCTCATCGCCTCATCCTTTGTTGGGACCTCATCCGCATTGATTTTTTCCGTTGTAACGGAACCTTTTAGTTTTTATTAAAAAAAGATTAATCATGTTATCTATATGTTTGAGAATGCTAATAATTTATTCATTTTAGTTTTGAGGCCTGATACAATTAACTATCTCATCATTATGCACAAGACTATGTTAGAGTAAATTATTTACTAGAAGTCACATGTACTTATTTGTTGGTAGAACAGATAGTCCACCCTGAGGTCGAAAGTGCATGAAGCCTCCATGTGTGGTTTTGATAATAGAATACCAAGAGACTAATATTTTCATGGAGTAATATTTAAAGGTTTTTTTTATAGTACTTGAATATCATATGTTGGTTTGAAGGTTTAAATGGAAGAAAGTGACGGTGTGGAACTAAAAAAAAGCATGCTCAAACTTAGTAGTTAAATCATAAAGAATCAAGATCTTGAGGAGTTTATTATAAGAGAAAATGTCACGATATGGCTCTAAGTCGTGGTCATTATGGACTCATGTGTGAGCCATGGTTGACCAAGCCTTGGAGCATGCAATCAAGTGAAGAATCCATTGTGTGTATCAAACAATTGTGATAGAGTATGAAAAAGATCAAATGATGAACATGATGATGTTCAAGGTATGATCTAAATAAGGGTCATGAGAGATTTAAGCTTATGGCGACCATGTAGTAAAGAAGACGATTGTGTGAGCATTCATGTTTACCTTAAAAATCATCACAGTGAATAGAGATGAAAAGATATGAGGTTGATCAAGACAAAGTATAAAGATTGGATTCAATTTGATTAACACACAAAGCGTAGATGATATACATAGTGGGGGATCATTCAAAAAATATATACCTAGTGGGATCGAGTAATCTTGTGGTATGGTGAGAAATTATGAAGTGTGCTTTGTGAATTAACCCCATGATCTATGTGGGTTTAGGTATATTTCCATGTCCTTTCATTAAAAAGGAAGATATCATATAGTTAGTGAGAGGATGACATCAAGTGGTGATCGTTATCAAGGTTGAGAAGTGGAAGTTCGAGATGAGCATCTTGAACGGATAATATGCTTGAGTCATTTGATGATAATAGACATGTTAAGATGCTCCTTACTCCTAAGTGATGCTTTCCCATAGTGGATTATGCTAGAGTAATCTGCAAGTTTTCATCAGTGAGCGCGTCCAATAAAGGTGTTCCAATTTGAGGTGGGCATGATCGTGATCATGTGGCTCAAGTGGAATGTGCAAGAAAAGTTATGAACTTGATAGGTTTCCCATTTGCCGGTCTCAAAGTGGTTACTGGGAGACCATAGGTTCAATAACCGAACTATCATGGGGGCTCTCAGTTGAGTAGTTTGATCGCATTATTCATAGAGAGATCGAACCTTTACATTCTTGGTATCGTCTTTCTTTGTTAATATTTTGCTTTTCTCCAATGGCATACTTCAGATCTTGTTATTTTCTCAAGACAAGCTCAAATTCATCAAAAATGGAATTCACATGATTAGTACATTGATATACATAGTCCACCATAGATTAGTACTAGGTAAATTTGGTGCGGCGGCACCGCCGCACCCGTGTGGTAAAAATGCAAATTTGGAAATATCGTCATGTAAAAATTATGGATATTTTGAGAACTGTTGAAATGCGAAGAGTTAGCATTTTTTGAAGTTTTGGAATATTCATATTTGAGGTGTGATTGTATGCCGTAAGTAGTTCTAATTTTTTTTTTGTGGTGATATTGTTGGTATATGTTTACAGTTTATTTAAATTTATTCTCATATTTGGGATGAGTTTAGTTCTAGTTGAACATTTGTTAATTTGAGTTGCATAGTTGGAATGAGTTTAGTTATAGTATTTGTAAATCTTAACTTTTTCGTGTTGGCACAATATGGTTGTGTTTTGTCTTAAATATTTAATTCGTCTCAATGGTAGGGTATGTTGCATTATTTGAGCTTTTTTTAATTCAATTAAAATTTAGAGCATAATTAGAGGAAAATGAATTTGCATTTTGTGCAAATATTTATTTGTTACGTAGTTAGAGAGAGTTAAGTTATTGTCTGTAAATATTAACGTATTCAAATCGATGTAATATGTTTTGTATTTTTTATTAGATGTTTAATTTAACTCAATAATTAGAGGGAAATACATTGTATGAAGTGATATTGTCTTTAAATATTAACCTATTCGAATTGCTATAATATGTTTTGTATATTTTTTTTTAGAAGTGTACACATTTGGAAATTATTGAGATGCAAAGACAGCTTACGTTCGAAATTTGTTTGGGTTTCGGAAAATGTTCAAATTAGGAAGTTTTCCAGATTGCCATTGGTGGATTTTTTTTTGTGAATATAATTTTTTTTCCTGTTACATAATATATTTTGTGAGTAGAAATGGTAACATTAGAGAGAGTCAAATCCAATATGAGCATTCATTGAATTGAAGTCAATATATTTTTGCGAACATAAATCGTGAATATGTTGTATTAGCGGCGACACGCCGCACCCGTTGTAATTCGGAATGTTTAAATCCGTCAGAATTTTTCATCTATAGTATGACCAAATACTTAGTGAATTAAAATGTTCAAATATGCTTATATTTTGACACAATTTTTAGTTTAACACCATAGTTGGAGAATGTATGATATGAGCATTTTTAAATTCTAACTCCATAGTTAGATAAAGTGATTGTATATGAATATTCACCAAAATGGAATGTTCAAATAAGTTTGAATTATGACATGAGTAGTTAGCATATATTTTTGTGAGCATGTTGATGTATTTTAGAGTATCTCCAAATTTGATATCCAAATTTTTTGTGAGCATGTTGATATGTGCTTAGCAAACTAAAGTGCTTAAACATGTATTTATTTTCCCAGTAATATTTAATTGAAGTCCGTAATGAGTGGGAACGCACATTTAATGAATTGATTTCCATATTGTGCGCAGATGGCATTATTAAAATGAACATAAGGTACGTAAGGTTTTGATTCAAACATATGGTCATGCTTGCAATTTATACATATGAAGAAATTGGAATGAATTTTAAGTGGACCCAATATAGCATTTCAAATTACATTCGTATTTAAAATAATATAAGTGAATTGTTGTTTTAATTTTAGAGTAATTTTGTCTGAAACATATGGTCATGTTTGCAATGTAGGCATTTGAAGAAATTTGAATGGATCTAAGATAGCATTTCAAATAACCGTCATATTTAAAATAATAAGCGAATTATAGTTTCAATTTTAGAGTAATTTAATTTTAACGTTCAGATGCGAAGAGAGTTTGTGTTTGAAAATTGTTTAGATTGCGAAATTTTGTCGGGTTGGAAAGTTTTTTAGATTTCAATTATTTTAACGTTAATAAAATGGTTAGAATTGAAAGGCAACTGAATTTTTGATTTTAGATTTCGAAAATTTGTCAAATTGATGTGTTTTTTTTTTAGATTTTAATTTATGGAAAGTTTTCCATCTTCTGGTTTTTTTCTTTAAAAAACTGCCAAGTGGGATCCGCTGTCATGTTGTTTTTTTTTGTCATATTTGTAAATACCGCAGTGTGAAGAATTCAAATTTGAATATGCCTACATTCAAAAGTTGTTCGAATTGAGATCTATCGAAATTCAAAGGAAGGTTATATTCGTAAGTTTTTTTTCAAAATCTGTGAATTGGTAATTTGGGAAGATATTCACATTTTTTTGAATTGTTTACATATCTAGTAAATGTCCAGATTTTGCAGGCATGTTCATACATTTGACTGGAATTTAGGAAATGTTTACACGTTGTCTAATATAAAAAATTGGTACAAATTTCAGTGTGAACACGGTGGTCTGGAAAGTTAAGGTTTGGAAATGTATGCATAAATTTTTTCTAAGTTTTGAATATATTGAAATTCGAGGAAATTTTACACTTAAAATTTATTTAATTTTCAGAGTTGTTCAATTTGGGAAGGCATGCATATTCGGATTTGGTAAATGCTTATTCAAATTTTGTGTTTGCATTTGAGAAGTAATAAAAGTTTTTTTTTGCAAAAGAAAAGTGAAACAGAAAAAACAGGGGAAAAAAAAGGAAAAAGACAAAATTAAAAAGAACAGAGGGGAAAAAAAAGAGGGCCGAGCCCAGCATGCAGCCCAGCGAGCCCAGGCCCGCTATGACGTCAGGCTGACGTCAGCGGCGGCTGGGCTCTGCCGCGGCGACGGCGAGCACGGCGGCGCCGCGCCAGCGTGTTCTGGGACGCGAGCGTGTGACCGCGGACGCGAGAGACCGGAAGGTGGCGGCACCGCCCCTAAATGGTCACCGGAGCATCGTCGGAAGGACGAAACGCGGCGGCGGACGCCGAGCACGGCGACGTCGATTCCGGCGAGCTCACGGCGTTCCGGCACGCAGATCTTGGTGAGGAAGGAGAGGAAGAGGCGGCGGATGCTGCTGTGTGCTTCGATTTGAACGGGGAGGAGCACAGCGGCGGTGGTGAGCGTCGGCGGCGGCGGCGCGCTCCGACGTCGCGGGAGAAGAAGAATGGAGGGGGAGATGTGGTGTGGTTTTACACAAAGAACCCTGATGTTTCTGGAAATTGTGAAAAGGTCCCTCCTCTCGAGGAGCTGTTGACTGTGGAATAATTTCTGAAGAATGCAGGTTGTTTTTCGTAAAACAACCACATGGATGGGTACGGTGACCGCTGGATTCAGATCGTACGGCGCGGAGCGCGTTACGCACTGTAGAAGTGCGACACTGTAGCTAGTACAGTGCCGCGCGGTGGAGGGCGACGTGGACGCCTCCTGGCCGTCGGATCGCGCGATCGAACGGCACAAAAAAGGGGGTGACGTGGCAGGCTGAGGGCACGCTGGAGAGGTCGACTTTGATATATTGATAGATACTAATATACCATATTTTATCTCTCGCACAAGGATAACCGTGATCTTTTGTTAAGAACATGTAGCCTACATAAATCTTCCATGACACATATGTAACGACTCACTCTCATTAAATTTAACTCAAGGAGAGACCCCCCGCTAAGATACCAAGCAAGGCTTGGAGTTCGCCGGCAGGATCAAAACAATTCAGTAAGGCTCGGATCAGCGAGGCAGGAGAGTGTTTTTTCATAACCTCTCCTCACATGAGAGTATGGCTCACTCCACAACGCGACCAAACCTATTTAAAAACAAAGTGTCAACTGTCTCGGTGTACGACAACCTACGTGTAAGGCCCATGTACACACTCTCAATTTGCATGTCATCGCAATCGATAATCCCTCAAAAAATAAAATCATCGATACCCCTAATCTCTAGTTATCTCAACAAATGCAACACCATTAATTGGTGTCGACATTATTTCAGAGTAATTTTGTTGGGATCAAGTGAATGCGTAAAACTTAAATTCCATATAGTTGTATACTCACTCTGTTACAAATTTGAAGCAATTTTTTGCTTACTTTTTTTTTGAATTTTAAACCACCATATATTAAGCTAGCAAGCCGCCTCATTAAAAACATTCCAGTCCCCTTAGGTATCCTGTTAAGGAAAAGAATGCGTCTGAAACTTGCTGCTTCAATCAAAAATAGATACATCGTTCAAAACATACTTCTACACTTCCACTTCCAAATTCCAATGGAGTTTTGTTCTCTGATACTAAGGAAAATACATTTTATCAATCAACTGATCGTAAGGAAAGCATGAGTTGCGCGCCTGTCCTACCAAGTGCCAGTCCAGAGCAAATTTATCTTTTCCATAACATTCTTACAAAGGTTCAGAAAACGAACCATACACACAATGAACCTTACAAGTGAGATGTCCAGTAGAACCCTACGGGATGCCTTTTTTTTAGAACAAATCAGAACTACGGATGAATCTGAACAAAGCGAGTACTACGTTTGAAGAAAAAACTATAATGAATGATACAATCTGTTAGGGATGGTTGCTCTTGCTTAAATTAACTTCTTTTGTCCTTGATATCCTTTGGAGCCTTTGGACTATCATCATTGGATGATAAGGGGATTCTGTTGATCATGAATACTAACGCAGCACCAATCAAAGCACCCGATAGATGGGCAATGTTGTTTACTTGAAGTGCGGCGCCCGTCACGGTGGTTGCACGTGCGGCTTCCATGACCTATTACAGCAAGAGCCAAATCGGGTTAATCAAGAATGTCTGCATGGTATACAATATTAGTACCAGCAAAACAGTATTTTTTTTTTGCATAGTCTGGCTGTTTAGAAAGCACAAAGTTCACAGGAATGAATTCATTTGCATATGAATTATAATCGACATCTGAGTAATTCATTATCTTGAAATATATCTGAGTATTTATTGTCATGATGGGGTTGAAAAATATGTCAGTCCTGAATGTTTTGTCCTCTAAACTAGTGATCTCCGACCTTGTAAATTTGTGAACAATTTGAAGCGCTAAACCTGGGATAGTTGTAGAGTAGATCTAAAAAGATGAAACTGTCCTTTTTTTCAGCGTAAGAATTAAATATGTTTAGGTATATGTCGAGTAGTGCTACACTAAATAGGGGGATGCAGTGAACAATCCCACCCAGAGATGTATTTATTTCATCTCTGCAATAAAATATGTTTTACAAACAAATGGTTAGCCGGGCAAAAAAATAGTGTATTTCCCATAGGATGGTGTTAACTTACCTTGTCAATAACAAATTGACCAAGGATAAGGACCTCAAGAATCTTCCTCCAGTCCCACGACATCTGTTGCAAGAAAGGAGCAGCAAAAGTATTGGAATCAATTCAATGAGATTACAGCTCATCCAGGAAATATTATGGAACATACCAAAATTTGGCATAATCACCTTTACTAGTACACTAATTGTGAAAAGGCCAAAAACAGCCCCGGAAGCTCCAAGCGAGACAGATGATGTTGGAAGAAGTAACCATGAAATCAAGTTTGCGCCAGCACCGGTTAAAATATAAGACATCCACAATGCAAAGTTACCTTCTTCCTCCTCCACAAGCTTTCCTGTATATTCAAATGAGAACTAGGCATCCTTCAACCAAACTATAAGTATCAAGCAGAGCATTGCTATAGGTACCAAATCTCACCAAAAATATACACAAAGAAGAGATTGCTTGAAAGGTGGTTCCTGTAATGGATCATGGAAAGTTGAATAAGTAAATGTGATACATTTTCCCGAAAGAATGTTAAACAGTTACAGGTTTTGATGTATCAGTAGAATAGTTTTTTAGTTACTACTTCTTTTAAATTACAAAGCAGATTAAAATTGAAACAAACCTATGTACTAATGACAAAGAAAAAGGAATTAATCTGGAAGAACAAGTTAAACTAACCAGTTAGCATGGCAAAAAGTTGATGTCACAAACTGGTACCAAGAAGGGAAAGCATGGTAGAGGTACAGTGCCTTTATTTCTCTGATCTGCAATGCAAAGGAATCAGAAACTAACGAGTAAAAATATATCCTGAAACGCGAATATAACTAACAGACACAGGTCGACAACACTGAAACAAGCATTATGATGACTAGTTCATTTCTTAAGGGTTCACTTGCAACGATGCAACCATAGTACGCAAAAATTTATGGACGTCTTGACTGAAATAGGATGGAATATATCAACAGTTCCCCAACACTCGGTTTATTCAGATTTTCTACTAGCATACAACGCCAGTTCTCGAGGGCCTACATTGGTTCCTGCGCATTGAGATAGCAAAGAGATTGCAATTGTACCTGAAACAAATGGTCTGCAACATAGAGGCCCAAATTAAGCAGCAAGATCCAGAATATGGCATTGGCACGACCGCCCTGCTGCTTCTTGTCCTTGGCAAGCTCCAACTCGGACACCAAGTCTGATCACAAGAGCAAAGACAAACAAAAATCACTCAGAAGACTTTCCACGTTACTCCAATCCGCGCACGTCTCAGGGGCAAGAAAGAAGAAGGCGCCTGACCTGAGCGCCCCATTCCGCAGCGCAGCAGGTCGCGGCGGGCGGCGGCGACGCCCGCGACTACTCGGCGTGTGAAGGAGATGGAGGGGACATGGCGCCTGGGTAGGGTGGAGGAGGGGGAAGGGAGGGGCTTCGAGAAGGTCCCGGAAGGCGCCGGTAGGAGCAGCAACAGCCGCTGCGCCATGGCTTGTTTGTCCTCTTTCGCTTTGCTTGTTGTACGGGGTTTTTGTAGATGGGGATTTATTAGCGAAAGAGTGCCAGCGAAGGTTATTCGCCCAACGCTGATTTGTTCCAGCCGTGCGATGGAGGTCAAGAATGTTCAGTTCAATTCTTTCATTCGATGGTAGTTTTTTTTTTTTTGACAGCTCATTCGATGGTAGTTTGTCATGCATACTTCTCTCTTCAGCTTAGTTCCAATGCCTTGACTTAGGGAAATAATTTTGGCTCATACGTGTAAATACACCCACTGTTCGAAATGGCATTTCAAAATGTCAGAAAATTTCTACAAAAAAAAATCAATGTACACCCACATATTATATGTTCACACAAAACAATTCGTGAAAAAATGACATTTTTTGTTGCCTATGTAAAAAGACAAATTCCAGTGCTCCAAAATAAATTTAAACATAACATTTATTTGTCTTTTTTACACATACCACAAAACATACTCCCTCCGATAAAATAAGTGTCACAGTTTTGAATTGGGCTTAGTTCAAAACTGCGACACTTATTATGGATCGGAGGTAGTATCTTTTTTCAACGAAATTTTGTGTGCGGATAGAGAATGTCCGGATGTACACCCGACATTTTAGTTGAATTTTTTTGACATTTTGAAAATATTTAAAATTTATTTTTCATAATGGGTACATCTACACCCACGAGTCAAAACATTGTGTCCTCTGACTTAGGAGTACTAAAATCTTGAGTTGCAGACAACTACTCTCTCCTTCCTAATATGTAGGGCCTCCTCAAAATTTGAGGCTAACTTTTACTATGAATCTGACTAATGAAATAAGAGTCATATGCTACCAAAATTAAACCATTAAAAACTTGTCAAATACGAATTCAATGGTATAATTTTCATGGCATATGGCTCACATTTTACATATCAAAATTCATGCTCAGGGCCATACATATTACCAAGGAGTGTAAGAGTGTAATGATTCACCACATTTTCGCACAAGAATAAGGATTTGTATACTAAAGCGAAACTCTGAACCATATGGAAATTGCAACCAGAGAATGCTGCTGTCCTGTTCTACTCAATGCACATAAATCACTGAAAACAAGTTTTATTACCATGTCAGGTCCACGATTAACCGACCAATATATCGGCTGCGGCTAGATCACACATAGCTGTTGTCTGATTGTCTCAACACATCAAACAGGTTTTACAGAGGCCATTAAAGTACGAAGCACAACAGGTCAAGGTCCCGCCTGGAATCATCAGGTCAAGGGTCTTCTTGAAAGCCGGCGATGCCCGTCCTGTCTTTGACAGAAGAACTTCTTAGAGAGCTCTTTCGGTGTGACTGAATTTGTCGCATCGTTGTCTCACATGAAGTCCTCTTCTAGTTCCTGCAAGGTCTTGCTACCAGACGCAACCTGCTTGTTGGAAGTCATCTTGTCCTGGACCATCAGGCCCTTGTAGCTCCTTATTTCAGCCTGCTTCTCCTTCTCAAGCCTCTCCATCTCTTCCTTGCGTTTCTGAAACAAAAATTTGAAAGTACAGGGCCCAATCAACAACACAGTATACAGGGCAAGATGCAATCTGCGGACGCGAAGGGTGATGAATAGTTTACTTTGTCTCTAAGCTGCAACTTTCTTTCTGCCTTTTCAGCAGCACTCACAGCTTCTCTTTCAGCTGCAGCAAAAGACAACAGCTGTAATACTAGATACCATATATAATCGCAACTAACAAAAACACACATGAAGAGGAGGGGAGGGGAGCAACAACAAAAGTTGCACATGAATGCAAATCAACACGGATATAGAAATGCTCATGACTTCTGTTCTTAGTAGTTAGTACTAACAAATAACCAAAGCAAATTGATAATGTGTGTGTTCTGCTGAAACCCATCATAGGGATCTCCATTTCAAGTTATAATACCTCAAATTTCATTTCTTTTCTACCCGTCTAGTTGCAAGTTCCACCTTTAGAAATCATATCAGTCTAGCCTACACTTGCAAGAGACTTGGTCTAGCCTAAATTGCACACCAGTTCGTCATTCCCCTTGTAGCCTCTTCAAAAACAATAGGTGCAAACCAAATACTAGACGTTAAGAAGTCCAAGATGGAAAAATGTTTTAAAATGAAAATATAAAATATATTGCAGAGAAAAGTTGTGCACCTTTCAGGTCAGGCGTCCGCTCCACCTTTGTCTTGTTCAACCGGTTCACAACATCATTGATCCGTTTTTCTACTTGAACAGTCCGAACCTGCAAACATGTTTGTACATTAGGAGCACAGTTACTGTGATTGATTCACCTTTGGTTCAATTACACCCAAGAGGGAAAAAACGAGCCTGAGAAAATAACAGAACCAAGTGCATCGACGAGGCAATATCCCCTAGTAGAAAAGACAAATTAATAGTGGTTTTTTAATGGGAGAATGAACAGTACTGATTTAGTGTTGAAAAAGGTGATGAACAACACTAATGATGCAAAAGATGTACAGAAATGGTAGATTGTAAATCAAGTCCCGTGATAGAGGTACATAGTACCCAAAAAAGTGAGTAGTATCCAAATTTGGTTTAAATGACACAAACAGAAACATTCAGAAATCAAACGACCTATGAAGGCAGCAATAGAAAAATAGCTGCATATCAATCACGTACTATCAAAAGCATAATGTTCAAAGAAGGATGGAATAATGACATACCCTGAAAACTTTAAGCCCTAAGGGACTTGCTTATAGAAATAAGTCACATTTACATAAATCTACTGAATTTATTCTAATGATTGCAGACATTACAGGAGTATCTCATCAATGCATAGTCAGAACTCAGAAATAAAACAATCACTTTTACAAAACATAGATATAAGTACATAGAAACATCAATATTTATGAAAATAAACTATTTCCTGGAATGAATTTCACTTAAGCCAATTCTGCCCTACCACTGGAAACCCACCAGGAAGTAGGAAAAAGTAACATGGATATTGCAAAGCTTGTCACACAGATGACTTTTCAGTAGATAGAAGGGGTCCCTATCAGACATGCTTACTGATCTTACATAGTAGTCAACTTTTTATGTATATTAATATAAGGCTCGAACTTTTTAAATTCTAGTAGGGTAGGTAAAGTATGTTCTCGTCACTAAACTATTCAAGTGTGTCAAATAGGTCACCTTTCTCACAATTTGCACATCTAGGTCACGGTAGTAAGTTAACGGGGTCATTGCACATCATCGTCACACCACATTCGATGGTTGAGTAAGCTTAATTATGCACAGAGCACACTTAGTTTAGTTTAGTGACTTAGACGTAAAAATTAGGAAAATGGTGACTTGTTTTTCACCTCACTTGAAGAGCTGAAAAGGTATATTGATCCAGAGCACAATTTACTCTTTTCAATATGTATGCATAGAGACAAAGAGTACCGCACAAAAATGATTTTTTAAACAAGGACATAGGGAAATGATGGCTTCTCACCATTTTAGAGTTGTGAAAACCAACTTGACCCACATCCATGGATGGTGTCTTCTTCAAATTGTACCATGGTGTATAAACCACATCAACGTTATTCACCTTATTACCTATAACCAAAAAAAGAAACAGTTAGATGTGTCCGAGTAAAGGCAATCAAGTCCCAGTCAAATATAACACTGCCTCCTGAGCTAATTTACCTAACCTTGAATGGAGTTGGCTTTAACAAGCTGGGCACAATCTTCCAGCACACCTTCACTTATGTCATCCATTGTCTGACCTTTATTCAGTCTCAAATATACATGAGCAGAGGACATCTTATCTACATGGAACCTGTGTTCAAAAAAGTTAATCAAGGCTCAAAACATGATAAGATGATTCTGAATGGCATAAAAGAACTTGACAACAAATATCCCATGAAAAAATCATATCTAAATAGAATTAACTCGACCAACAAACAGCAGGCATGGAGATTACATGAAATGAACAGACAACATGAACATTATATCATCTGTGTTAGCAAGGGCGTTTGACATGCCTCAAGAAAACCACATATACAACTGGTTTCACTCCCTCATTTCAAAAAGACCAAAACTAACAGGTAACTACGTATGCAGTCAACCAGAGATTTGGTATTTCAAATAGCACGGCACAAACAGAAGATTGCGAATTCGTACTACCAAAATTGAGCATTTAGGATTCAGGACTCCAAGACATATTATATACACACAAAAATATCTGCTACTTAGTATGCTACCTAAATGGAGATTGTAAAATCCAGCACCCACCAGTGGAGCAGCCAGATTGGAACAGAATCTTGAAAAATGCATAACATAAGAAATATCAAACCAAATTTAGCAAGCACTTATTGCATGCTTTGTGTTGATAGTTATAAATTTTTGTTTTGTCATGATGTATACAAGGCAAATCATCAGAGTTGAGACACGTAAATTATGTATGAACATTTGCTGCTCACGATTCACTAAGATAAATTACTAATACTGAATCTGATGACACAGCTATATCTATTGATAAATCAAATATCTAATGAGCTAGATGTGATGGCATCAGATGGAACAGGAGCGTATCAGGCAGAGAATAGGAGTGACCAGCAACTATGCAATAGGAGTAGAGAAGAACAGAAGCATTGCAGCTTCAATTCGAGTGGTTTCAGTCCAGAAAGTATCGACAGGGTATTAGGAACTTCTAATTTTCTTTGGAAAGTAAATCCACAGATACTTATCGAAATTGTGCCAGAGCCGTAACACCCTGCTGCAAGACCAGTATGACACCACGACATAGTAGCAGTGTAACCTAGGGCAAACAGAAGGGCAACATGTTGATGATGATACTTTACAGCAAGGAGGCACAGTGGCCAAGTCACAATTGGCACCCACATCCGTGAGATCCATAGCTAAGGCGGGAACCATCATCCCAACCTTCCTCTCCAATGAGCCATTTGTGCATTGCCGCCAAATCTAGATAGCTCACAACAGGCTGAGTCCATAAAGGTGCCTGTGTTTGGTTGCCTGTGCGTATGGGACAAGCTGAGGAAGGAAGTTGTTTTACTGACACATAGGGAGGTGTGTCTGCCAAAGACTGGCTTGGACTAGTGAGGGCTAACCTCTCACACTGACACTTATGTACACCCAGCGGGCCGAGGGAAAACAAAATGAAATATGTTCCACTGTAGCCAGACCGAAAGGATTTTTTGCATTACGCTGGACACGCTCCGATAATAATTTCCAAACAGGGTTTCATGCTGCCTCCTACCAGTCTGGTCAGGCCATACATGGTCGACTAAACGCAGTCGCTGTCGTCAACGTCTAACATAGTTGTAGTTGTTGAGGAGGAGCAAGGTCTAGTTGCATAATGCGAGGCAAAAAGCAGGAGAACAGGACGTGCAGGAGCAATGAAGTGGCTGTGTTTGGTCTGTGGGTGAGGCAAGGGGTGAATGGAGTAAGAGGAGGTGGGGTCTTAAGGGCTTACAGCCAAGGATAAGAGCGAGATGTCATGGATTTCTGGCTTATATCGTTGATAGTTATATTGCTATATCCTGAAACCAAACTTAATTGGATCGTGAACCTAACAGGTACTCACTTAACAAACCATCCTTTGGAAGCGATGACTCGTGAACCGAATTCCCAGAGTGGTGAACCACGAATCAGGTAGCAATGATTCTAAATTCACCCTGGGTGTGATTATTTGTCAAAGATGGCATCAATGAAGGACACCCATAACTAAGATAGCATTACACAGTTAAACTAGCAATAATTTCTGACAGAAATCAAGTACTGAATTACTGCTCACTCAAGCTATGCATCGATTCTGAAAACAATATCAGAACGGACAACACCATAAGGATCTGGTATCATCAATGAGGAAACAGCTGCTAACCATAAGCTTGCTTTTGGGAATTGACAACCAACTCAAAACTCTCTCTAGCAGTTATTCATGCACACACTCCGCATCCATCCAGAAAAATCTACTCTACAAACGAGAGAAATTCCTTGTCCCGTGAATTCTTCCGTCAGTATAGCATCGATTCAAGACGGACAAGATCTAGCTATGAAACTCGTGACGACAGAAAAAGAAAAGTCTGGATGTAATGATGGGGATGTTACCAGATGTCCTCGGGGAAACCGTACTTGATGAGGTCCTCGTTCTCATGCTTGTCGAGCCCCATGAAGATGGTGTAGTCGCCGGCGTCGGGCCGCGCTTTGAAGTAGAACACCATCCCGAGTCGCTCGCCGGCCGTCCACCCGAGCAGATAGGAGACACGGGTTCGGGCGGCGGAATTGAGCGATGGGGGGGGGGGGGGGGGGGGGGGTCGCGAACTGCGGCTTCCGGGGGGGGGATCCTGGCGAGAGGAATCGTGGGGGATTTCTAGGGTTTCGTGCGCGTGGAAACGAAGCAGAGTACGAGGTTTCGTTTTATTTTTTTTCTGAAGGTAAATTTATTTTGTCTTATTCCTGCTTTTGACTCCTTGTTTTTCTTTTTTTTGCGAAACACAGTACAATGTAGGCGCTCATATAACGCGTACACACTCACCTCTATGAACGCACGCACACACACCCTACCCCTATGAGCACCTCCGAGAGACCGAGTCGGCGGGTCGAGTCTTGAGATTGACAAAGTCATCACGGGCGCCTCGCTGTCGATAGGAACGTCGCTTTCCACTGAAGAATATTCGCCTTAAATGAGAAACACCAGCATTAAACCAGGGGTTTGAACTCTGGTGGGCTGGGTACAACCACCCTCCTAACCATCTTGCCACAGGCAAGTTCTCACACCCTTGTTTTTCCTGCTATGTATTTTAGAAAGAAAAAAAACACACACACATAACATACGCATGCACTCACGGACACGTACTTACAACCTGCCCCTTTTAAATCCTTTTGAGATAGTGAGTTGGGATCGAGTGAAGTATTCATTATTGCCTCCAATATATCATCAAGATGAAGATTCAAAGGTAGAGGTTGATGAAGTAAAGACAAAGTTTGCATTCTAGAAGATCAACATTCAAGCACAACGATCTACCATGTAGGTCAAGTGATCTCATGGTACAGCAAAGATTTTTTAACTACTCTTTGTGAACTACCTGTGAACTATGTAGTTGTTATGTCTATGTGGGTTAGGGTGCAGCTCGTATGGTTGCATCGAAAAGAAAGATTTCATATAGCACATGAGAAGATGACATCAAGTGGTGATCGTCATCAAGACTGAGAATTGTTAGTCGTCACCAAGCGAGCGCAATCAAGAAATGTGTTCCAACTTGAGACGGGCATGATCTTCATCATCTAGCTCAAGTCAAATATGCGCAAGAAAGGTATGATCTTGATAGGTTTTATGTTATACCGGTCTTGAGGTGGTTTTTGGGAGAGTTATAGAATCGGTAGTCATACTACTAAGGGGGAGGGTTCTTGGTTGAGTAGTTTGATCGTATCGTTCGTAGAGAGCTCAAATCTTTTTATTTTTGACATAACATTTTTTATTTGGCTCTACCTATGTCAGTTTTTAGAGCTTGTAATTATCTTCAACACAAGCTCAAGTTTCTTTAAAAATGGATTTCTTATGGAAACTTGTTACGGTTTTTGTGTTGAAAGTTTTGTCGGTTCTTCATTTAAAGAGATTTCAAAACTTTCCACTTTTGTCTTCATCCTCCTCTGATGGCATTTTATTCTTCCTCTATATGAAGATCTAGAAATTGTTGTTATCTTCAAAATAAACCCAAATTCATCGAAATCGGAGTTTGTATGAGAAAGTTACGTCGTTTTTCCTACCGGTTGTTTTGCCTTTTCAGGAGGTCTGGGTACGCTCGTCTAGCTCTTGCTTTCTGCCCGAACCTACCCTAAAATATAATCTAGAAATTCTGGAGTCCCAGTCTATCCGGGCGCCCTAGTCAGGTCCGGGTTTGTTGCAAGTTGTGCCTAACGATTGGCAATTTTCCCACCTATAAAAGGGGTCTTGTTCTTTAAGAAGATGCATCTTCTGGTTCTGAACTGCTCCACCATTGTTGACCTTGAAAATGCTTGTTTCCTCTCATTCTTCTTACTCAAATTTGCATATCTTTGGGAAAAACAAGAGGAGATGTAGATCTGCATTTCCACCTACCAAAATCCACACCTCTCTCTTCTATGTGAAGAGAAGGTTTTTAATTTAGATCTTGGAGTCATTTGTTGACCTCTACCATTGTTTCTCTCATGTCCATATCTCCATAGCATTTGTTGCTTCTGGTGAGATTTACGAGAGTGGGGGATTTTCAGAATTTGTGTTCTTTCTTTGCATTTGTTGCATATGTTTGATTTTATGCGGTTATTAAATGAAGTGATAGTATACAAGAGCTTGTTACTCTTGGAAGCCACCGCTTCGGCGCTTCCTAGACATTTTGGTGGTTCCTGGATTGGTGACCACTTTGTGGATACCGTGAAAAGACTCAAGTGTGTTGTGAAGTAGTTGTGGAGCTTTCCATCTCCGGAGTGAAGGAAGAAGCTAAACACTGTGCAAGAGCTCATAGTTGGCATGTGACTGAGCTCAAGGGATAAGAAGGCCATATCCGTGAGGGGTTGTTGTGGGCTTGGTTTGCCATGGCCTCTTCAACGGAGAGTAGGATATCCGTGGATATCTGAACTTCTAGAATTACATCGGTTGTCTCTTGTCCCCTTTACATTTCGCAATTCATAATGTCAACAATTGATATATCATTTGTAAAGTTTGAATTCCTAGCTCATTCTTGTAATTGGCATACCTTGTGGAGTTATATATTGTTGGTGCACATAAATGAGCCTAGCACATAGGTGGGCTTGGTTTTCCACACAATTTAGCGTGGCTCCGGTGCAGGTTGAATCACTCGCCGCTTTGCTATCATACAAGTACCATACCGAAGATCCTTTTCACCCCAGGCTCCATCACTGCACTCCTCATATCATTACCAATGAGGCCACATCTTCTGCAGAAAATAGTATCTTCTCATACTTCACTTACATTCTCTTGCTCCCTTCATCTGCGATCGAGAGCGACTCAGCGGGACAAAACACATGAGGGTCTTTGATACATCTCCCTCACCCTGATCCTTAGATAGATTCATTAAAAAAACAGCTTCGGGGACATGTGAACCTCCTTTGTCTTTCCCACGCGTCTTGATAGTTCATCCACCACCCAAACCTTCCTGTAAGGTTCAGGAATTATGTGGATTTGCGCCACAAATGCATACCACCAAAACTAACCTCTCTAGATCAATCAAGCCATTCCTCAATCAGCAAGCCCTAGCCACGGAAAGTCCAGGGCCCCTGATGGACAACCTTCTTCCAATCGCTGCAGTGGATATAGAACATGAAGAGATTTTCGCCCGCTTCACGACAATTTGGCTCACACGAGAGATTACATATGGCCTTCATCTTCTCGAACAGCGCCGAAATCTGGTGGTCAGCACCTTACCAATTGCCATTGAGTGAGCCTCCTTGACCTCCTCCACACCGAGGAACACATCATCAAATTCATCATCCTACAGGTCCAAGCGTTTCAGCAGATCGTCGAGATCAAAATCATCCCCTCCACCCCACACTAGATAGCCAGCATGATCCTTTGTCGCCATCGGCTTGATGTCACACATGCGAAACCCTAGAGATGATGGAGCGACGAACTCTAAGAGGAGAAGGGTCACACGACACCCTAAGCCAACGTCAGCACAAGGGGTTGACACATATCGGATAATGGAGTGGACATGAACTCGGAATAAACCGATCTCACGGTGCAATTAAGTTCGTCGCCGGAGCATAGAACTCTTATTTTTAGACGAGTACAAAGCGTAGGCGTTCACATACATGCGCATACACTCATCTCTATAAACGCACGTAGATGTCATGTATGGGAACTCAGAATAAACCGATCTCACGGTGCAATCAAGTTCGCCGCCGGAGTATAGAACTCTTATTTTAGAAACACAGTATAAACGTAGGCGTTCACATACACACACATACACTCATCTCTATAAACGCACGCAGATGTCAAGTATATTGTTTTACCATTTTTAGACTAAATCCTTTATTCTTATAGAAATCTTTATTTTTGGGCTATATCTTTTTTTTTCATAACGCTATTTCAAATATAGCACGCTATTGCGTTTGTAGCATACCTGGAAGAGAACTCCACTACTCCCTCGTTCCAAAATATAAGGTGTATTTCGTTTCCTTTGACCGACGGTTTGACTAAAAATTACGCATTTAACATGTGATTTATGTGATAAAAATCATAATCATATGTAAAATACTTTTGAATAGGAATATAATGATATCAATTTTATGTCACATATATTACATATTAATAGCCTAATCTTTGGTCAAAAGCTTGGTCAAAGAAAATGAAATACGCCTTATATTTTAGAACGGAGGTACTATTTCTTTCAGCACGCTATTTTTTAGCTTGGTTCGAACACTTATTTTAGAATGGAGGTACTATTTCTTTTAGCCTGCTATTTTTTAGCTTGGTTCGAACACTTGTGGGATTGGGCTATAACCGCCCTCCTATGATCCTATCCTATCCTATGCAAGTATCGGGTGGTTCTCCTGGAGGACTATCTCGGTCACCTTTTTTTTTTTTTTGCATGAATCGGTCACTTTAGAATGATACGAACAAACTAAGACAAGTAGATGTAGCAGTATGTTGTATGTGTATTTGTTACAGCGACTTCTTACAGTAAAACCAAACTTTTAAAGAATACACTATCCGTATCTTTATGCAAAACGAACAAGAAACGCATACACAAGTAATCGTGACAGACGCACGCCTATCATCTTGCTGTTGTAAGTAGTGGCCATATCAACTACCGGCCACCAGTTGCTCTGCTTCTCACCGGCATCGACCGATCAGTACTGCATCGGGGAGTTGAGCCCTTCCTGGATGGCCATGGGGTGCGGCGTGCTGTGCCGCTTGGACAGCGACGTCATGGCTAGCGACTCCCTGAAGGACGCTCGCCGCTCCAGGCGCTTGACGGTGAACCGCGTGTAGGCGACGCGGATGTAGGGCGCGGCGGCCTCCTTGACCTTGAGGACGAAGAAGAAGGTGATGCGGTAGGCGAGGAGGAGGACGAAGATCATGGCGAGGTCCAGCCACTTCGAGTAGCTGACGCTCAGCCCCATCATGTTGGTGATGATGTACTCGCCGGTCAGCTTGTCCCCACCTGGCGTCATCGGCTCGAACTCAAGCCCGAGCAGGTCGTTCTTGTATCCACCCTGCATGCCAATGCCAATGGTTTCAGATGCATGCTTGCTAGCATTTTACATTGCAAAAATAATTAAGCTGGCCAATCAAATCTGTACCTTCAAACCCCAAGACCCATAGACAATGTAGGACACCGGGTATCTCCAGAATATCTTGGGAAGTTCAGGAAGCAGCCGAAAGAATCCAGACGTCAACATCATTATCCCCTGCAAAACGCAAGCATCGATCCTGTCAGACAACAACTAATGCCACAAGATTCACCAATACAGAAGAAAGCAAGTGTTGCAGACTTACAATGACACCGGCACCGAGGATGAGGCCCATGAGGAAGTTGGGCACGAGGGCGGAGATGATCATCATGAGGCTCTCGATGACGGAGACGCCGCCGTAGAGGTTGAGGGCGAAGAAGGCGAAGTAGCTGAACCCTGGCCGGAACTTGACCATCCAGTATGTGATGGAGGCGCTGGCCCATGACATTGTCAACAGGAACGGCATGGAGGAGAGGAAGTTGGATATGATGTAGGCGGCGACGCCGTAGTGGCCGTTCTGTCGCTCGAGGGAGAAGACCTTCATCTCCTCGATGAAGGAGGGGAAGCCACCGATGGACATGAAGGTCATGAAGCCGGAGACAAAGCCACCGCAGGAGGCGCGCGCCTGGATGGCGGTGTAGCCATTGCCAACGTCGTAGTAAATGGTGCCGAGGCAGATGGCCATCAGGACGTAGATGATGATGCGCAGCCTGTAGTAGCCGAAGTCGCGGTACATGTTGGTGTAGGAACGCCCCGTTAGCGTGCGCAGCTGCTTGAACCAGGTCGCTTCGCTGCCCTTCACCACCTCCTCCATCACACCCTCCTGCAAATCCAGTGCAACAAGGTACAGGTCAAAATCTTGAAAAACTCATGTCGATGAATATTCAAAAAGAAGCTTGGCTCGAGAATTGCTTACTATTTTGCTTATCTCGTGTATTGTGCTCCTAACCATCATGGCATAGTCCGATATCCTGTACTTGTCCACGAGCCGCTCTCTGATCTCTGTAGTTGTGTACTTCAACAGGGGATCAAGATCTGCCTCCTTCAAACAAACAAAAAAGGTTATTCTGATCAGAACACAACTCACATGTACCAAAACATCAACTTGCACAATAATATCAGTCTTGAGTTTTAAATCTTACTGCTCGCAGCTTCATGGATCCTTTCAAGGCCGTGGCGACGTCATCGAAATCAGAATTGACGCACCGGAGAAAGTGGTCTGATGGGTTCCTCCGGCTCGGGCAGGGGAACCCAGTTTCTGCAAAGAACTGAAACAATAGGCAAAGCAACACAAATTCAGATTTGCTATTAACATGTTCTACAAGTAAGTTCTCGTAAACGGTAAGCGTAGTACCTGTGGTGCAAGCTTGGCGTCTCCAAAGTAGACCGTCTCCCCGCTGGAGAGGAGGCAGAGGTCATCGAATAGAGCAAAGACCTCGCTACTCGGCTGGTGCACCGACGAGACAATGGTGCGCCCGCCGTCGATAGCGAGCGTGCGGAGCGTCTCAATGACAGAGAAGGCAGAGGCACTGTCGAGGCCGCTGGTGGGCTCATCGAGGAAGAGGAGGCGTGGCCGGGTAAGGATCTCCAGCGCGATGCACAACCGCTTCTTTTCGCCACCGCTGATGCCCCGTAGGTGCCACGTGCCGACGGGCCGGTCCTCGCACTCACGGAGGCCCATCTCGTTCAGCGTGTCGTCGACGACGCGGCGCACCTCCGCCTTAGACATGCTTGACGGCAACCGCAAAAGCGCCGAGTAGGTGACCGTCTCCCGGACGGTCAGTGTGCCCAGCAGCACGTTCTCTTGTGTCACGTACGCCTGTAGATCGAAGGTAGACACTACTGACGTCAAACACGGGCCGGTGAAACTGGAGAAGGTTTACTACTAGATCTTGGCAGATCATTAGTTAAGAACAAAATTCCTAGCTCATGTTTTCAGTAATTTATTCAGGTGTATGTCCAGCTTTTGTAATCTATCCCATGCAACGATCGAAATTTTAGTAATTTTGTTCTTGCAGAAGGAATCTTTATGTTGAAAAGTGACATAAGTTTGCAAATACCTCACACATAATCACTTCTGACATTTAAGTTTTAAACTAAAAATTTGCAACTACCTCACACACAATCACTTCTGACATTGCTAACCACCCACACCTGCAGCCTGCAGTTTGCTCTGGGCTAAGTGTTGGTGTTGGTCAGAAGTGATTATGTGGACATCTAGTGGGGTCTCAACCTCCACTTCGAAAAAAAATGTTGGTCAGAAGTTTAACACACTAGAAATATATTTTGTGTTTTGAGGAACATGTATTATATACTACCTCTGTTCCAAAATATAAGTTGTTTTGTAGGTCAATTTAGCCCACCAAAATGTCTTATAATTTGGTTCACAGGTAATAATTTGTAAGAGTTTATAATGGTTAATGAGTGGACTGGATTCTGAAAATTTTCGTTTCATTTTTCCTGGAAAGAAGCATCCCATTTCCAACCTGCAGTCTCACAAGTCAAAGTTTTGCACCATGCACAACAGTAGGCTATCCATTCCACATTAACTATTTTCATTGACTAATACAGTTAGCGGGATGGTATGCATGTCGTACTGAAAGGGATTGGCAACTGCATATTGTAATCCATACATCCTCCTTCTTAACATGAAACAAAAATTGGTTGGGCTTTTAATGGCAGTGTCATTCTCATAATTCATGTTCCGATGGACTAAAAAGTTCCTTAGACATACTTAACTAAAATGGAATTATAGGATATCTTTGGCACTGCAGTGGCTTTCAAAAGCATGCATATATTAATTTCTACTTTTGGATGTGATGTTGGTTGACATGAGATCTATTTTACTAAGCAGTAAATTATCTCATCATATGTTCTGTAGAAATTAGAGTTGGAAATTACCACAGTGCAATCAAAGTCAAAAAAGGAAATTTGAGCATAAAAAGTGATTTCATATGGGGGAAATATGTTGGAAAGTGACGTAATTTTGCAAATACCTCACACATAATCACTTCTGAAATTTAAGTTTTAAACTACTAATTTGCAACTACCCCACAACAATCACTTCTGAAATTTAAGTTTTAAACTACTAATTTGCAACTACCCCACACACAATCACTTCTGAAATTGCTACGCACACCTGCAACTGGTTCTGGTTAAGGGTTGGTCAGCAGTTTAACACACTAAAATTTTCGCACAAGTCAAAGTTTTGCAACATGCACGACAGTGGAGTGTCCATTCCACATTAACTATTTTCATTGACTAACACCATTAGCGGGATGGCATGCATGTAGTACTGAAAGGGATTGACAACTGCATTTTGAAATCCATACATCCTCCCTTTTAACATGAAACAAGAATTGGTTGGGCTTTTAATGGCAGTGTCATTCTCATTGTTCATGTTCCCATGGCAACAATCTCCTGCAAAGTGCCTTGACAAACTTAACTGAAATGGACTTGGGAGCTATCTTTAGCATTGGAGTGGCTTTTCAAAACCTTGCATATAATTATTTCTACTTTTGAATGTGATGTTTGTTGACATGAATCTAGTTCACTAAGCAGCACATTATCTCATCATATGTTCTGCAGAAATTAGAGTTTGAAATTACCACAGTGCTACCGAAGTCAAAATGGAAATTTGAGCATATTTAAAAACTGATTTCAGATGGTGAAACCACCAGCAGTGTAATTATGAACCGGCAGATGAAAGGCTTGATGCGTCGTAAGTTCTAACTACCAATTAATGGCTTGCTTTTGGTTACCATCCATATGCTCCATCCAATCCAAATTAAAGCGGCATCAAAAGGAACAATTCCGTGGCACTTGGGTTGCTAGGTACGGTAGTTAAGTGGCTGCAATGAATTCTTAGCCGTTGGATAACAAACTCAGCCATCGGATTGGCTCCACGTGAGCTCAGCCGCAATTCCCGCTATGCATCAAGGTCTTGGCCAACACGATCAGAATCTTAATTCCAGGCCTGATTATCCACACATCCAAGCTTTCTGTTGGCGCTGTACTTTATAGTCACTTTGGGCATAGCGAGTACTCAACTCCGTGACCGACAAAATCGTTGATGAACCATAAGTAAATTATAAAGATCATATGCATAGTATATACTGAAGGTTCATTTCGTTGACAAGAGGAATAGATTCAGAAAATGTGACACATGATAAAATAGGTTGCGGTGGCGATTGCTCACCACAGCGCCAAAGTCGAGCCGCCTCTTCTTGCCGTTGAGCAGCACCTTGCCGGTCTGGAGCACATTCCTGGCCAGCCTCCCTGCAAAACAAAATACGAACAGTTTGAACTTTAATCCAAGAAAAAAAAAGACATTTTGGGCTAAATGGTGGCACTAGGTAAATCGAAAAAAATGGTAGCACTAGATCCAAAGAAGTGGGTGAAGGGCCTCCTGTTAATCTGTACTCCTAGGGGACAGGAGGCATACATGGGCAGAAGAGCACTGATATGCCATACCTGAGAGGGAGTCGAGGAGGGTGGACTTGCCGGAGCCGGATGGCCCCATGATGGCGACGATCCTACCGGGCACCGCGTAGCCGTAGAGCCCCTGCAAGAGCTTCTTGGTCGCACGGCCGCCGGACCCCGGCAGCACGGCCGTGAGGTTCTCCCACGTGAGGCTCGCCCCTCCCGTCTCCGCGTACCGCGCCGCCGGCGACAGCGCCCCCGCCCACGCCGTCCCGTTCCCCTCCCCCATCTCTTCTCCTCCTGGTTTCCTCTCTTCTTCCAGTACTCCGAGAGAGGCTACGGACGCTAGCTTATGCTGGCGACAGTGCTCTCACGCACCCAGCGCGAGCGGCCAGCGCAGCCGAACGAGGCTCAGCTACCCAGCCACCGCACCATTAATGTCGAGAGAGAGAGAGAGAGAGTGAGAGACAGAGAGATTGCTGGGCTGGAATTTATGCAGCGAGCCGCGTTCTCTCGCCCTCTTTTTCTCCACGACTGTTCACTTCACCCTCATTTTCAATACAAGGTTGGGGAGGTGGCGAGGTGAGAGCTACTAGGCATGGCCGTGACTGAGAGCAGCACCAGCGGCGTCGCTAGCAGGAGGAGGAGTAGATCGCGCATTCATGGCGGTGGGGGTTGCGAAGCAGGTGGTAGTAACTGCGCCTAATCAAGTCGGCCGGGGCTCGACGGGTGTACGCCGCTCCACTTAACCAGTACAGTGCAGCTCGCTGGCTCTTGTCCTCGCTTGTCAATGGGATTAGCTGGGCCGGATGGTAGTTAATCGGGTCGCGCTGCGTAACGGTACCCGAAAGGGACAGAGTTCCATGGAAGGGTGATGGAATGGGACACACTACTCCTACCGGAGTGCAGTTGCAGTTGCAGCCTCGCAGGTGTACGTGGCGGTAGTCTTGCACTAATCGGCGGGGTTTGCGGCTACAATGAATAACACGAATTATTTGCAACTAGTTGACTATTCAAACTTTCATTTCTCTTTTTTGCACAGGCCACATATGAGCATATTTTTGGATGAAATTTTATGGGTGTTGAAGACTCAACATGGTGCATGTCCATGATTTTTTTCGTAATTTTTGGAAACTCGAAAGTACGATTTTTGAAAACTAGTTGCGGGTGCAACTAGTTGCAAATTTGAGTTTCCCCTACAATGAAAGTGAAACGGCCATGTAGCTTGGATTCCAAAAATCCACTTTCCCGTTTTACATGGGAAAAGTATTGTAATCAGCCCGGGATCGTGGGCGTTCCGTCCTCCGCCTCGGGCGTTCGACACGTGTCCCATGACAGACGCGCATCGTCTTATCCTCACATCTCGTCTCCTCTCCCGGACCCCATCGCCACCAGTTCGCTCAGCGCCGCCGCTCCCGTCTCCGGCGCGCCGCCGAGTCGCCTTCCCCCGCAGCCCTGCCTCCACCTGCAGCTCGCCGGCGTCGAGGCGCCACCCCCGCCCCTTCCTCGACCCGCCCCAGCCGGAGCTTCTGCGCTCGCCGCCGGGGAGATCCCATGCCCTCCTTTTACCCCCCACGTCGTGTGCCGTCGCCGACCTCCACACGCGCCGCCCTTTGCCCCGGGTGCGCCGACCTGCACCGCGCCGCCCTCTGCCCCGAGGGCGCCGGCGCCGACCTCGACCCCGCCCTCTCGCCGACCTCACCCCTGTGAGCACGCAGCAGCGCGCCTAGGTAGCGATGCCGTTGCTACCTCAGGCAGCCCACGTTGCTGCGAGGTGCAGCCATGGCTGCTGCTACGGGCGGGGCCAGGGGGCGCCGGAGTGCTACTAGCGGCGCGGCGGCGGCCGCCGTTGCTGCAAGGGCAGCCGGCGTTGCTACCGACGGCCGACGGCAGCAGAGAGTGCTACTAGCGGCGGGCACCGTTGCTGCAAGGGGCTGCCGGCGTTGCTAACCGCCGGCGGCCGGAGTTGCTGTCCATGGCGGGGTGACGCTACCGACGGCAGCCGGCGGTGCTCTCAGCGGTGGGCGGCGTTGCTGCCATGGACTGTAGTGCTACCTACGGCGATTGGGGTGGCGGTGCTGCCATGGCGGCCATGCTGCCAGCTTGGGGTGGCGGTGCTGCCATGGCGGCAGGGTGGTGCTCTCACACATTTTTTTTGCTGCAATAGTTTATAGTTTTGCTAAAATAGCATAATGTTTTTGCATTACAAGAAGAATTTTTATGCTACAATTTGTCCTGCTGTTTTGCATCATAAGTCTTATCGGAGAACCTCGCCGGAAGAATTTTGCTACGATGCTGCAATATAGAAAAATTGCTATTATTGTTTTGTGGTCTTGCTACAATAGAACAAAACATTTGCTACGATGCCTTCGGCGAGGTCTCCGTCGATGTCTCCGGCGAAAATCGATTTTGCTACAATAGCATATTTTTTCAGCTACGGGATCTCCAGCGAGGTCTCCGGTGAGGTCCGGCGAAGTCAGTTTTTCTTTTTTCTGTTTTCTGGGCGAACCGTTTTTTGCTACATAGGGAGCAACAGCGGGGATTATTTGTTGCGGCGGCAGTAAAAGCGGGATTTAGACAGAAATAAGGGGACACGTGTCAGCAGGGGGACCAGGGGATTTTTCCCCAAATCCCCCGGGGACGCCTAGTCCGCTCCTTTTACATGGCTTTGCAACAAAAGGAAGGGCTACAAATATTTGCCCCCAAGAGGCTGACCTCCATGTATGTATAGAGTACAGTTTCCCGTCCATACTTGCCATTTGCAATCAAATCAAGTACCGATAGAGCAGTCTATCCAGTCTTTTGGCCATTTCCGGGTTCTCGGTGCATCTCCAACGGAACATCTAGACCGGACACGTGAAAAGTGTCCGTTTTGGTCTGCCCCACGGATAGGCCAGAAGCTCATGTTCAGCGATTAATTTGTTTGACTGAGGGGTGAACCCAACGGCACACTCCAATTCGGCAAAAAAAAATTGAACCAAGCTTAAACTTAATTATACATAAACTTGAAACTTTAACACAACTAAAATTAAAACAAAGTAAAAAAATAAAAGATAAATAATCCTATCTACGGGGTTCGTCGATGGCACCGCCGGTGCCCCAGGCGTCATCCACAATATTGATGACGATGGTGGCCACGTAGGCGAGGTGACCACACAGCCCGCGGGTGGCCATGAAGGAGGCATTGGTCGCCACGCAAAAGCTGAGGCCTGGCCTACACCGCCTTCGCGGTCGGTCCATGCCGCCTGGGGAGCCGGTGGAGTGGACTCCTCAATGGCGGCCCCGCGCGGCCATGGGTGGCCCCTCGTCGTTGCCATCCTCCTTCTTGATGAAGGCACCATAGAGTCCTCCTCCTCATTGTCCTCCTTGTCGTCCTCCATGTCCAGCGGGTCATTCGGCTGCGGTGGCTCGGCCCCAAAGTAGGTGTGGCGGCACTCGTTGTGGTCCACCTCGAACCAGCGGTCCGAGATCCGGTGGGAGGAAGGATCGGCTTGGTGGCTTTAATACGCGCACCCACCACCATTCTGCGATGTTAATGCCGCACCCCACGCGCCGCCCTTTAAAACCGTGGCACCCATCGGCCCGTCCTCAGACCTAGCCACCACTCTCCATCTCACACTCAGCCCTCTCGCTTCCCACTTTAGATCTAGCCGCCGCAACCACGAGATGCACCATGCGCGAGACTAGCCGTCCCACGTGCCACTAACTTCCGCCGCAAATTGAGCCGCGCCTGACGCCCGCTGTCTACTGATGATTCGGGAGGCGTGTGACCTTGTGCGCAACAACACGCTATTGCCCGCTGGTTGCCGCTAGTCGGACGGCTAGACGACGAACATCTTCCTCGTCCCTGTGGCGCCGAGATTTCCATCGGAGCCGCCGCAGCTGTTGCTGCGAGCTCCACGCGTCGCCCTGTCGTCCTGCTAGCCACCCTTGTGGGCCTCGCGTATATGAATATACTCCAACTGTGGTGGTGTGATTTAAGTTCACTACATAAAGAAGAGGTGAGAGTAAAGATCAGTGCACACGACACACAACGGCAACCAAACGCCATGACATAGGTTTCGCGAGAATCGATACAAGAAACGAAATAAGGTGTAGAAAATTTAGAAAAAAATGAGCTCCTATATACCGCTTTAATCGGCGCGGGATGCTCCTGCCGCGTGCAGTGGTACTAAATGGGTTGCTCCTGCCCATTTAACAGGTGTTTATTTTTATTTTTGTATGTTGTTTTATTTTTACAAAATAGAAAACAAAAATAAAAAGAATATTTATAAAAAATGAAAATTTAAAATCCGAACATTTTTAAATCTGAAAAATATTTTGAAAAATGAACATTTTTTCAAATCTGAACATTTTTTCAAAAATTAACATTTTTTAATTTGAATATTTTTCAAAACTGAACATATTTTAAATCTGAATGGTTTTCAATTTTGAACAGTTTTTAATTTGAATCTGACCATTTTTGAAAACCGAGCATTTTTATTCTGGACATTTTTAAAATTTAAACATTTCAAAATCATAAATAAGTGAAAAAAAAGAAAAGGGAAGAATAAAAGAAAAAGGAAAGAAGAAGATAGAAAAGAAAAAAACATAGAAGAATAAAAAAATGAAAAATGAAAAATCCACCGAAATGGGCTAGCTCATCAACGAATCCCTTCAGGATTTGCGGAAGAAATGCCCAGCCAACCAAACACGTGCTTAGCCTTTTAGGTGGATTAGAAACGGCAAATCTTATACATCGCCCTCAGGCGACGCTTTAGGCGCGGATGGGCCGGCCCATCACGAGAATTTTTTCTTTCCTTTTCTTCTCTGTTTTTTTTCGTTTTCGTTTTTTGTTTCCGTTTTTCTTTTTCTTCTGTTTTCCTTTTTTTTCGATTTTCTTTTGAAAAAAATAAAATTAGAAAAAAGTTCAGGTTTTGAAAATTGTTCTAATTTTGAAAAAAAAAAATTTGTTTCAATTTGAAATTTGTTCAAACTAAAAATTGTTTGACTTGAAATTTGTTCAAATTAAAAAAAATCAAATTTGGAAGTTGTTCAAATTTCGAGAATTGTTCTGATTTTGAAATCTGTACAAATTAAAAATTATTCTGACTTGAAATTTGTTCAAATTCAAAAATTGTTCAAATTTGGAAATTGTTCAAATTTCAAAAATTGTTCCGATTTGATATCTGTTCAAATTAAAAATTATTCTGACTTGAAATTTGGTCAAATTCGAAATTTGTTCTAATTCAAAAATTGTTTATATTCGAAACTGTTCATATTTGATTTTGTTCATATTTTAAGATTTGAAAATAGAAAACTGTACCTTTTGTATTGGGCCACTCCAAATTCGGCCCATGAAGGAGCTCCCTTCAGGCGACGGGACGCGGCAACGTACAGCATCTCCCTCTAGAAACTAGCGAAGGTCGTGACATCCTCCAGCTGGGCCTCATTCGAGGGATCGGAACGGACCAGTCAACATGTATTTGTTATAGGATTTGGCTATATTTTCAGCTGGATGAAGAAAGGTTGAAGTCAAGAGGCAAGGCTATGGTGTGAAGAGCTTGTTGTCTTTTGGTTCCTGAAGCAATGAAGCTGAAGTTGGAAGCTTGGTTGTGTTGTTCTGGAATACTTGTCGTTTTGGTTGTGAAACTTGTTTCCTGTGGTTTGGTGTTTAGACTGCTTTGGCTAGCCTAGATGTAGTCCTAGTGAGACAATGGTGGCATCAGGTTTTGCCCCATAGTGGGCATCTCGAGGCGAGACGTCGCACAGTGGGTTTCTTGTGTTGCCCCAACTCGCTTCTGTTCCCTCCCCTTTCTTGGTTCTGTAACGCTAAAACTGAACTACTCTGTTATTTCCGCTCAAGTACTCGAAAGGGGTTGAATCCCGGTTGGAAAAATGAGTTTATCCTACGATTTCTTTCATTTAAAAGTTCTTATTGTGCATCGGAAGAAAGCAATCACGACGCTCACGAATCTGGCTTTGATTGATATCATATCAGTGAGTTGTGAGGCTCGCATTCCACAAGATGAACCAGTTTCTCGTAAAATTACGATTGAGCTCTGGTAGTATAGTTACTACTCCCCCAGTCCGTATGAGTGAACATATTTTTTCCTTCCGGGCACTAGTGCTCCTTGTGCAAAGAGATATATTTTTTTCAAAAATTTATTGTGACGCAAAAAAATTCACAAAAACATCATACATGCGAATTTGAATAGTCATTACCATCGGAAAAAGTTTCAGAAAATAATGTTGATATTTACAGGATGTACAAAAAAACAAGCATCACAGGTCAAAAAAGCAAATCCAAAAGATGTTGAAACATGACCGACTTCTTATTTTTCCATGGTTCATTTTCTTTCAAATTATTTTATGCAAATTTATCGGTTGAACACACGTGTGGATTAATTACTCCGTGTGTGTGATTCTTTTAGCAATTTTTTGACACTAGGAGCCCTGGTGCCCTAGATCCAAAATGACTTTCGTCCCTGTTTACTGTCAATGTTTCTCGGTACATTGCACTTAGTTTTTTTTTCGAAACCGAGGCAAAAAGTTTTGTCTCACCATTTATTAAGCAGAAGGTGCCCGGTTTATGGAGGAAACCGGCGAAAACCATACAACAACACACACAACCCACGGGGCGAAGCCCCACAACCTCGACAAACCACGACGCCGCACGACGCGGCCACCCACAGCCCAAGCTGCACCAGGTAAGCCGCTCGCAGACCACGGCCGCCGAACCAACATCCGGGCCGCCGCCCCGGCCTAAAAGACAACCGCTGCTGCCGCTGCCCAAGCAGCCCCAACAGGCTCGCCGCCAGCACCCCCTTCCGGGACCGCCGTCCCGACATAGCACCGCTCGCAACCGAGCCACGACGCCGCACGAACCAGCCACCCGCAGCCCAAGCTGCCCAAGGAGAGCTGCTCGCAGACCACAGACGTCATACCAACATCCGGGGCCCGCCGCCCCAGCCTAAAAGACGCCCGCCGCAAAGAACCCTCCGGGGAGCTGCGACAGCTCCCCAACAACGCAAAGGCAGCGCAACTCCGACTCTGAGGAAGAGCTAAGAAGGAGAACCAGGCAGGCTGGCGCCGAGGAAACACGCCGAAAGAACATCTGTCGCCAGCCATCATACACCACCGAGGACCCACCGCAGCAGTTTCGACTTCACAGCAACAAGACATGCCGAGGCAGCCCCAAGGACACGCCGGAGAAGAGCCACCTACCGCAGCCAAAGCCACGTCTCCGACATCGCTCGTCCTCATCATCGTCGCCACAGATGCCTCAACGCGAACACCTCGGCCTTCCACTGGTCCCTCTTGCCAAAATCCAGCTCCAAAGACGAAGCCCTCAAGAGGGAAACGACGCAAGGGCGCCGTCATCGTCCGACCACAAGGTCAAGAGTTTCCCCCGGAGCTAGACCACCGATTGGAATGGAGCAAGAGGGGGGCTGCAACATATCAGCGATGCCTCCAAGAAGGTAAACGACGGCCACAGCCGCCGCCATCACTAGCCACGGTACAGACCGAGACGGGGTTTTCACCCCAGCTCCAAGCACACCCTCTGTCGCACCACCAACACCGGCGCCGGCAAGCCTCACCAACCACCACCACCAACGCCGGCGCATCATCGGCCCACTGCCCGACCCGACCTGGCCGGCATAGCCTCCACGCCACTGCTCCCAGCACCTCGCCCAACCCACCGCACCCAACCACCACCTGACCATCAGAGAAGAAGGCCCAGAACCATCGATCTTGCACCAGAGCTCTGCACCGCGCGGAGGCACCGGGACGAAGATGGACAACACCTCTGAGCACCACGCCGGCAGAGTACTGAAGCCTCCACCTCTGGCCTCCGCGCCGCCCCAAAGCAGCCGCGCCGACCGCCGTCAACCACCACGGGCGCCGCCAAAATGGCACCACCTCCACCCGGGGCCGCCGCCCCGGCACACCGCTGCCAGCAGCCACAGCAACGCAGCTCCTCCAAGCCCAGCACCCCTCCACCGCGGCAGCAGCGGGCGTCACCTCATGACGCCGAGCAACGAACCGCGAGATGCAACGCCGGCGGCCCGCGGCCGCCAGATGCAGATGCGGTGCCGCCGCGCCGCCTTCCTCTCTGTGGCCACCGCAAGGTCGTCGCCAGCCCACAGCCGCATCATCTCGAGCAGCAGGCGCGGGCACCGCCGCCGCGCACGAGAACAGCGACCAAGGGGCCCCGCCGCCGCCGCGCCGACCAGGCTTAGCCCGCGACATCTCCGGCGGCGGCGAGAGGAGGGGGAGATGCAGGGGCACCCGTTCGTAGTCCGCGGGGGCGCCCCGGTGCGGCCCGGCGCGGCCGCACGGGAGCGGGAGATGAGGAGGGTCTCGACCCGAGAACCTTCATTGCACTTAGTTTGAAAGCCACAGAAAAAGGCGGAAGTGTCAAAATCTCCAAAGGTTTCCCAATGAATGGCATATTTATCATAGCAGAGAACTTGGTGACTTGGCTAAACATTATCATATTGCTGATTGAGTTCGAAACCACAAGTTGGATTTTCAGCCGAGTGTCCTTAACCACCTCTCTGGAGGGGTTGACTTCACCTGGCATTGTCTTCCGCCACGTGCTAGGACTGGGGGCATATTACTAGGCATAAAATCAGACTCCATAATTCACATCCTTAACAGGTCTGACATTTTGTATGGAGTTTGATAGCCGTGTATGGTGCCGCCCAAGAAGAACATAAAGAAACCTTTCTTCGCAAACTGGTTAATCTAGCTAAGGAAAACCCGCATCCTATTTTGATAGGAGGGGACTTTAATATGCTTAATTCCAACACAAAAAAAGCAAAGGCCGTTTCGACAATCATTGGTCTTTCCTATTCAATGTCATCATTGACATCTTGGATCTACGAGTGGTCACAATGACTGGAAGGTAGTTCACCTGGGCGAACACCTTCCAGAGCAGACGTACGAAAAGCTGGATCATGTACTCATGGACACTGATTGGGATTCCTAATATCCCTTAGTAATTGTACGCGCTCTAGAACATATTGAGCCTTTGTCGGACCATGCCCATATTCTTTTATCCACTAGTTCGATGACATCAAGCGGTAAACTTAAGTTTGAATTGGGATGGTTAAACTTTGATGGTTTCAACGATATGGTGAAAGAAGTGTGGGCAAAACCAGTAAGAGATGGTACCCCAATTCAAAGATGGAATAATGATTGTGTGTCGTGCGTAAATACCTTGGAGGGTGGGCACGTCATACTACTGGTATTCTTAAAAAAGAAAAACTACCGCTGTCAGCTATCATTGATGAACTCGAAACAATTGCGGAAGGATATCCGTTGTCTGTCGAAGAGATTGAACTGAAAAGTCAATCAAATACTCAGATAGCATTCTTCTGCACAAAGAGGAACTCAAATGGTACCAGCGATTAAAAGCTTAGTTTATTCTTGAAGGGGATTAGAATACACGTACTTCCATAATGTTGCAAATGGCAGACATAGGAAGAACTTATTCATTCTCTGCATCAAGATGATGGTTTGATCGACGTCTCCTTCACCGAGGAAGAAGTGAAAACAAGCTATTTTCAAATGGATCATAATAAGGCACCTGGTCCAGATGGTCTCCCAGTTGAGTTTATCAAAACTTCTGGGGTGTCATTAAACCCGAACTTTTAGAATTGTTTGGCTGTCTTCACGTTGGACAACTAGAATTATTTCTCCTTATTTTCTAGGAGATTATTTTGGTGCCTAAGCTTATTAATGCGGAAAGAATCCAACATTACATACCTATTTGCCTTCTTAATGTTAGCTTCAAAATATTCACCAAGACCGCTACTATTCGGCTTAATTAGGTCGCTGATCATGTGGTTTGCCCTACGCAAACGACATTCATGCAAGGAAGGAACATCGTAGATGGGGTTGTCATCTTGCATGAAACAGTCCACGAGGTACATTGGAAAAGGCTGAATAAGGTGATCATCAAAATTGACTTTGAAAAAGCTTATGATAAAGTTAAATGGTCTTTTCTTTAACAAACGTGGAGAATGAAAGGAATCTCGGAGGAGTAGTGTGCGATGATCCGCAATTTTGTATCTGGAGGTAGTGTGGCTATCAAAGTCAATGATGATGTGGGCCATTACTTCCAAACAAAAAAAGGATTAAGTCAAGGTGACCCTTTATCGCCCATACTATTTAACATAGTGGCAGATATACTTGCGGTCATGATTGAACACGCCAAACTAAACGGCCAAATTGAGGGTGTAGTACGACACCATGTGGATGGTGGACTTTCTATCCTTATGGAACATGATCTTGAAAAGGCTATGAATTTGAAATTAATTTTATCAGCATTGAGCAACTTTCAGGACTGAAAATTAATTTTCATAAAAGTGAATTGTTCTGTTTCGTAGAGGCTCAAGACGCGGCTGCTCAGTATGATGAACTATTCAGCTATGAGCTAGGCCAGTTTCCTATTCAATATTTCGGTATGCCGATTCACTATCGGAGACTTACAAAGGATGAATGGAAACATGTCGAGGATAGTTTGCGAAATAGGCTGAGTTGTTGGAAAGGAAAACTGCTATCTCTAGGTGGGAGATTGGTACTCATTAATTCAGTACTAAGTAATATGGTACTCTATATGACATCATTCTTTCAATTGTCAAAAGGAGTCTTGAAAAACTAGATTATTTCCGATCAAATATTTTTGGCAAGGGGATAATGAGAAAAAGAAGTATCGACTGACTAAATGGGTTGGGGTTTGCCGATCAAAAGAACAGGGAGGGCTGTGGATTCGTGACCTTTAGGTTAAGGACACAACTCTACTTGGGAAATGGCTGTTTAAACTCCTCACAGAAGACGAAGTTTGGCAAACTCTCCTAAAAAGAAAATATGCGAGCTCAAACCTCTGCCACAAGTTCTCTGGAAACCGGGTGACTCACACTTTTGGTCCGGTCTGATGGCGACGAAGAAACACTTGTTTTCTTTGGATCATTTAACATCAAGGATTGGTCCAAAATTAGGTTCTCGGAGGACATGTGGTTGGGAAACACCACACTCCATGAACAATATCTAGCTCTATATAATATAGTCCATCACAAAAGCGATACATTACCTTTGGTATTGGAGACTTCTCCACCAAATGTGGACATTTAGGTGGGATTAAGTCAGTCCTAGGCTTGTGGTATGGAATGCCCTTTTAGGACGATTGGCAATGGTCCAACTGTCATAAGGAACTGACGAATTTCGACAGAATCAACTTGAGAATGTTAAATCCTCAGTGATTCCATTTATAGGGCTTTGGTTCATCCTAATGTGCAAGTTGATAACAATAAGAAAATTTAGAAAACTAACATACCACTAAAATTAAAAAAAATTGTGTGATACCTTCGTAAAGGGGTTATCCTCACAAAGGATAATTTGGTCACCCGTAACTGGCATACCCATTGATTTCCGAACGGAGACAACGTAAATGGGCGTCAGCCATGGTTTTCTCTTAGACGGGTAGCATTTTTTGGGGAGAGGCCTCATTGTCGTTGTGTGATGTGGTCCATGCATTGGAGGTCGTTATTTCACTAGCAGTTTAAAAATATAAAAACATTACAATTAAGCTTTGAGCTTCCAACTAAGGATCTAATTAAACCGCACCATATCCAATATAAATAAATCCATGACGATTATGCAAAACATTATAGATTGTGCTACAAATTGTAAATAGGTTCGCATGATGTAATGTCATTTCCGGACAAATACAAGGGAATATATTAAAAAGTGGTAAAATATTTGACTCCATCACTCTAATTTCACAAGAATAAACCATAGAATAAAAATCTTCATGTCGAACACTTTGTGTGAAGTATTGGGGAGCCAATCCTTTTGCGGCTTGAGGTTAGTTGGCGACGGACAAGTAATGAGCTGTCTATGGACTTTTGAAGAAATAGGCTTCGCCCCGCTATATAAATATAATAACCACATCGTACATCAAAGAGTTTCCTGCTGGGGCAAACAGCACAATCAATCCCAAAGAAAAGAAAACAAAGCCAACAACGATGGATCAACGAAAACGAAAATGACTCGCAACCGCTGCGTCCTCTCCGGAGAAGTCCCACCACGATCCTAGCACTCGGAATCACCGCGTACCAAGCAGCACCTCCAAGAAGGAAAGCGACGACGATGACGCTGCTGCCCAGACTAGTCCTAGGGTTTCCCCCGGCATGCTACAGGTAGTGGGGAAGAGGTACATCCGACGCCCTTCAGGAAGGAGAAGCGAAACCCACAGGCGTCACCGCGTCGGTGTCAAGATGACAAGGATTTCTCCCGACCTCCAAAAAACCACATCGCCGGACAATGCATAGCGCTCCACCCATCTTGCCACCCACCAACAGACGCCACCACGGAATTGAGGCCACCTCGTCGTATCAGCATGGCAAGCACAGCGCAACTTGTCGAACTGAGAAACACACGCCATAGACAAGGAACGGTAGTACCACATTCACGCGGGTGGGAACATCCTCCACCGCCTTAGGCGGTAGCCGACTGGACGCAGTAGACAAGAGCACACCAGGCCACCATGGAGCCAGAGGGCGGCAACAGCATAGCCACCTGGAGGACGTCCTCCACCACCACCATCGCGGGTGCCGATCGGACGCGGCAGCAGAGACACACCAGGCGGGTAGGCCCGGCCGGGCCCTAGACAGGCCCGTGAAGTCTCCGCCGCCACGCTGCTGCACGTAGGCCACCGCCGTCGCTACCCAAGATCGGCACCAAAGGCCCAGCCGGACCCAGATGGGTCCGTGAAGCTCCTACCACCACGCTGCAGCAGGCGCAGCGTCGTCACCGCCACTCCCGTCGCAAGCCTGTACACGTCAGTCAAACCGGGTAACAGGGATCGGCCCGCCCTGATCCAGATCTGGCCCAAAGGGCCCAGATCTGGGCCTGCAGGGCCGTGACCGAAGCCACCCGCGCCACCAACGGTGGCGCCGCTGTCAAGCTCACCACCCGCACGCCGCTGGAGATCCCGCCGCCAAGACCAGGACGCCGTCGCCGAGAGCCGGACCGTCGTCGCTGAGGAGCACCCGCCCAGCGCCACTCCGCCCTGCGCGGGGAGGACGCCGAGGGGGGAGAAGCAGGGGAGCCGCCGTCGCCGCCCGGGGCAAGCCCGGCTCAGCATGCCGACGATGGCGGAGGAGGCGAGGAGAGGAGGCGCTGCTGCGAGAGGCGCGGCGGCGCGGCCGGTCGCCCGCACGGGGGGACGCCAGCCGCGAGAGACGCGGGGAGGGGAGGGGAGGGGCAAGGAGGAGGGGAGGGCGGCGCGGCCGGCCGGCGGCGCAGGCGCGAGATTGGGGCGGCTAGGGTTGGGGTCACGGTCCCTCCTTGCTCTCTGACTGTTCGTTCTGCCGATGTCGTATCGCCGTCTATGGACTTAGAGACATGCTTGATAAGAATAAACTGCCACCACGAACCTGACGCCGCCCCTCGAGTCAATGATTCTGAGAGAAGAAAGAAAAATAGACCTAGCAGGGTGGCTGTTGGAGTAGAAGCGATGGGATGGTTCAAGGTTCGTGGCGTAAGCCCAGTGAGTTTAGTCGTGTCATAGTTGTATAAATAAGAGATAAACGCACCATTGGTCACTGAACTTGGCAGAGATGAGTATGCAGGTCACTGAACTCGTGAAATGTTGTCCGCAGGTCTCTGAACTTGGCAGAGATGAGTAAACATGTCACAAACTAGCTTTGTTGGCTAACCAACGCTGACATGGCAAGTTTAAACGTGATAATTAGCGCGTGAGCTTAAATGGGGATGGCATTTTTATGAAAACCCCCTCAAACTTAACAGACAGGGTTTACATCGTAAAAGGGCTAGTGGAATAAAAGAACGGGCCCTGCTCGTCGCCGCGTCCTGCCTGCCGCCCGCCTCTGCCCTGCTCGCCGCCACTCCCGCTTGCCGCCCGTCGTCCCCTCGACAGCTCGTCTAGCCCCACCGGCGAGTACGCAAGGATGGCGCGGCCCAGCGACGTCGAGGCCGGAGACGGACAGCGCGCAGACGCGGACCCCGCGCGCCACGCACGAGGCACACGATGGGCATGTACGGCCGCCCCCGCTCGCCGCCTCTGCCCCAGCCGGCGAGCGCCTCTTCGACGTCGGCGTCCGCCCCGGCGGCTGCGCCCCCAACGACCTCGCCGCCCACCCTCGCGACGCTGGCCGCCAGCGCCTCCTTCCATCCCCGCCAGCTCCGCCGAGACAACGGCAGCGCAACTCCTTGGCCAGCACGACGTGCATCCCGACGGCGAGCGGGGGGCGGCGGCTAGTAGAGGCGGCGGCGGCGTGCTAGGACCGGAGGTGGCCGTCCGGCCGCCGGTCGCCGGAGCGGGTGAAGTGGATACTAATAAGTGGGACCCACTATCAGATTTGGTGTAACTAGTGGAAGAACTGCTTCTTCAGGGGGTTCTTTGCAAAAATCCATCCGCCTCAGGTGGTCAAACAGTCAGTCAACTTGCGAGGTCAGTGTCGGTTAGCCAACAAAGCTGGTTTGTGACCTGTTTACTCATCTCTGCCAAGTTCAGAGACCTGCGGACAACATTTCGCGAGTTCAGTGACATGCATACTCATCTCTGCCAAGTTCAGTGACCAATGGTGCGTTTATCTCTATAATTAAATAGTTCAAGCTATTTTTTGGGTCGAAAAGTTCACGGCCTCTTTAAATTGCAGGATTTCAAAACACAAGAAGAGTAAAAATGAAGGATTAAGATGGTATGCATTTCAATTATTCAAAACAAGGAAATTTGTAAGAGATGCATTTGGATGGTGCACAGGAAACAATTACAAGAACGAGGAGAGAGAGTAGAGAGGGATAGAGTGTGAATGCACTGGTTTTTTGAAGAAAAAATAAAATAAAGTTTTTCCTCAAGGATTTATGGGTTCAATCCTATGATCTAAAGTCATTCAAAAGGATTTTTCCGGTGAATTTGGAATTCGCAATTTTTTTTATGAAAATTCATTCACTCCAAAGAGAGCCTCAAGCAATTCGCAAAAAAAGAGAGACTCTCAAGCTTTACACAGGATTGCAGATCAAAACGGACACTATTACATTGCAAGTTAAACAATCCCTAACTAAATTTCATTAGTCAAACTCCATAAAGCTGCAATTCTGATTAATACTACCATCACTCTATCAGATCACCTTTACATAGTTAATCACTTGACCTTAGAATCGAGAGCTTAATTTCTCGAGTTCGCCTCGCTCGATCAAAACTAAAAACGCTCCCCACACGCAGATAGATTAATCTTAATTAGAAAATTAAAGTAAGCAGCATGCAGGAACTAAACCTTGGACCTTAAAATCGAGAGCTTAATTTCTCGAATTGGTCTCGCTCGTAACTAGAAACGCTCCTCACACACAGATAGAGCGTGAATGCATTGGACTTTTCGAAGAAAAAATAAATTAAGTTTTTCCTTACGGATTTGATGGGATCAATCCTATGATCTAAAGGCGTTCCATAGGATATTTCGGTTTCCTATAGATTGGAATTCGCCAAAATTTATACGAAATTCCTTCACTCTAAACTCTAAAGAGACTCCCAAGCTTTACACAGGAGGATTGCAGAAGAAAATATCAAGTTCCAAACGGACACTATTTCATTGCAAGTTAAACAATCCCTAACCAAATTTCATTAGTCAAACTGCATATAGCTGCAATACTGATTAACACTAGTATCACTCTATCAGATCACCTTTACATAGTTAATCCTTAAAATCGAGAGCTTAATTTCTCGAATTAGCCTCGCTCAGAACTGAAACGCTCCCCACACACAGATAGATTAATCTTAATTAGGAATTAAAGTAAGCAGCATGCAGGAACTAAACCTTGGTCGAGGCCTTAGACTTAGAACCGACCTAGCGCGCGCCTACCTCCCTCCGCCGCCCATCATCTTCTTGAACTCCTCGAAATTGACGCAGCCGTCGCCGTCGGCGTCGACGGATCGGATCATGCGCGAGCAGTCGGCGACGGAGCACTTGTCCCCGAGCTGGCGGAGCACGCGGTGGAGCTCTCGCGCGGATATGAGGCCGTTGTGGTCGGCGTCGTACATCCGGAAGGCCTCCTTGAGCTCGGCCTCGGACGCGGCCTCCTCCTCCTTGCCGCCCTGGTCGCAGGGGCCGCAGTGGAAGGCGGCGAACTCGCGGAGGTCGACGAAGCCGTCCCTGTCGGCGTCCATCTCCTCCATCATGCTCTGCACCTCCCCGGGGCCCGGCGGCGCGCCGAGCGCGCACAGCACGGACGCCAGCTCGTCCGCCGAGATCTTGCCGTCGCCGTTGGCGTCGTAGCGCCGGAAGACCTGCTCCAGCTCCGCCATCGGCATGCCCAGCCCCGCGCAGATCTCCGCCTTCGCCGCCCCCACGCCGTTCGCCATGTGAGTCCTCCCTCCGCTCGCCCCGCTTTAATTCCTCACCCGCCGTCCGGTTCCTCTGCCCGATTCTTCGCCTCCGAACGAAAACGCTCCTGCTTTTTTATCCACGTAACGTGCGGCAGGAGTTATCACGGCAGACCTACGCGTACGTAGATTCTCGCACGTAGTTCACCGACGTGTGGGCCACCCGATGGTGCAGGTCAATCTGGCCCCACATGTAAACTGAACTGGGTGTAACAGCGACGGGTGCCGGAAAAGTGGCGACTGCGACGCGCTCGTGACGGAATCGTGTGGAGAAAGGAAGGCCGGGAGACGACGCGGCCCGTATGTACAGCTGCTGACTTGTGGGCCCGGATTGGTTTTTGTGAGGTGGAGATACGAAAGGCGTCCGCCGAACGTATCGTGTTTGGAAGGTTGCGTTGATTGGTGGGCGTTGGCAATGAGGGCCAGAGAGTGACCGTCACGCGTCTCGCGCCGCGTGGGGGTCCATGTGGAACAGCCAACGGCGACGTCATTCCTCTCAGATTTCGGCAAGTGGCCATTGGCCGGACAAGAACAGGAGTACGAATGAGGTCACGACGGTTTCGTCTCTGGTCCATGTGAGCATGAGGTCTTGGACTAACGCGTTCCAAGTTCAAAATAACCCTCTTCTTTCTTTTTAATTGTTTACCAGTTAGTTTTGGGTTGGTTTTGCTTTGCACTTGTGCCAACTGGTACAAACCATATATGAACCTAGACTTATTTTGTACATAAATTGACTCATTTTAGTATGTATGTGGTCAAAATTAAAATGGTGGGTAGAGTGTCTTATATTAGTGAAGGAGGGAGTACCAAGTTGTGAATTGGGTTTGCTTTTAACTTGTTCTAGTTGGTACAACCATTTATGATACAAGAAAATTTGACCATGTCTGAAATATTATAATATTTCATGGGAGCGTCTAATTATTTCATAGATGTACAAATCTCCTTGGAAAATTAATTCCTTTAAAAAAATGGGGTATTAAGGATAAAATTAAAAAAAAATATGGGAAGAATCATGTTAACGGGGCTCCGAACACAAACTCCAGAAGACTTAACAAGCAACAGTATGGTCACATGGGACTGTACCAAAAAGGCAGCAACCGTACTGCTTCTAGACGGCTGCGTCATATCAAACCAAACAATTTTCACCAAGGGCCCGTTAGATTCGCATAAAAAGACGTCCGGAAAACTAATTTCGTCCAAAAGAGATGGGACAGCCGCTCATCCATAATTTTTCCACGAAGTGTTGGCGCTTTCACCCCTCCATCTACATCCACCTACAACCTCTATAGCCATACTAGTACTCTTGATTTCTTCGCGATCTGCGACATTGTAAGACTACCCGTCATTCATATTTATACCTTTTCTTACATTTTTTTTTTGTTTTTTACAACCAAAGTACACCGATTTTATTAAAGAAAAGACAGATATCAATTAGAGCACTTGTGATTTTAAAATGTATTACATATATAGAAATATAGTTCACTGTGACAAGGTTGAACCTGATATATTGCTAGCAGAACCTGCTATATTTTCACTTGTAATATTTTAGATATGTTTAGATGCTTAAAGATTGTCATGAACTACAAGACGATAGTAGATTGTTATTGCCGTATCTTAGGACAAACCAGATAGAAATTATAATGACATGACTTGTGAACTAGTATAGCAGGAATGGAAACAAATATGTTCAATACTTTAAAATTTTCATGAGCTACATAATACCAGTTAAACCAAATACAATAGGCTGGTGTGAAACCACTTGTGACAATGTAGTACAATGTGACAAATGTCCACTGACTTGGTATGTAGCATAAATACAATTCACTACAACAGAGCTTAACCTGCTATATCTATACTTCTTATAAAGAAAAACTCCACTAAGTGCAATTATTATTTTTCTGTCTCCACATGCAAGCTATCCACATCACTTGTTCTTTTAACCAATCAATTGTCCATGTCATCCCACTAACATTCATGAATTATTTTCTATCTCTACATGCAAACATCTCTATACTTCTTATAAAGCAAAACCCACTAAGTGCAATTAATATTTTTCTATCTGCTGTTAGAATATTGGGCCCATTTCTGGGCAGCCCATATAAGCAAATCCTGAAATCTCAAATTGACCCATGTGCATGGTAGAATTTTGGAGGTGCAAAGAGGTGCTAAAGTTTAGTCCCACATTGCTAGTTGGAGGAGACAAACACCACCTTATAAGGTGGAGTGTTGTGACACTTGGTGTGTTAGTTGAGAAAAGAAGGCTCTCTCCCGCGCACTCCTCCTCCTCCGCCGCCATCCGTCCGTCCGTCCCGTCACGACACGCCGCGGGTTCCGGGAATGAGCCGATGCCTATATTTTTGCTGTTCAGGAAAATCGAGTCGCTAGCGTACGCGTACAGCTTAGCCGGATCGTGGGCTGCTGCACCGACTCGAACGTGTGCGACGTGGCCGGCCCACGTTGTACCCGTTAGGGTTTCCCGAACTGCACTATATATTGCCGTGCACTGTGTGCGCCGTCACACCCCCGAACCAATCTAGGTTTTGCCATCTCATGCCTTGCGCCGCCACCCGTAGTCTCCTCCATCCCGATCGCCGGCATGCACCGGCATTTGGGAGAGCAGGTCTCCGGAACCAGTCGCCTTTGTGATCCTGTACGAGAGAGGGCGAATTAGGTTTTTGGGAAGCGCTTCGCGCGACTGCTCGCTGCTTCCATCACGGGTCGTCTTCCAGCCGGAGCTGCGGATCGTCTCCACATGCGTCGTCTTCTTCGACCCGTCATCACCAACGTCATCGTCAACAACGTCACCGCTGATCTCGCCACGGTGAACCTGTCTTCATCGACACATCACCGCTGATCTTGTGCCTTGCGCCGCCACCCGTAGTCTACTCCATCCCGATCGCTGGCATGCACCGGCATTTGGGAGAGCAAGTCTCCGGAACCAGTCGCCTTTGTGATCCTGTACGAGAGAGGGCGAATTAGGTTTTTGGGAAGCGCTTCGCGCGACTGCTCGCCGCTTCCATCACGGTCGTCTTCCAGCCGGAGCTGCGGATCATCTCCGCAGGCGTCGTCTTCTTCGACCCGTCATCACCAACGTCATCGTCAACAACATCACCGCTGATCTCGCCGCGGTGAACCTATCTGCATCGACTGCTGCCTCCTCTACAAACGTTCGGTACGTGCGACGTATTCCGAACTACATGTTTACTATGGATATGTTGGCGTATATGTTGCTGCTACTGTTCATATTGTTTAGTACGTCCAGTGTGTTCATATTTCACATGCTAGTAGCTGCGTTTGTCATGTTTAATATTCTGGAATTAGTCATGGAATTATTGCCTAATTATCCAACATCTCCACACGCAAGCTATCCACATCACTTGCTCTTTTAGCCAATCAATTGTCCATGCCATCCCTACATGCAAATATCCACATCATCTTTTTTCAGCCATCTAATTGTCCACATCATTTTTTTATGTTCGAATAATAAGATCACACCATGTCGCTATGTAGTTACACAAGTAAATCATGTGCAAGTAGAACACCGGAATTCGCCTGTGAACTTTTTGCCAATTATTTTCGATGATGAAAATCATATTTATGTTATTCAAAATTATGTGCTCTTCTATATGTATTCACTCAAAAAGTTTATAGAAATATTACGCGGCAATGCGCATGCCATCTTCACGCAAGCCATTCACAACATTCGTTTCTTCAATCAGTTGATATAGTTTTATCTATATCAATCATATACACCTCTAATTAAATCATAATGATCTTTAAATTATAAACCACACATATATTTGATGTCTATATTTTTTAGCCTCTGAACTTCCATGATTACCTAGATCTTCCATATTTCTTTAGTCAACTTCAGAATTAATGTGTTATAATAAATTTCTTAAGAGATTCCTGCTGCAACGCGCAGGGTGTTGCGGTGACCCAGCACACCACTGCATATTGTAGTGTACAAGTCGTTGACATAACACCCACGGAAGGGCTAATCCGTAAATATTACATCACTCAGAGTAGTACAACAGAAACATTGCGGGTCCACTTTATTACACACTGCTAAAGATTACAAGCCAGAAATGCATAAAAACATCGACGTTCTCCTCCGACATGTAAGGAAGGTCTATTATTGCGATGTTGACCGGTGTCTGATGTCTACGCACGCTTCTATTCTTGTAGACAGTGTTGGGCCTCCAAGAGCAGAGGTTTGTAGAACAGCAGCAAGTTTCCCTTAAGTGAATCTCCCAAGGTTTATCGAACTCAGGGAGGTAGAGGTCAAAGATATCCCTCTCAAGCAACCCAACAATTAGTATACAAGAAGTCTCTTGTGTCCCCAACACACCCAATACACTTGTCAGATGTATAGGTGCACTAGTTCGGCGAAGAGATAGTGAAATACAAGTAATATGGATGATTATAAGTGGTAATTGCAATCTGGAATAAAAATGGCAGCATGCAAACATGTAGCAGAACTTGTTGTAAACGGTGTTTCAATGCTTAGAAATAAGGCCTAGGGATCATACTTTCACTAGTGGCACCTCTCAACATGTTAGCACAACTGAATGCAAGTAAATGATACTCGGGATTATTCTCCTTCTTGATAACACAAGAGTACTATGTGTAGGGCTGCAAAAGCACTTCTCAAAGTCTCAGTAAACAAACATCACAATTCCCAAGAACAAGCCATGATAAATATCTAAATTATTCATAGTCACACACAAGTACCCACACTGTCACCTTGATACTGTGTTGTCACAATGACTCCGGAAACTAGATACAACCACTTGAATAACATAAACATTACATATGAATTCAGCGATACTAGCAATACTCATGATCACATAAAGATCACACCATGGGAGAGAGAGATAAACCACATAGCTACCGGTAGAGCCCTCAGCCTCGGGGGAGAACTACTCCCTCCTCATCATGGGAGTCAGCAGCGGCGATGAAGATGGCGGTGGAGTCGATGGAGATGACTCCGGGGGCAATTCCCCGTCCCAGCGGTGTGCCGGAACAGAGATTCTGTCCCCCGAAACTTGTCGTCGATGGCGGCGGCGCTGCGGAACTCTTCGTGGAAATTGGCTTGGTCCTTTAGGGTTTTCGCGTCTGAGGCAATATAGGCGAAGGGGCGATGTCGGCGGAGGTCCTGGGCTCCCTCCTCACCTCCTGGCGCGCCTGTGGGCCCAGCCCGCGAGCATGTGGTTTGGAGGCCGTGGGCCTCCCCTGGCTTGCCCTTCTGGCTCCGTGTGTCCCTCGAAAAATAGGAGGTTTGGCTTTTGTTTCGTGCAATTCCGAGAATATTCGCAGAAGTACTTTTCTGGAACCAAAAACAGCAGAAAACAGGGAACTGGCACTTGGCATCTTGTTAATAGGTTAGTCCCAGAAAATGCATAAAAGTGATATAAGTGTATATAAAACATGTAGCAATTGGCATAATATAAGCATGGAACATCAGAAATTATGGATACGTTGGAGACGTATCAAGCATCCCCAAGCTTAGTTCTACTCGTCCTCGAGTAGGTAAAACGATAACAACAAATAATTTCTGAGGAGACATGCTTTCACACAATCTTGATCAATATATTGCAAGGCTCATGTCATGAATGAAGTGACTCAAAGCAATGGTCTATAGTTTGCTAACAATAGATAAAGAGTAAACAATGAATCATATAAGCAAAAACTTTTCATGAATAGTACTTTCAAGACAAGCATCAAAAAGTTTTGCATAAGAGGTAACTCATAAAGCAATAGATTCAAAGTAAAAGGCATTGAAGCAACACAAAGGATGATTAAGTTTCAGCAATTGCTTTCAACTTGTAACATGTATATCTCATGGATAGTTGTCAACATAAAGCAATATAACAAGTGCAATAAGTAAACATGTAAGAATCAATGCACACAAAGTTGACACAAGTGTTTGCTTCTGAGATAGAAAGGAGTAGGTAAACTGACTCAACATAAAGTAAAAGATAGGCCCTTCGCAGAGGGAAGCAGGGATTAAATCATGTGCTAGAGCTTTTTAAGTTTTCGAAAGCATATAGAGAGCACAAAATAAGTATTTGAGAGGTGTTTGTTGTTGTCAACGAATGGTAGTGGGCACTCTAACCCCCTTGTCAACCAGACTTTCAAGAGCGGCTCCCATGAAGGACGTTATCTCTACCAGCAAGGTAGATCATCCCTCTTCTCTTTTGTTTACACATGTATTTTAGTTTCTTTATAGTTGACACTCCTCCCAACCTTTTGCTTACACAAGCCATGGCTAACCGAATCCTCGGGTGCCTTCCAACATTCACATACCATGGAGGAGTGTCTATTTGCAAATTAAGTTGCTTACTGATAAATCAGGGCAAAACATGTGAAGAGAATTATTAATGAAAGTTGTAATTAATTGGGCTGGGCACCCCGTTGCCAGCTCTTTTTGCAAATTATTGGATAAGCGGATGTATATGCCACTAGTCCATTGGTGAAAGTCTGTCAGAAGTAAATGACAAGATTGAAAGATAAAACACCACATACTTCCTCATGAGCTATAAAACATTGACACAAATAAGGAGTAATAAAGTTTTGAATAGTTTAAAGGTAGCACATGAAGTATTTACTTGGAATGGCAGGAAATACCACATAGTAGGTAGGTATGGTGGACACAAATGGCATGGGTTTTGGCTCAAGTTTTGGATGCACGAGAAGCATTCCCTCTCAGTACAGAGTTTAGGCTAGCAAGGTTGTTTGAAGCAAACACAAGTATAAACCGGTACAGCAAGAATCACATAAAAACATATTGCAAGTATTATAAGACTCTACACTGTCTTCCTTGTTGCTCAAACATTTTACCAGAAAATATCTAGACCTTAGAGAGAACAAATATGCATCCCAAGTCTCAACAAGCTCTACGGTAGTTCTCCACTACTAGGCTTTAACTACATGATGCAAGAGCTTAAACATGATCTACTTGAGAGCTCAAAACAATTGCAAAGTATCAAATCGAAACAAGACAATGATCTACAAGAATGCATATGTCTTTTCCAATACCAACTACACATGTAGCATTTTCTTTCTTCCAAACAAACACCAATCAATTTATTTAAACATAAACTCTCCAAATAATAATATAATGCAGCAAGAGAGTATTTATAAACAAGTGCTAACAGCTCGAAGAGATGCATGAAAAACAGGAGCTAAAAGCACTGCAGTAGCTAGTTAAGAATACTCAACAAATATAAGTGAAGAACATGAGTATTCACATGAAAAAGCGGAGCGTGTCTCTCTCCCACACAAGGATTGCTAGGATCCAATTTATTCAAACAAAAACAAAATAAAAGCACACAGACGCTCCAAGTAAAGCGCATAAGATGTGAAAGAATTAAAATATAGTTTCACTAGAGATGACCTGATAAGTTGTTGATGAAGAAGGGGATGCCTTGGGCATCCCCAAGCTTAGACGCTTGAGTCTCTCTGAATATGGTTGGGATGAACCACGGGGGCATCCCCAAGCTTAGGCTTTTCACTCTTCTTGATCACATAATATCACCCTTCTCGCTTGATCCTTGAAAACTTCCTTCACACCAAACTCAAACAGTTCTCATTAGAGGGTTAGTGCATAATCAAAAATTCACATATTCTGTGATGATACAATCATCCCAAAGCTTCTGGACATTAGCTACAGCCACCAATGCTTTGTGGAGCAAAGAAATCCACAAACATCGTAAAAGAGCGAATGCAAAACAAAAGGCAGAATCTGTCAAAAACAGAACAGTCTGTGAAGACGAATTTTTTCGAGGCACTTAAGTTGCTCAGATGGAACTCCTAATGAAAGTTGCGTACATATCTGAGGAAGATGCGTGATTTTTTAGAATTTTTCGAATTTTCTCAGGAGAAAAGCTCAAATTCGTGACAGCAAAAATCTGTTCTGCGCAGAAATCCAAATCTAGCATCAACTTTCAATAAGACTTTACTTGGCACAACAATGCAATAAAATAAAGATACAAAGGAGTTGTTACAGAAGTAACAAGCACCTTGACTCAAAGAAAAAAAATAACAGAAAATAAAAACATGGGTTGTCTCCCATAAGCGCTTTTCTTTAAAGCCTTTTAGCTAGGCATGAATTTTGATAATGCTCTCATATGTATAAGAGTTGAATATAAGAGAGCATCAAAAGCAAATACAAACACATTTAAGTCTAACCCACTTCCTATGCAAAGGAATCTTGTAAGAAAACAAATTATTGAAGCATGAAGCACTAGCATAGAAAGACAAAACAAGTGCAACTTCAAAAATTTCAACAAAAAGAGAGGAGATTCAATATTATTGTGATATATGAAGCCATGTCTCCCTCTCTCATAAAAACTTTCAGTAGCATCATTGATAAAATCCACAATATAACCATCACATGAAACATTCTTACATGATCCATATGCACAAAAGTATCTTTTTCCACATAAGCAAACTTCATTTAATAATGGGAGTAGGATCATCATAAAGAACTTGAACATGATAGACAAGTTGTATATTAGGAGATGGTTTTGGGTAATCCCTCCATAACTATGACAAGTTTCATGAGGATGATTGTAATTATAACTATGTCATAGTATTCTTATAATAATTATCAAAGATTGGAGGCATAGTATCATCATAACAATAGAATAGTTATCTTCCAAAGTGTGTTCATTTGTAAACATATCATCATTTTACTAGAAGGAGATGTATCAAATATATCATCAGTAGCAAAAGGATTTTCAAACACCTCATCCCCAAGCTTAGAGCTTTCCATATCATCATTGGAAGAACATGGATAGTACTAATAGTATAGAATTATTAACATCATCATTTTCAGAATTGGTACCCCAAAGATTTTCAATATCAAAAGTAGTTTCATTTTCCCAATCATGATCACTACAAGAAGTAACAGACATATAATCATCTTCAATAGTGCCTATAGATTTAGTGTCGAGATAATAATGACCCCAAGTATGTGAATCTTCTTCAATAAATTTAGACTCATTAGAAACAATCATGAAAGGAGCAACATGCTTAGGAGAGGATACCTTTTCCTCTCTCTTTTTACTCCTCCTCTTCTTCTTCTTCTTTCCCCTCTTCTTTTTATCTTTAGGAGGGAGAGGTTTGAAAGGAAGCTTCTCCACATGCCCTGGTTCATTGTTAGAAACAATAGAAGAAACTTGGGAGGATTCCTCCCTTTCATTAATTAGAGTAAAACAAGTATAAGTCCTTTCATATTTTGGCAAAGGTACATCTTTTATAATTTTTTCTATATAAGGATTACTGTGGCTCTTATCAACACAATGGAGATGGCATCCCCGCAAAATATTCATATCAAAAGAACTCATATCTAACAAAGAAGTTTTCCTTGATAACTCTTCACACCCCAAAAATAATTCAAGTTCATCATAAAGATCGGGATGGATCATGCTATCATCAAACAAACTCGAAATTGTATCATTAAACTTTGAGCATTGGAATTCGAAATGACCTTCTTCATAGCAGAGTTCACAAATAAAAGGATATAGGGCACAAACCTTTCAGCAAGATCATTTAGAGCCCTACTCCATATTCTAGTTTTCTCATGCTTATGAAGTTTACAATATCTTCTTCATTATTAGTCTTTTCACAAGGTCTAAGCACTCCACAAAAATTAACATGCTTATAAGAAATAGCATTTTCAGAAGTTTGAGCATGTTTATTGCAATCATTAACAACAATTTCATTTTCCATGCAAGTGTCTTTAAAAGGTTCATGATACATGTCCCACTTTCTTTAGGAACATTAATATGAGAAGCAAAGGTTCTACAACAATCAACAATAATTTGAGAATCAAGACCATATTAGCACTAAGCTTTGAAAACCAGCAGTTTCAACGAAAGACTTAATGCATTCATATTCATAGTTTATACCTGATTCTTTACCTTTGTCATTCTCCCAATCTTCAGTATTGCTTTGAATTCTTTCAAGAAGATCCCATCTAGCTTCAACCTTCTTACTTGTGAAAGAACCCTGAACATGCATCTAGATAATCCTTGTAATGACCTGAAAGCCTTGCATAAAAATTAGTAACAATTATTTTCTCAGGAAGCTCATGGTTAGGACATTTGAGTATTAATGTTTTCAGCCTTCCCCAAGCTTGAGCAATGCTTTCTCCATCACGAGGAAAAATTATAAATGTAATTCCTATCTAAATACATTCATAAGGAGGATAAAATTTAGAGTAAAAGAGAGATTCAAGCTGTTTCCAATCGAAGGTTGTTCATCCAGCAGCCTATACCACTCCTTGCTTTGTCCTTAAGTGACAATGGAAATATTTCTTCATGGCATTTTCTCTTGATAAACCTGCAACCTTAAATAACTCACAAAGTTCTTAAGTTTCAACAAGTGATCACTTGGATGGACTGTTCCATCCCCTGCATACGTTCATCATAACCTTTCAACAATTTCATAGGTATTTCAAAAGAATACTTTCACAGGTGGATTTAATATCACAAGCATCATTAGAATTATCACATATGGAGACAAAGCATTATCAAGCAAATTTTCTCCTAAAGCTGGGGAAAAAAAGATCATTTTCATAAAAACTAGCTTCCCCAAGCTTAGACTTTTCCATAGCATTAGCAATAATGGTGTTCAAAGAATTCATGCTAATAACATTACTACCACTATTATGCAAACAAACTTCCATAGGTTTTTAATTTTCTCTTCAAAAGCATCATGTCCTAATTCAATATAAAGTTCATAAAGATCTCTAATTTTTTTGTTGTTTTCCATTAAGCCTAACTAGTGAAAATAAAAACAAGAAAAAAAAGAAAAATTGCAGAATCTAAAGGAGATACCTTCCAACACTTACCTCCCCGGCAACGGCGCCAGAAAATAGCTTGATGTCTACGCACGCTTCTATTCTTGTAGACAGTGTTGGGCCTCCAAGAGCAGAGGTTTGTAGAACAGCAGCAAGTTTCCCTTAAGTGAATCACCCAAGGTTTATCGAACTCAGGGAGGTAGAGGTCAAAGATATCCCTCTCAAGCAACCCTGCAATTAAGATACAAGAAGTCTCTTGTGTCCCCAACACACCCAATACACTTGTCAGATGTATATGCACTAGTTCGGCGAAGAGATAGTGAAATACAAGTAATATGGATGATTATAAGTAGTAATTGCAATCTGAAATAAAAATGGCAGCAAGCAAACATGTAGCAGAACTTGTTGTAAACGGTGTTTCAATGCTTAGAAACAAGGCCTAGGGATCATACTTTCACTAGTGGTATCTCAACATTTTAGCACAACTGAATGCAAGTAATGCTACTCGGGATTATTCCTTCTTGATAACACAAGAGTACTATGTGTAGGGCTACAAAAGCACACCTCAAAGTCTGAGTAAACAAACACCACAATTCCCAAGAATAAGCCATGATAATATCTAAATTATTCATAGAGTCACACACAAGTACCCACACTGTCACCTTGATACCGTGTTGTCACAATGACTCCGGAAACTAGATAAAACCACTTGAGTAGCATAAACATTACATATGAATTCAGCGATACTAGCAATACTCATGATGACATAAAGATCACACCATGGGAGAGAGAGATAAACCACATAGCTACCGGTAGAGCCCTCAGCCTCGGGGGAGAACTACTCCCTCCTCATCATGGGAGTCAGCAGCGGCGATGAAGATGGCGGTGGAGTCGATGGAGATGACTCCGGGGGCAATTCCCCGTCCCAGCGGTGTGCCGGAACAGAGATTCTGTCCCCCGAAACTTGTCGTCGATGGCGGCGGCGCTGCGGAACTCTTCGTGGAAATTGGCTTGGTCCTTTAGGGTTTTCGCGTCTGAGGCAATATATAGGCGAAGGGGCGATGTCGGCGGAGGTCCTGGGCTCCCTCCTCACCTCCCGGCGCGCCTGTGGGCCCAGCAGCGTGAGCATGTGGTTTGGAGGCCGTGGGCCTCCCCCTGGCTTGCCCTTCTGGCTCCGTGTGTCCCTCGGAAAAATAGGAGGTTTGGCTTTTGTTTCGTGCAATTCCGAGAATATTCGCAGAAGTACTTTTCTGGAACAAAAAACAGCAGAAAACAGGGAACTGGCACTTTGGCATCTTGTTAATAGGTTAGTCCCAGAAAATGCATAAAAGTGATATAAAGTGTATATAAAACATGTAGCAATTGGCATAATATAAGAATGGAACATCAGAAATTATGGATACGTTGGAGACGTATCAGTGTCAACCTACTAGTGATAGAAAACAGCAAGCTAAGAACCATCTTGGCTCAGCCGCTAAGTAGTACTAGTCTAGTCTGACTCGGCCTGGCTCCTTCTAAAATTACTCTAAGTCTCCACCTCTTCTTCTTCAATGTCGTCGGCTCCGTAGGCGATGATGTAGTCGACGCCCTCTATTCCTCCAGACAGATCAGGTGCTTCAAAGTAGACGTCATCGGCATGGTAAGCTCCATAGTTTCCTTCCACTATCTCATCAAAGTCTAAGCAGGGGGTACAATGGGAACGAATGAGTAACATCGTTACTCAGCAAGTTCAGCTTAACGCTTAGATAAGTGGAATGCACTAGCTACCATCTTGACCAAAAAGTCAAGATGTATATGCGAGTTTTGTAAAACATTTTTAGGAAAAGGTCTATTTTATTTTAGAAAACTATGCCCCCAGCCTCCACGGGTCTTTAGTCATCACTTGGGATGCCTTTCCCGCAGCGTTCTGTAGTTCCCTTCTGGAACAAGGATGTGACAGTCACAATTTCTTTGTTTAACTCTGCAGAGCTGCATCACTTTACCCAACAGCATCCTGGCTCCTTATGCTCCATCCGCACACCATGTGTGCTATAGCCAGAACTCAGGGCAACAAGTCATGTGGAGTCGCTTCCCCGCACAACACATATCCACCCATTTGTGACGCGACTGGTAACTAAGGCCACTGGCCTGCCACCCCTCCCGAGCTTCTATTCCAATTCACCCCGTCAGGTGGGAAGGTCACGCGCTTCCACGCTGTTGGTCGCCGCAACGGACGCAACCAGGTAATAGCCTGCCGAGGATATGCGAACGAGGGAAGAAACCTCTGACGAGCCCATCCATAGTGAATCTGTTGGCTGATGCTTCAATACGGCGCAAGGATCACTGGGCCATGGTTATTAATCCTAGGTGTATACTTTCCCGTACAATGGAACCTCCACCACAACATCAATCCGTGGTTCCATTGCCAGCCAACCATAAATATAGCAATTCACATCATTCGAAAATAGGTTTTTCTTTTTCATGCAATGATAATCCATAGTACTTTGTAATTACTTTGGTAAAAATAATCAATCAAGGACATGCAAGTTGGAACTTGCCTTGAGACTGATATGTAGTGCAGTCTAAAGCTTCCGACGAATTGGGAACCTCGTGTTCTGAAAATCAACATCATTGTCTGTATGAGCCAATGTTCAAAAATCCAAATTTATGCTATTATGCATAGGATGCAATGCTTTTCCCCCAGAAATTTATTAAAAGCCTTGATAATGATTTTTAAATGGTCTTTCATTCAGATTTTTATTTAGGATGAGTGACATGACAGTCATGATATAGTTCAAATTATACTTTGAACTTAGTATTTAATTTTCCCATATTATTTCTTTTGAAAATAATTTGAAATATTTCAAAGTCATTTCCACTAAAGGATCCTTTGAATTTTTGATACAGGAAATACTTTTCAAAAATTCAAATAGATATTTTATTTGAATAGCTTATTTTCTGTTGATATTTGTAGATATTTTTAAAGTATTTTTAGGATTTTATTTGAATTTACAATGAGTTTTGAAATTTGAAGAATTTCATAATTTGATTAAAAAAAATTTGAAACCCTGGTCGAACCAGGTTTAGGGTTTGGGCTCGGGTCCGGTCAACCTTCCGAGCCACATCCCTCTTCTCTCTCTCACGTGCACACGCCCGTGCTCAACCTCTCCTGGCGACCGAGTCGCCATCGCCGTCGCTGCCTCGCTCCGGCCAGCTCCGGCCACCTCCGCCACAGCCGTCTGGGGCAAAATACTCCCCCGACGCCGCTCTACCACTTGGCCCGAGCGATTGGAGCTTCGCTTCCTCTAGCCGCCGTGCGCTACCTAACCCTCTAGGGTTAGGGTTTCAGTGCGCCGGCGCTGCTCGCCGCTCCTTACTGCTCGCCTCCCCCTCATGCTCACCATGGCAGGTGCAGAGCTTGCTCTCTGTGCCGCCGTGGTGTGGTGGTCTCCTACCTCGTCGCTCTCTCTCACGGCCGTACGAGCATGGACTCACCGCCGTGGTGTTTTGGCCACAACGCGAGGTAAAAATTCCTTCTCCTGCTCTGACTCAATCTTCTGAGTCCACTAGCAAAACTAGATGCTACTGAAAATTGTAGACTGAAATTTGTGATGCTCCTATCCAAACTGAACTAGATCAGGGTCTACTGATGATGTTTAAAATGTTTTAGGCATGATTAAGATTGGTTTGGCTTGCTGTGATGCCTCTTTGAGAGTTACATAGCAGCTAGCTTGTTTAAACGTGTCTTTTTATGTTTTCCTGTGCTTCTACCATGTGTAGAGATGTGCATAGCACAACTATTCCAACTCTGTTGGTTCACTGGCTTGTGTATAGCTTGGTTAAAGAAATAAGAACTTATACTACACTTAATCTAGCTCCCTGCCCTTGTGATGCTCAAACAATTGCTAAAACAAGCAACTGCACTTCCTTGTCTCTCTCTTGCCTAGCTTGTGCAAAGAACAGATGATTCTGCCTTGCAACTCTTTTTCTACAGCACCCTACCTTGTTAAACAAGGCTCTGTTAAGAACAGATGCTGAAACATCTCTCTAGCATGGTTCTGTCATTTACAGAACCTGCTTGGTCTCTCTCTAGCTTTCAAAATCAACCTGTTGTTGTTGAGCAGCTTGTGCTTCTGGATTATGATGTTAACCTGCATCTTGTGGAATTTGCCTCCACCTCCTCGCCGCTTCAAATTTCCTAGAGTGTATTTAACTATCTGAAAAGGTTTGTGGAGGATTAGGTAACCTCCATGATGTGCTAGTGGTTTGTGGTTGTTCTTGGTGAAGAACAGATGGAAATGATGTTGCTGGATGTGTTGTGCTTGTGAAACGTGTGATCTGTGGTTGCTACGAATTGTGTGAACCATGGTTGTGCCTAGATCACTGCTTATATACAAATTTGGGTGTGTTGGGCTGGTGACACCCGGATAACTTGGCTATGGTGAGTAACCTGCTTGCAGTGGCCCTCTCCACCTCGAGCTGCCTTATTTGACTACTTTCTGCACTCCTTTTAACCTTGGAGATAGGTTCTTGCTGCCTTGCTGCAGTTCATCACACCTTGTTGATATGTACCGAGTCATTGATCCTATCCAAACTGAGATATTTGTGTTGGGAAAGCTTGGCTGTTAAGAAATGGATTATGATAGTCGGTTTGGAATGATTAAATTCAAGTGTATGGTTTTATTAAGCTAATTGCTAGCTTAAGAGTGAGCTTAGGGTCCATTTGCCTAATCAATTGGCAAATGTGATACCATAATTTGTGGGCTTAAGTTTTATTTGCTTCCTGGTTTAATTTTTGGGGAAGTGCATTTTATCTGCCGCTTTATCTTTTGAAAGATCAAGATCATATGCTCAAGACAGCACTTGTTGCCTAGGATTTCAGTTGCCTAAGTTAATTTTCCTAAGTGCTGCAAACAAGCCTTTGCCCCTCTTTGTTGCCTTCGAATTAAAAGAGCATGATCTAATTGATCAGTCCCTTCGGTTGCCTTTGATGATTTGCAAAACTCCCCAATCTATTATATAATTAAAACACAGGTTAACCAACGGTGAAGATTTTTTACTTTTAACTTATGAGATCTCAACGGTTTAGATCTATGGACTAGGCAACGAAGGACTAACGCCTATAAACATACTATGGCAGGACTAGACGTGTAGTAGTTGATTCGTATTCTAATTGGACTCCACAAAGGAACGGGTGGGATGGTATACGACGTCAACTCGCGTGCATGTTTTATCTCAAAAGGAAAGAATACAATGGCTATTTGTGTTAGCGATGGACTCTTTGTAATCTAAAGCAAAAGATAGGCGCATCACCCAGCGGATCCAAAGACTATATATGTAATCTAGCACGCTCCTACGAGGCTGCATATCCAGGACGAGATCATCACGCCCGGCGAGAATACGATATTAGGATGCCGGTGATCACGCCCGGCGGATTGAAGTCGCATGCCCGGCAGATTGAAGTCACGACGCTCAGATGCCCTCCAGTGGCAGCGGCCCGATGTATTCAACACACAATAACAACACATCTTTTACGATTCTACGGTCTCGCGACGCCAAGACGCCAGGCAGAAATCTGTTTTTCTTTTTACGGGATATCAACGACAACCTCAACAGGAGGCGATCGACATGCCACGGACTGGCAGCCTGGCAGGTCGCCCGTGATCACGCGAAGCGAGCAGGTACCGGCAGTGGCTGGCGCCTGGCAGCGACCCTAGGCGCAAGGCGAACGTCCACGAGAACTGCACAAACGAGACCGCGGTGAGATCATAAGTACATCAGACAAGTTAGCAGCTAAATCAATCTTTACAAGCCATGAACAATCACGTCTGCCTGAAAGTCTGAAACTGTCAAACTCAGAAGGTTGCATTAGTCTACAGGGAGTCTGTATGACGATATCGATCTGGCAAGAATCTGCGACGCCTAAACTCAACGTGGGCGTACGGCAGTAGACGATTTGGTGATCCGACTTGCAGTTTGCAGCGGATATTGTTCGAGTTCTCCACGGTCGTGCTCGCGCGGATGAAAAACCTTGATCCGGCAGCCATCCTCCTGTTTTAATTTGGTCCCAATTGATTCCTATTATTATGTGCAAGCTGCAGGTCAAAACAAAAGTCTATGCAAGCTGGATTGTCGCCTCTTGCTTCATATGATCGTGTACCTCCGTCGTTATGCAGTTTGCACTTTGCAGCATCCCCGGCCGATGCCAAGGCGCCAACATCGTGAATCCATCCGGTGCTGTATGGTTTGGAGCCATCCACTCTGTCCACTCCCAAGTCAACTTGGTGTGCTGATTTGATCAGGAAAAGTTGACACTGGGAAACATGCCGACCTACAGGTTTGGGTCATCAACTTTCAGAAAACTGGTGGTACACAGTCGGTAGAAAAAATCAGCCAGGGGCTACTCTGCTGTATCCGTGCAGGCCAGTGCAAGTTCCAGGATAAATTTCTCCCCTCTACTTCATCTAATATGCTGATAGTTTGGAATATTTCGTTTTACTTTATTCAGACAATAATATGGTTGCCGGTCTACATGGAGACTTTGATCCGGCGAAAGGCGAGGTCATTCGAAAGGCCACGGGTGTTCCCTTCAATGGCCTAGCATAGAACCTCGGATGAGCTCAAGGCCTGGACGGAAACTCACGGCGACAAATTTGATGACGGTGATCTCATGTCAGCGATCTTGACAAACATATAAGGAGCCGAGTCTAAGTGAGTCTGCGGTGGGCGAGAAGCGACATTGTCAAAAAGCAATGGACGATTAAGTCGATTCAAATAGGTTTCTCCTGATGCATTTGCAACGACATGATTAATTGATGGTGACAATAGGCCAAGACATGCAAGAGGTTTTCCAGGTAAGTCGTCCCATGCATGGGATCTATCTATCTTCCAATGAAGATCGAATTTGTAACTTATTTTTGTTCCATATTTAGAATTCAACCTAGAAAGTATGCTTTCTTATCCACCTAATAAGAAATTTATCTACTATAGGTTTCGAAGTACACTTATCATGAACCAAAATTATAATTATTTTCAACTGTGTTAACAATAAAATAATGTTTCTATTAAATGATGAATTCATCTACATGCTAAAATATATAATTGGTTGATACCTGAGATTTAAATTTCTAATGTACTCCCTCCGTTCGGAAAAGGATGACCATTTTTGTAACATCCTTTTCCGAATGGAGGGAGTACATGATAATAGGGTGCTGTGTATTCTTTGGCGCCCTCCACTCTGTCCACTCGGAAGTCAACTCGGTGTGCTGATTTTATCAGGAAAAGATGATACTGGGAAAAATGGCGACCTACAAATTTGGGTCATCAACTTGCAAAAAACTGGTGGTACACACTCGGTTGAAAAAATCTGGCAGGGGCTACTCTGCTGTATCCGTACAGCCCAGTGCAAGTTCCAGGATAAATTTCTCCTCTCTACTAAATCCAATATGCTAATAATTTGAAATATTTTGTTTTACTTTATTCAGACAATAATTTTGTTGCCGGTCTACATGGAGACTTTGATCCGGCGAGAGGCGACGTCATCAGAAAGCCATGGGTGTCCCCTGCAATCGCCCAGCATAGAACCTCCGATGAGCTCAAGGCGTGGACGGCAATCAGCAAAGAACCGACATTGTCAAAACGCAATGGATTGATGCCGACAATTTTTTCCGAACTGATTGCAATGCATCAAGTCGATTCAAATAGGTTTCTCCAGAAGCATTTGCAACCACATGATTAATTGATGGTGACCATAGGCCGAGAGATGCAAGAGATTTTCCATGCAAGTCAGCCCATGCATGGGACGATCAATATATCTATCTATCTTCCAATGAAGATCGAACTTGCTAACTTATTATTTTTTAAATATTTTGAATTCCACATAGAAAGTATGCCTTCTAAGAAATTTATCCACTATAGGTTTCAAAGTACACTTATCATGAACCAAATTTGCAGTTATTTTCAACAGTGTTAACAATAGAATAGTGTTTCTGTTAAATGATGAACTCATACATGCTAAAATATATAATTGGTTGATTTCGAATTTTACCTGGGATTTAAAATTCTAATGTACATGATAGTAGGGACATATAACTGGACTATCTAGGCTGCCACTCACGACCTATGCATTTTCAGCCGTGATCTTGCCCCCTGTAAGTTTTTGGTCGTCAGATCTCCACTCATATCAGCGTTGGGCCGAATGTCCCTCAGTGAAGCTGCTCTGGAGGTAAAATCATCCACTTGAAGTCTTGGTCGCCACGCGCCAGTTCGAGCCCGTGAAAGAGTCAAACTGCAGATATCAGTTCGGTTCATGCATGCACGTTGAGCTAAAAAAAGGCACATGTACGCATTGGACGCCTACATGCTAATGGAAGATCAACAAGCAACAAGACAGTACATGCCCTGTAGGTTGAAAGGAAACAAGTGCATGCATGAATTTACTTATACATGCTAATGGAATACGAATGAAGAGGACAATAGGATGGACTGGATTGTTGTTGTAGTCCACCACCACACGGTTCACTATGAAGATATAGTTGGTCAATTTGGGAAAAAATCACCTTCTTCCCGAGCAGAGGGTCCACTGCATATATATATGACACCACAATCTTGATACATGGACTGATCAGTGATCCATTTACGTGCAAGGTTTTAGTAGCGCGCATGAAGCAAAGCGGCAGCTAGGTTCACCGATGAATTTAATTAGCAAGCAGTTCAGAAGTTAGCATTTACATATGTGGTATTATTCAAGATGCATATTCAGATATTCAGATGAACTATTTTACTACATTTTAATGTAATTGATTGATCGAGTTTGGCGAAAGAATAGAGTTGAATGTCATTGTCCTCTTATGCACAATAGAACTTACAAGAATTAAAATTGAATTTACTCAGTTTTACCATTTAAAACATGGGAAAATTATCACCCAAAATTGAAAAGAGTGAGTCGTTGTAGAAAGGCTCGGTAATTGAAATCTGACATAAACTTTCTTTTCACTTATTATTGGTCTTAAATGTTCAAAAAATGGTATAAAAATAACATAAATACAGTACAATAGAACTTACAAGAATTAAAACTGAATTTACTCAGTTTTACCATTTATAACATGGGAAAAGTATCACCCAAAATTGAAAAGAGTGAGTTGTAGAAAGGCTCGGTAATTGAAATCTTACATAAACTTTCTTTTCACTTATTATTGGTCTTAAAATGTTCAAAAAATGGTACAAAACATAACATAAAAAGTTCAAAAATGGTATAAAAATAGCATAAATACAGTAGATGTTGATTCAAAAAGTCTCATTGCTAGCCGCGCAATTTTGCGCGGGCCACCCAGCTAGTTTAGCCTAATTGAACCATAGTTTTGATTAGGCTAAAACCAGGTTTCAGAACAATAATATGCCAGCACCATGTGGTGTTGGCAACATTTTAACATTAACCACTTCTTTTATCTTTGATGTTTATTTTGCAGGTTTGAAGATCTTCAAGACACATGAAGATTTAGTTTAGGAATTTTATTTACTCCTTCTTGTAATTATCCAATGTTGTAAATAACCTTTGTAAACTTTCATGAAGATGTGTATTCGAATTTGAGAGATGTATATTATTCCTTGTGTAAAGAATTTCAAATAAGCTTGTATTGAATAGTATAGATGGTGTAATGGTTCTTTGAATAAATTCTTGTGCTTGCTTTGAGAAGATGAATGGTATATCATTATTTTATTATATAACTTATTCCATTGTGGTTATTGTTATAAGATTGTAATAAGATTTCTTATATGTGTTGGTAAAGATATAGATAAGATATAGAGTTGATTTATATTCAAAGGTATCGAATTTCTCTCGAAATTCAAATAGTGGTGTTAAGAAATATTCATATGGGTTTTTTGAAAATATGACTAGGGTGTGATTAACACATGTAACCTATTTGTCGATGACTGTCTCCCAGCCCCTCAACTTCCATCTGGTGTCTACCCCCCAATCCTTTTATCACAAAAGCGCGAAATTTTTCCAGTTTTCACCAAAAGATGCATGAATGCACAAATGCAGTTCCTATTTCTACCCTCTCGAATCCTATAACCGCGGGATGTTACATTCTCTCCCCCTTAAATTAAACTTCGCCCCGAAGTTTCTTCTCTAGTGTACCTGAACAACTGGGGGTAGTTCTGTCTCAATTCCTCTTCTGTTTCCCAAGTTGCCTCTCTTTCAGAATGGTTCTTCCATTGAACAAGGCAATACTTAATTTCTCGATTCCTTAACCTTTTCCAATTTTTTCTCAATATCTTTTCTGGCTTTTCGTCATAAGTTAAATCAGGTTGTAGATTCAACTTCTCAAACTCAATTGGTCTTTCTGGTGTTTTCAAACATCTCTTGAGTTGAGACACATGAAATACATTGTGTGACATGGGTATGCCTATCGGGTACCCTACCATGAGGGTACCTGGTGCACGTATCGACTAGGCCCAACTATCAGAGCCTACATGAAGCCCATGAAGGGAGGCCCACGAAGATGGAGTATCCTCCAAGTTTGGCGAAGCAATAGTCGGTTTAGAGTTTCCTTACTTGTAAATCGAGTCGGTTACGAACACCCGAGACCCAGCCTATTATTTAAGGACTGGGAGGGCCATCGAACCAGACAACGAACCACCAGAGCCACAAACCCTAGCGAGATCGACATCTCGCCGGGATCCTTGTAACCATCATATTCACAAAGCAATAACAGACAGGCAGGACGTAGGGGTGTTACCTCCACACGAGGGCCCTGAACCTGGGTAAAATCTTTGCCCTGCTTGTCAGCCGACGATACTTCCAGCTCTACCACGTTCTCTCCCCCATATTCATAACCTAGGGACCTTAACCATGGGTCTTGATGAGTCTACCCCTCGTCAAGTGGCGCCGTCTGTGGGAAAGAATAGCGCTGGACTCGAAGTTTCGCCGGTCCCAACAGCAAACGGCAAATCGCCGATCACACCAGCAAACGGCAACTCGCCGATCTCATCTGCAAACGGCAACTCGCCGGCCATGTCAGCAAACAGCAACTCGCCGATCCAGGCGACACACGGCGACTCGCCGATCCACTCGAAAAGCGGCAGCCTGCCCGCTTCACCCGCAAAAAGCGCATCTGCTCTTCCAATGAATTTCAATCCGCACTCGCCGGAGCTTCAGGAGGCGTTTTCTGGCCTTGAATCAGGTTTGAGCTTAACTGTTGGAGCATTCAATTTTTTCGTAAACAATCTTGGCACGCAGGACTCGACAGATCCGCAACAACCGGTGCTGGGTGCACTCGAGGCTCCGTCGACTGCTCTCGCCCCATCGTCGAATTCCTGAAGCCTGCTCGCCCGCAACAACCATGTCGACCGGCGAGCTCGATAGGTTCATGATGACGGAACTCCAAGGCGAGGAAGCAGAATCAGCATACAACACAAGCAACATCGACTTCAACCTACCACTCGACGAGAGTTTCGACTGCGGGATCTCCCTCGATGACTTCTACGAGCCCGCGATTCATAACGACAACAACGTCGACTCGGAGATCTTCACCAACACCAACCTCGACTCAGAAATCCGTAATGGCTTCGCCAACACCGAGATGAGCATAGGTGATGAACACGACAACGAGATTCGCCTCGAAGATCTACTCGATGAACACTGGCTCTGACATGAGCCTCGACGGCGACGTCGAGTCCATGACTGGAATCGACAGCACATACACCTGTCCTCGGGTCACGCCCCATCAGGTCTACGTGGCCTTCACCGCAGAATCATCCGCAGACGCTGCCGCTCGCAGGCCTGCACAATTCCCATGCACGGTAACCATGCCGGATGGGGTCACAACCTTGACAATCACGGAGGAGATGGCAGCAAAAGCAGATAAAGTCATAAAGGAGTGCACTATGATGCCGCCAAACTCCACCCCAGAGGAGATGTTGACCTTCCAGTACTTCAACTGGCAGGAGTCAATTCGACTGCAAAACTACCGAGCGACGCTCGAGGAGCGCAAAAGGCAAGCCAGCCTCTCGAGTGCCCGACGAAGGGAGCAATCCCTCGGGTCCACACAGCAACCAACCCCTCGACCTAGGTCGCGGTTGGCAAGCCTTCCAGAACATGAAAGGGTAGCAATCACCCGTAACCTGTCGTTCATGACAGAGGACGCTAACGGAATCCCAGTACCCAAAACTGCTGCGGGTGCATTATTCTCCGTAGGTGCTTACCTCAAGGCAATACAACCTCCGGCGAATGACCCTAACGCAGCCCTGCATCGCCAACAACTCAAATCGCTAGCTCTAGCGGCACAGGCTATGCAGCCAGAAGACAAAACTCCAGCAAGGATCGCGATCGCGACATAGTCGACTCACGACACGCAGCACATCATCGCAGTGGTCGCAGCCACCACTCGGATGAAGGAAGGAGAAGCACGCGCCGGCACAGGTCCAGCAGAGCAGATCTCGAAGATCCTATAGCAGCGATTCATACTCTGATCGCGAACCAGAGCCATGCGGAGCATTGTGCTTCACTCGACGCATCCGTGAGACGCGGATGCCCAAACGGTTCAAGTTGACAGGCGAACAACCCAAGTACAACGGTCGCCAAGAACCTTCTGGGTGGCTAGAAGATTACAGACTCGCCGTGGCATGCCAGCGGGCACGAACACCACGGCGATGCAGTACATACGACTTATGCTCGAAGGAACTGCCCGCGACTGGCTCAAATCACTCCCTCCATCATCATATGACTCGTGGGATGATTTCCGCAGAGACTTCATCAAAAACTTCGAGCCTCTGTGTGAGCGCCCGAAGACATTCGAGGAATTAAGGACATGTACTCAACGATCAGACGAGTCGCTGAGATCATACATACGGCGGTGGACCGAAATACGCAATTCGGTTGGCAAAGTGTCAGAAGACAGGGCCATGGATGCCTTCATACAAGGTCTCGCCAGGAAGGACTTCAAAGAGGCACTTGGTCGTGAAAAGCCAACCTCCCTGGCTGACCTCATCAAAGTTGCGACTGAGTGGGCAGATGGAGAGGATTCTGTACGCAGATCCCGTGCTTCCCCAACACGCGACAACTACGAAAGCGGCAGTCGAAGCCGCAGAGATTCATACAGAGAAGATCGCAGGCGTAAACGTCCAGACGTCCTTACGACGATAACAGACCCGAGTTCATGGCGGCTGGATACACACAGCCAAAGGAGGACCATGATAGAAGCAATCGACGCTCGGATGATCGACGTGACAGTCGAGATCGCGAGCAGCGGAGCGATAGCTACAAAAGGCAAGAATGGCGCAAACGTAGCGACGCAAAACCCGAGCGGTCATTCGAGGAAAAGATGGACGACTGGTGCAGATTCCACCTCTTCAAGGGGGACGACGGAAAACTACGCTCCAATCACACCCTAAGGAACTGCAGGGAATTCGACCAAATGGCGACTGACTATGTGATACGACTCAAGAGGAATGGCCCAGCACCTGCTCAGCCCATGCCTGCACCCGTACCACAGCCGAACGCTGTGCCCGCTCTCATGGCGCCACAGCCGCCACCGCAACCCCACCACAGCCTGCTCCAGGCGCAAATCTCGCAGGTGCCATACAACCTGTGCTACGGGCGGAAGATGATCAATATCCACAGCCCCACGGGCAGATGTACATGATACAAAAGGGTCGCCCCTCTAACAGGCAGCAAAAACTAATCACTCGACAGGTGAACTGGCTGTCATGGCACCTCCAGCCGTGCCTGAATTTCTGAAGGGATCGGAAACCATCATAAGCTTCAGTCGAGAGGATCATCCCCCAGCTGTAGTTCGACCAGGGCATGCGGCTCTGGTACTCGACGCGCAAATAGGAGGCTACGCCATGACCAAGGTCTTCATGGATGGAGGCAGCGGCATAAACATCATCTTCGCGGACACGCTCCGCAAAATGAACAGGTCAGTCGAAAACCTCCCAAAATCTTCAAATACCTTCCACGGTATCGTTCCTGGCAAAGCAATTAGCCCAGAAGGCACCATACAACTCGACGTTACGTTCGGGGACGTAAGCCACTTCAGGACAGAGTCGATTGAGTTCGAGGTCGTCGACTGGAAATCACAATACCATGCTATTCTTGGTCGCCCGACGTTTGCTCGATTCATGGCGGTGCCACACTATGCGTACCTCACGCTGAAGATGCCAGGACCAAAGGGAGTCATCACTGTCCGTGGAAACTTTCAAAGGTCCGATGCTTGCGACCGCGAGTTCAGCAAAATCTCCGAGATGTTCGGGGTGGAGGAATCACTCGCCGACTTAGCGATTACCAACGACCGCACACTCCTTCCGAGCATAAGAAGTTGGCAGTCGACAGATCCTTCAATGCTACAAATGACACAAGGTCGCATCAGGTGCACCCGACCGATCCGTCCAAGACAGTCAACATATCTTCGAGCCTGCCTATCGCATAGGAAGGCGCGCTCGTCGAATTCCTCCGTGAGAACTGGGAAATATTTGCGTGGTGTCCAGCCGACATGCCAGGTATTCCCAGGGAATTCGCCGAGCACTCTCTCCAATTGTTTCCAGATGCAAAGCCAGTCAAGCAAACGATGCGTCGAATCTCCGGCCCAAAGCGAACCGCAGTCGAATCTGAAGTCGACCGGTTACTCGCAGCAGGATTCATTAGGGAAATCAAGAAATCACAATGGGTGGCCAACCCCGTACTCGTAGAGAAGAAGCATACAGACATCCTTCGGATGTGCGTGGATTTCACAGCGCTGAACAAGTGCTGTCCAAAGGATCACTTCCCGCTACCCCGATCGACCAGATCGTCGACTCCACCGCCGGATGCGCACGACTCTCCTTTCTGGATGCTTACTCAGGTTATCACCAGATAAGGATGAAGCAAGAAGACGAAGAAAAAACGGCGTTCATAACCCCACTCGGGGTCTACTGCTACACAACTATGCCCTTTGGGCTAAAAAACGCGGGTGCAACATACCAGCGCATGATGCAGGACTGCCTCAAAAAGCAAATTGGACGCAACGTCCAGGTCTACGTTGATGACATTGTCATTACCACAAGGGAAGAACGCACACTACTCGACGATTTGAGGGAGACGTTCGCAAACCTCAAACGCTTCCATATCAAGCTCAATCCTAAGAAGTGTACGTTCGGCGTTCCAGCCGGGCAGCTCTAGGGTACCTAGTCTCTGCTCGTGGAATCGAAGCAGACCCGAGAAAATACAGGCCATCCTCACCATGCAAAGGCCTTCAAAGCTTCATGATGTGCAGAAACTAGCAGGACGAGTAGCGCGCTCAGTCGATTCATCAGCAAACTGGGTGAAAAGGCTCTACCATTCTATCGACTGATGAAGAAGGCGGACAAGTTCGAGTGGACGCCAGAAGCTGAAGCAGCCTTCACAGATCTCAAGCGGATCCTCACAAGCCCTCCAATCCTCGTCGCACCTAAGGAACGGGAACCACTCTACCTGTATGTCTCGGCTACAAACAGGGTGGTGAGCACCGTACTGGTAGTCGAACGCATGGAGGAGGGGCACATCCAAAGCATACAACGTCCAGTCTACTACCTGAGCGAGGTTCTCTCCATATCAAAACAGCGGTACCCGCACTATCAAAAGCTGGCATACGCTGTATTCATGTCCTCAAGGAAGTTGACACACTACTTCACCGAGCATCCGATTACCGTGGTAAGCAACTCAGCAATCGGTGATATACTCACAAACCCCAATGCAACGGGTCGAGTGGCAAAATGGCTCATCGAGCTGGCTCCAAGAGATATCAAGTACGAGCACCCGAAGGCTATCAAAGCACAAGTCCTACCCGACTTCACAACCGAGTGGATAGAAGCCCAATTACCTGGAGCACCAGACGTGGCCAATTCCTGGACCATGTACTTCGATGGGTCCAAGAAACACGAAGGCGCAGGCGCAGGCGTCGTCCTCATATCACCAAAAGGGGACAAGCTACGTTATGTTTTGCAGATGGGATTCAAGTACCCTCCAATAACGAGGCTGAATACGAGGCTCTGATCCATGGCATGCGGATGGCAAAAGCACTCGGGTGCACTCGATTGATGATCTACGGCGACTCCAACCTCGTGGTGCAGCAAACAATGAAGGCCTGCGACGCAATCGCGGACAACATGATCGCTTATCGCGACTGTACAACACACTAGAGGGCAGCTTCGATGGCTGCGAGTTGAGGCACATAGGAAGGGAAAGCAACGAAGAAGCAGACATGCTAGCCAATCTTGGCTCAACTGGCGCACAAATTCCACCTGGTGTCTTCCTCGAGCGTATTGAACACAGATCTATCAAGGAGAAACGAGAGCCTCCTCCGTCGACTACGCCACCCAAAAGCAAAATGCCTAGCACAGAGGACCCCCCTGTCGAGGTATTTCTCATTGAGCCAACCTGGACTCAACCTTTTCTGGCTTACATACTCCGTAGCGAGCTACCAGATGACATAACCGAGTCCCGACGCGTGACTCGAAGATCAAAAGCATACACCGTTATCAACGGCGAGTTATACAAGCGCAGCATATCAGGTATGTTCCAAAGATGCATCGCATTCGAAGATGGCCAAGCCATACTTCGAGACATTCATGCAGGTACCTGTGGGCATCACGCCAGCAGTCGATCACTCGTAGCCAAAGCCTTTCGCGCAGGGTTTTACTGGCCTACAGCACTCAAAGACGCGGAGGACATAGTCAAAAGGTGCGTCGGCTGCCAGAAATTCGCAACAAGGCCGCACGCACCCGCATCGGCGTTGAAGACTATACCGCTGGCCTGGCCTTTCGCCCAATGGGGGCTCGATATGGTTGGGCCACTCAAAAAATCATCGCATGGCGGGCATACTCACCTACTGGTGGCAGTCGACAAGTTCACAAAGTGGATCGAGGCGGTCCCCATCACAAATTCGACTGCTACTACGGCAGTCAACTTCATAAAGAGCATCATCTATCGCTTCGGTGTCCCAAACAGTATCATCACTGATAACGGCACAAACTTCACGGCTGAGGAGTTCAAAACCTTTGCAAAGAGCAGGACATTACGCTCAACTACGCATCCGTGGCGCATCCGCAATCCAATGGCCAAGTCGAAAAGGCCAATGGGCTTGTGACGAGTGGATCAAGAAGCGCCTCCTGGTGCCACTCAAAAGAGCGCAGGTGCTTGGGTCGAAGAACTACCGTCTGTGCTATGGAGCCTACGCACAACTCCCAACACTTCTACGCAGTTCACCCCATTCTTCATGGTCTACGGTGCAGAGGCAATTCTGCCATCAGACGTAAGGTTCAACGCACCACGAGTTGAAGCATATAATGAAGACGACGCAAAAGAGGCACTCGAAGACGCAGTCGACCTACTCGATGAAGCGCGAGACACGGCCTTAGCCCGCACAGCTGTTTACCAGCAAGATCTCCGCAACTACCATAGCCGTCGACTGCGAACCAGGTCCTTCGTCGTTGGTGACCTGGTTCTTCGACTAAGCAAAAGAAGGTGCACAAGCTCGCTTCCCCATGGGAGGGTCCCTTCATCATCACGAGTCCTTGGTGGAGGCGCATATCGACTGAAGCACGCGAAGACAGGCGAACTCTCTCATAATCCTTGGAACGTTGCGCATCTGCGCCGTTTCTACGCATAAGTGCCCACAATGTAATAGGCTATATGTCGGATGGCTGCAGGTTTCAGACGCGCTCTTTTCCTTACCAGGGTACCTAAGGGGACTGGAAGGTTTTTAATGAGGCGGCCTGCAGCCTAACATTCAAAAGAGGAATAAAATCAATGTTCCTTCGAATTCTTTGTGGTGACTACTCGCATAATTCATACCTTAACCACACCCGAAACCCTCGGGGGCTGTGTTATCAATCAAATGAGCTCTCGCTCTGCGAAACACAATGCCTTAGCCGCACCCGAATGCTCGGGGGCTGCGTAACAAGGATCCAACAAAGAGCACAAAAACTCTGCAACCGCACTCGAATACTCGGGGGCTGCACAGACATTGGTTCACAACCAACCCATATTTCACAAACCCCGCTCGACTGACTCGGGGGCTCAACAAAAAATCAAAGTATACAAACTATACAATATACAAAGAGTCAAAATTACACTCGGGGGCTGCTCCCTGTACAAAAATTGCACTCGCAAACTGTTCTAATCCTCAGGCTCGTCCTTTACGGGCAGCTCGGGACCGCAAAGCTGTTCGCGAGTGCACTCGATAAGTGTCTCCGCGCTTGGATTGTGTCATCCAGGTCTTTCTGTTCGAGAACCTCTCCGGCTGCAGGCGTCCGCAATACCAACTTTGGTTTTCGGCTACGCATATACGCCATTGCAGCGTTGGCTCCAATCACAAGTTTCTGAGACAGCAACTCTCGAATGGGATTTGTTTGGCGAAAGATGTTCAACACAGCACGAATCCCTTGCGGTTGCGGCCCCGAAGGAAAAAGAGTCTCGTTCAGGCGAATAAATGCTGCCCGGCATAACTCCAGCAGTTCAGCACTTCGCCAGACGCGATCCTTCAGGGTGGCGAGTATGCGGGCATGATACCTATCAAGCCAAAAGTGTTGACGCCCAGTCGTAGGGTCGTCAACCGCGCTATCCAGACGCCCTTCCACGCGAACCTTTTCAGCCTGGAAGCTGTCGACAAAGCCTACAAACACGGGCACAACAGTCAGATCAAAAAAGGCAAAAGCTACGCAAAAAGCCGTAAATAGAGCAAGACTCGAACTTACACTCGAGTTGCCTGTTCACAAGCTCCATCTCCCCGAGCACATAATCCTCGCGTTGGGTGGCCAGCGCGGGTCTGGCCCTCAATCGACTCAGCTCAGCCTGGGCATCCTTCAGATCTTGCTCCATTCTCACAAACTTAGCCTTCATATACTCCATCACCTTGGCATCATTTGCCACCTGACCCTGGGACCGGGTGGTGATTGGAGCCTGTGAAGAGCTAGTCGCAGTACCAGGTTCTCGTGACTGTTCAAAAAGCATAATCACAAACACAAAGTTTGTGTCAGAAGCCAAACCTCGTGTCATAAGCATACAACTCTTCGAGTGAAAGGCATTAGCAAAAGACTTGCATAAACAAGGAAGCATAAACAAAAGCGCAGACTCGCGCAGTTCAGAAGGTATCATTACAAGGCATAACAAAAACAAAAGGGCACAGCTACCCTAAACCTAAGACTTCGATTTCCTAAGGAGACGGTTAGCAGTCTCGAGTGCCCGACGCTCCATGGTGTTCATAAAAACTTCGGCCAGTCGCGCGGCGGATTCGCTCACCCCCTTTAGTGAAATGGGCTTCCCGTCTGGCTTCTGAGGGAACGCAGACAGTGCTGCCTCATAGTCGCAAACTATCCCATGTCCCATAAGAAGCTTGATGGTGGACTCGGATCCGCGTACCGTGTTGGCGCGAGCGAAACCCGCCATGGTGGAAGTCCCGGGGCCAAACACGTTGGCGAAGTCATCCACCGTCGACGGCATCACGCCAGTCGGGAACACCACTTGGTATACAGCGCCAAGCGTGCTCGTCGATTTGGCGAGTGCTTCTTTCGCCTTATTGCATAGAGCGCCTAAGCCGCCCACAGCCTGTTCCAGCGAAAGATCTTCACTCGCCACGTCTGCAGAGGCCGGTGCGCCAACAGCTTCTGCACAATTCAAAACAGGCATAAGTCATTTTGCGACACTCAACAGGTTATATCGTCCTATCAAAGGGAGAAAAGATCACTCACCTCCCATGACCTGCGCGAGTGCCGCGAGCTGGTCAGCATATTCTCGTTCGCGTGCAGCGGCTGAGTTGGTGGCGGCAGCCAACTCTTTCTTCGACTCTTCGCGCTGCGCGGCGAGTGCGTCTTCCAGCTCCTTCTTCTCGCCTGGCCCAGCAGAATCACGTGCATTCAATACTCGACAAAATCAAGCATTGCAAAAAGAAGTTCGGCAAAACAAAAGCAAAAAGAACTCACGACTGAGCCGCTCGAGCTCGGCGCGCATGGTGTCCCTCTCCTGCTCCACCTGGACATAAGCCTTGGCAGAGTCTGCCAAGGTGTGGTAGAAGGGCTGCAAAGCGCACGGATTCAGCAAAAATCCAAAATTCTCACAGACCTACAGCTTAACGGGTCAAGCAAAAAGTTACTCACGTGGTTCATCCACGGCTCAGGAGCCGCGACTGATGTACCGACATCTGGAGTTGCTGCCTTGGCTGTCCCAACGACAGCGTCAGTGGCCATTGGCTGGGCAGCCTCGTTTCCAGTCGGTGCAGACTTCGATTGCTCCAGGGTCGGAACATTTTCGACTGGAGGAGTCCCAGGCTGATTGTTTTCAGCACTATGGGCAACACAGCAAAGCAAAAAGATTGTGAGCATAAACATGCGACAGCACAAAAACTCTCATACTCAAAAACACACATACCTGTGCTCCTCGTCCTCCTCGTCTTCGGAGTCGCCAAAAATTGGTCCTCCAAAGGCTGGGGTGCCACTCGACTGAAGCGGAAGGGTCGAGCTTGTTGAGCACGCACGCAAAGGAGCGGCTTGGAAAACAGGTGGTGAACCCGATTCCTCGTCATCCTCCAAAACCTGCTCCTCGCGGGTGAACTTGCAGCAGAATGCGCCTTCTTGGCCAGTCGACGTCGCTTCGGTGGCGCGATATCGACTTCCTGGTCAGAGGTGGCCTTATCTTCAGACTGGACTTCTTCTGCTGTTTCCTCCTCGACCTCCTCCAAATGAGAATTTGTGGCAGAAGGGATGGGTGAATGATCCCCTTTCGGGTCCACCACCTGTGCTTGTGTTTCTTCAGTCTCGCCATTTTCAGGCAGGGGAGGAAGGGAGGCAGCAGTCGAGTGACCCTGCATAGCATACATCACAGATTGCAAAGTCAGAATCAAAATCCGCATATCGCAGAACATGCGAGTGACAAACTCTTCATTGCAAGCAGACTATAATACTTACATACCTCAAGCAAAGGGTTTTCCAACCCATATGGTGCAACAGGGCAGTCGACGTTGCAAGCGTCGCCTGTCGTCAAGTTGGTGATGTGCCGCACATGCGTCAGCAGCTCACTCCTTGAAAGCTCCTCTGGGTTCATTCGGGTGATGTCACCCGCGCCTTCATACTCCCACATGGGGTGCGCTCGGGCACGGATGGGCCACACCCGCCTCTTCACAAAGGTAGCGATCAAATGGATGCCTGTGACCTTGTCCAGCAGGCCTCCGATCCGAGCCAGCAAAGGGCTTGCTTCCTCCATTTCTTCGGCTGAGAGTTGGTGATCCCACGCCTTGGTCCTGGTGAAAGCAGCAGTCGAGAAAGGGGCGGCTGCATCCTGCTCGACAGTCGCATAAAACCATCCCTTCCTCCAGCCTTGAGCGGAGTCGACGGTCTTCAGACGGAAGTAGCGGGTGTCGCTGCGCACCTGGATTCCACAGCCGCCAACAGGGTAGGTGCGACCGCCTCCTCTGTTCGGCCGTACCATGAAGATGGCTTTCCACAGCGCCCAGCTGGGTGCGACGCCGAGGAAGCACTCGCACAGCGTGATAAAACACGCGATATGCATAATGCCATTTGGGGTGAGATCATGGATCTGCACCCCGTAGGCAAAAAGAAGACCACGAACGAAATCGTGGAGGGGAAGCGAAAAGCCCCTAGGCAAAAACTCCGCAAAACAAACACGCTCGTTGGCGCGTGGTTCGGGGAGTACCTCCTTGGGCGACGGCGCGCGGACGGCGAGCTGCTCCGCGGGTGGCAGATACCCCTGCTCGCGGAACTTGATCAGATGGGCGTCCTTGATGGTGGACTTCGCCCAGTCCCCGCTACCTTTCTTCAGCGCGGCGGACGCAGATGTACCCGCCACGGCCTTCTTGCCCTTGGCCGCATCAGTCGCGGCGGCGGCGGCAGCACCACGCTTCGCACCTCCACCTTTCGCCATTGCTACAGTGGAGGAAGTGTGGGGCAAAGAGCTTGGGCGCAGAGCAATGGAGGGGCAGTGCGAGGAAGGAGACGAGGGGCGGCGCAGGGAGCAAATGGCAAGTAAAAAACTTTGCCAGCGCCGTTCCCCCTTATTTACCACAGATCACAAAAACGATCGCAGCCGTTAAAACAAATGCATACGCTCCGCGCGAAATCTGGCCGTACACGTGGCAGCCCTGGAGAGCAACCGTCGGCGGCCACTCCGTCCACTATGCACGAGAATCCAGGAAACCATCATTACGCCCCGTGAAAATCGCGCCAGAACGGTCAAATCAAGTCCACGCGGCGTCATCCCTGGTCAGCTCTGCAGAAACGGGCCCACAAAACAGGGTCACGTCCTATCAAAGCCTCTCCAAGCACGCCACCGCTTGTCAGAGATAGCAGTCGCAAAATGCGTCACTGCTGACGTTGTTCTTTCTTTCACAACGGGCATAAAAGTCACTCGATGATATCTTCGGGTGGTTTCTCGCATACGTCTTTGTTAGTTTTTTAGCAAAATGTCATAGAGGCCAGTCGACATTATTTCGACTGCAGCATCATACTCCCATCGGGAGCGTATCAAAAAAATTCTTTGACTACTATGTGCAGGGTAAAAAGATTTTTGAGATTATCCTCTATTGCGAGCAATAAAGCACAATCTCGGGGGCTACTCCCATCGGGAGCGCTGTCGCGCACCCGATAGAATAATGGCAAAAATATCAGTCGATGAAACACTCGACTGAGTTCATAAGCAAAATCACACTCAAAATATTCCCGAGTTGATCCGACGATCCTTGGATGCTGCATGCATAGTGCAAAGGTAAGACCCGCCGATCAGTCGAGCTGGGCTAAGGACCGCTCCAGCAGCGTTATCCTTAAATGTTCCGTGTCAGCAGACATGATGAATAATCCCCGACGGACGCGTTGGGTTGATTCAAAATTATACTGCAGTTCGATTCCGTAAGACCTCAACGGCTGTTTCGAGTCTGTCCAGTTTGTTCCAGATTCGAGTCCGGGGACTCGAGTTTGATTGAAAGCTAGTATGGTTTTGCCACGAATGGTAGTTAACCGGCCCCGATCCGTCGTGTGTGCCGGGCCTGCTAAGCTAATATCCCTTGACTATCATAAGCAAAAACTCATAGTCGATGAAACACTCGACATAGCTGACATGTGCTATTTCATAAGAATTCTAAATGCAGATGTAAAAAATGTATAACGTGCATGATGTATGAGTCCATGCCCGACTCTTCGAATCAGACAAGTACTCGGGGGCTACTGACATGGGTATGCCTATCGGGTACCCTACCATGAGGGTACCTGGTGCACGTATCGACTAGGCCCAACTATCAGAGCCTACATGAAGCCCATGAAGGGAGGCCCACGAAGATGGAGTATCCTCCAAGTTTGGCGAAGTAATAGTCGGTTTAGGGTTTCCATACTTGTAAATCGAGTCGGTTACGAACACCCGAGACCCAGCCTATTATTTAAGGACTGGGAGGGCCATCGAACCAGACAACGAACCACCAGAGCCACAAACCCTAGCGAGATCGACATCTCGCCGGGATCCTTGTAACCATCATATTCACAAAGCAATAACAGACAGGCAGGACGTAGGGGTGTTACCTCCACACGAGGGCCCTGAACCTGGGTAAAATCTTTGCCCTGCTTGTCAGCCGACGATACTTCCAGCTCTACCACGTTCTCTCCCCCATATTCATAACCTAGGGACCTTAACCATGGGTCTTGATGAGTCTACCCCTCGTCATTGTGTACTTGAGATAAAATCTCAGGTAATTCTAATTCATAAGCCACTTCTCCCTTGCGACTCAAAATTCTGAACGTCCAATGTATCTGGGGCTTAGTTTCCTTTTGCTCCAAACCTTTTTACCCCTTTCGTTGGACTAACACGTAAATATACCATCTTTGTACCTTAGGCTCCCATTGCCTTCTAGTAAGATCAGCATAACTCTTCGTCTGCTCTGAGCTATCTTTAATCGATCCCTAATGATGTCAACAATAGATTGTTGTTCCTTGATATATTCAGGTGCAAATTCTTTGCTTTCTCCAACTTCAAACCAACAAATTGACGACCTACATTTCCTTCCATATAATCTTCAAATGGTGCCATTGTATACTGCTTTGGTAACTGTTGTTGTAAGAAAACTCTGCTAATGCCAAGTGTTCATCCCATGATCCTCCAAAATCAAGAACACAGGCTCTCAACATGTCTTCTAAAATTTGATTGGTTCTTTCAGTCTGTCCATCCATTTGGGGATGAATGAGGTGCTATACTTTAGATTCGAACCTAGTTCCTTGTGTAGTTGCCTCCAAAAAGCTGAAGTAAATATGGTTCCATGATCTGACACTATACTTTCCGGAACTCCATGTTTACTCACTATCTCCTTCACGTACAGATCTACTAGTTGTGCTGCATTGTCTTTCGGATTAACTGCAATGAAATGAGCACTTTTGGTTAACCGGTCTACTATCACCCATATTGTATCCTTGTTTCTCCTGGTTTTGGGTAATCCGGTGATAAAATCCATACTGATATCTTCCCATTTCCATGTGGGGATTGGCAATGGTTGTAGTAACCCTGCTAGAACTTTGATGTTCAACTTTTACCTGTCTACTGGTATGACATTCAGCCACATACTTTGCTATTTCTCTTTTCATGGTGTTCCACCAAAACACTTTCTTTAAATCATGTACATCTTGGTACTCCCAGGATGTATAGAATAAGGTGTCTCATGTGCTTCCTTCAGGATTACATCCTTTATTTCTGGAATTGGTGGTACACAAATTCTACCATGATACCATAACGACTTATCTTCAGTTTTCCAGATAAATTCAGACTTTCTACCTTCCTGAATTCTACGGATTTCCTCAGCAATAAACTCATCATCTTTTTGTCGAAAGATAATATTCTCTTTCAATTCCATTTCTATCTCTCCAACAATGTCCATTACCGTAATACTGTTCAACTCTGGTCCTTCCCAGATCTCAATTCCAGCTCTTTCTATCTCCCTTCTTAACTCTTTAGGCATTCCTTTTTCCATCAAAGGATTACAAGTAACCTTATGACTTAAAGCATCTGCTACACATTAGCTTTTCCTGGAGTATAATTAATCGCTAAATCATAATCTTTAATCAGCTCTAACCATCTCCTTTGTCTCATGTTTAATTCCTTTTGTGTGAAGAAATATTTCAAACTCTTATGATCCGTATATAATTCACACCTTTCTCCATAAAGGAATGTCTCCATTGCTTCAAAGCATAAACACTACTGCTTCTAACTCCAAATCATGAGTATAGGGTAGTTAATTTCATGTTGTTTTAACTATCTTGATCCGTATGCAATCACCTTACGATCTTGCATAAGCACACATCCTAATCAATTTTTGGATGCATCACAATAAACTGTGTATACTTTTCCAGTTTCTGGTACTGCTAACACAGGTGCTGTTGTCAATTTCCTCTTGAGTTCTTGGAAACTCTCCTCGCACTTCTCTGTCCATTCAAATGGTACATTTTTTCCTAAGTAATTTAGTCATTGGCCCGGCTATTTTAGAAAATCCTTCTATAAATCTCTGATAATATCCGGCCATTCCTAAAAATCCTTGTATTTCCTTAGGATTCCTGGGTGCTTTCCAATCTAATACTGCCCTCACCTTCTCTGGATTGACTGCAATCCCTTCCTTACGGATCACATGACCAAGAAATTCTACTTGATCGAACAAAATTCACACTTGCTAAATTTAGCATATAATGATGCTCCCGCAAAGTTTGCAACACAATGCTTAAATGCTTTGCATGATCCTCTTTGGTTTTGGAATAGACCAATATGTCATCAATGAACACTATCACAAACTTGTCCAAATATGGCATAAAAATCGTGTTCATCAAGTTCATGAATATTGCTGGGGCATTGGTTAATCCAAATGGTACTACTAAATACTCATGATGTCCGTATCTTGATACAAATCCAGTTTTCGGAACATCTTTGATACGTCTCAAACGTATCTATAATTTTTGATGTTCCATGCTGTTATTATATCAATTGCTACATGTTTTGGTTACACTTTATATCATTTTTATGCATTTTCTGGGACTAACCTATTAACAAGATGCCGCAGTGCCAGTTCCCTGTTTTCTGCTGTTTTGGTTTCAGAAAAATCTATTAAGGAAATATTCTCGGAATTGGACGAAACAAAAGACATCGTCAATAATATCACGAGGAGATCACGGAGTCCAAAGGGAGTCAGAGCAGACCCACCAGGGGGCCACGCCACACTAGGGCGCGGCCCAGGGTGGGCTCGCGCCCCCTATGGCATGGGGCCCCCCTCGGCCACCGACGCCGCTTCTTCGCCTATATATTCTCCGCGACGCGAAAACCCTATTACGGTCGATCATATTCCACGAAAAGTTCCGTCGCGGCCGTCATCGTCAATCTCAGATCGGAGGAGTTCTGAAGCTCTTCCCGCACCCTGCCGGAGGGAGTCATCACCGGAGGGCTCTACATCACCATGCATGCCTCCGGAGTGATGCGTGAGTAGTCCACCCCTGGACTACGGGTCCATAGCAGTAGCTAGATGGTTGTCTCTCTACCTTGTGCCTCCATGTTTAGATCCTGTTGAGCTGCCTAACATGATCAAGATCATTTTATTGTAATGCTAGATGTTGTGTTTGCTGGGATCCGATGAATATTGATACCATGTTTATTCAAGTTGTTTATCTATGTGCTCTTGATCTTGCATGCTCTCCGTTGCTAGTAGATGCTTTGGCCAAGTAGATGCTTGTGACTCCAAGAGGGGGTATTTATGCTCGATAGTGGGTTCAGTCTCTAGATATCTAGATCAGTGACAGAAAGGTCTAAGATGGTAGATGTGCTGTTGCTACTAGGGATAAAACATTGGTGCAGTGTCCAAGGGCACTTGTATTGACATTACACACTTTACTTCATGCAATAATCTGTTGTTAGCAACTTAATACTGAATGGGATGCGGATGCTGCCTTGAAGGTGGATTATTTAGGCATAGATGCTGTTGGAATAACAGTCTATGTACTTTGTTGTAATGACCAACTAGATTTCATAGTAGACATCTTGGCATGTATTGCATTGTTATGCCCTCTCTATCGTCAATTGCCCAGCTGTAATTTGTTTACCCAACCATGCTAGTTATCTGTTCTGAGAGAGACACCACTAGTGAACTGTGGACCTGGTCCAATTTCCTCATACTGTTTACACAACCTGCTGCAATCATCTGTTTCCTGTTACTTGCTGTGTTTCCTGCTGTTTTCCACACCATACGTTTAACTCTTTGTTTCTGCAAGACCGGAGAGATTGACAACCTCTCTGTTTCGTGTTGGGCAAAGTTCTGGTTTGTGTCTGTGCAGATTCCACGTTGGTGCAAGGTACCTAGCGCCAGGGGAGAGTCAACATCAACAACCTTCCGATAGATCATCAAGTCCTTCTGGATTGATAACCTTGGGTAGATTTCTCAAGGGAAAACTTCTGCTGTCTACATCATAACCTTCCTCTTGGGGTTCACCAACACGTAGCCATCAATCTTTAGGCTTAATTTTTATCTGATGATATCCAGACCTCAAATCAATCTTGGAAAATACCCCTGCTCCTCTAACTTGGTCAAACAAATCATGTATCCTTGGCAACGGGTATTTATTCTTGATATCACACTGTTTAAATTTCTGAAATCTCCACACATCCATCGTCCGCCATCTCTTTTATCCACAAAAATTACTGGTGATCCCCACGGTGATACACTTTCTCTTATGAATCCTTTGGCTTCCAACTCATCCAACTGCTCCTTGAGTTGCACTAATTCCTTGGGACCCATCTTGTATGGTGGTTGTGCAATTGGTGCTGTACCAGGAATCAAATCTATTGTAAACTCCTTTATGGGAATTTTCTCTAATTTGACCTCCTTCATCGCATTCAACTGTAAATCTGCACTCAGCTGACTATGCTTATCTCCTTGGTATATTGTCCTCATACCTCCTGGTCCTCTCAAAGATACTGTCTTCGCTGCACAATCTATTTGGGCTCCATGATCAGATAACCAGTCCATCCCTAGGATGACTGCTATATCCTTCATAGGAATTACTAGCAAATCAGCGTCGTAGACGCGGTCACAGATCATAATCACTTGATCCATTTTGACTTGCGTTACTAACAATTTTCCCCCGGCCGACATGACCGTTATGGGTACTTCTAACGGCTGACATCTAATCCCAAATGTAACCACAAATTGTTGCGAAATGAAAGATGTAGTAGCTCCAGTATCAAACAAAACTTTGCCAGGATGAGAAAGAATTTTAGCGTACCGATCACCACGTTGTCGGTGTTGTTGACTTGCTCAAACATAACCATTCTTTTTATGAAAACTCTTGTTCCAACCTCACCTCGGCAGGTCAGAGCTTGCTCTCTGTGCCGCCGTGGTGTGGTGCGGTGGTCTCCTACCTCGTCGCTCTCTCTCACGGCCACGCGAGCATGGACTCGCCGCCGTGGTGTTTTGGCCACAACGCAAGGTAAAAATTCCTTCTCCTGCTCTGACTCAAGCTTCTGAGTCCACTACAAAACTAGATGCTACTGAAAATTGTAGACTGAAATTTGTGATGCTCCTGTCCAAACTGAACTAGTTCAGAGTCTAGTGATGATGTTTAAAATGTTTTAGGCATGATTAAGACTGGTTTGGCTTGCTGTGATGCCTCTTTGAGAGTTACATAGCAGCTAGCTTGTTTAAAACGTGTCTTTTTATGTTTTCCTGTGCTTCTACCATGTGTAGAGATGTGCATAGCACAACTATTCCAACTATGTTGGTTCACTGGCTTGTGTATAGCTTGGTTAAAGAAATAAGAACAGATACTACACTTAATCTAGCTCCCTGCCCTTGTGATGCTCAAACAATTGCTAAAACAAGAAATGCACTTCCTTGTCTCTCTCTTGCCTAGCTTGTGCAAAGAACATATGATTCTGCCTTGCAACTCTTTTTCTACAGCAACCTACCTTGTTAAACAAGGCTCTGTTAAGAATAGATGTTGAAACATCTCTGTAGCATGGTTCTGTCATTACAGAACCTGCTTGGTCTCTCTCTAGCTTTCAAAATCAACCTGTTGTTGAGCAGCTTGTGCTTCTTGATTATGATGTTAACCTGCGTCTTGTGGAATTTACCGCCACCCTCTCGCTGCTTCAAATTTCCTAGAGTGTATTTAACTAGCTGAAAAGGTTTGTGGTGGATTAGGTAACCTCCATGATGTGCTCGTGGTTTTGGTTTGTTCTTGGTGAAGAACATATGGAAATGATGCTGCTGGATGTGTTGTGCTTGTGAAACGTGTGATATGTGGTTGCTGCGAATTGTGTGAACCATGGCTATTCCTAGATCACTGCTTATATACCAAATTGGGTGTGTGGGCTGGTGACACTCGGATAACTTGGCTATGGTGAGTAACCTGCTTGCAGTGGCCCTCTCCACCTCGAGCTGTCTTATTTAACTGCTTTCTGCACTCCTTTTAACCTTGGAGATATGTTCTTGCTGCCTTGCTGCAGTTCATCACCCCTTGTTGATATGTACCGAGTCATTGATCCTATCCAAACTGAGATATTTGTGTTGGGAAAGCTTGGCTGTTAAGAAATGGATTATGATAGTCGGTTTGGAATGATTAAATTCAAGTGTATGGTTTTATTAAGCTAATTGCTAGCTTAAGAGTGAGCTTAGGGTCCATTTGCCTAATCAATTGGCAAATGTGATACCATAATTTGTGGGCTTAAGTTTTATTTGCTTCCTGGTTTAATTTTTGGGGAAGTGCATTTTATCTGTTGCTTTATCTTTTGAAAGATCAAGATCATATGCTCAAGACAGCACTTGTTGCCTAGGATTTCAGTTGCCTAAGTTAATTTTCCTAAGTGCTGCAAACAAGCCTTTGCCCCTCTTTGTAGCCTTCGAATTAAAAGAGCATGATCTAATTGATCAGTCCCTTCGGTTGCCTTTGATGATTTGCAAAAATCCCCAATTTAGCTTAATTGAACCATAGTTTTGATTAGGCTAAAACCAGGTTTCAGAACAATAATATGCCAGCACCAAGTGGTGTTGGCAATATTTTAACATTAACCACTTCTTTTATCTTTGATGTTTATTTTGCAGGTTTGAAGATCTTCAAGACACATGAAGATTTAGTTTAGGAATTTTATTTACTCCTTCTTGTAATTATCCAATGTTGTAAATAACCTTTGTAAACTTTCCATGAAGATGTGTATTCGAATTTGAGAGATGTATATTATTCCTTGTGTAAAGAATTTCAAATAAGCTTGTATTGAATAGTATAGATGGTGTAATGGTTCTTTGAATAAATTCTTGTGCTTGCTTTGAGAAGATGTATGGTATAGCATTATTTTATTATATAACTTATTCCCATTGTGGTTATTGTTATAAGATTGTAATAAGATTTCTTATATGTGTTGGTGAAGATATAGATAAGATATAGAGTTGATTTATATTCAAAGGTATCGAATTTCTCTCGAAATTCAAATAGTGGTGTTAAGAAATATTCATATGGGTTTTTTGAAAATATGACTAGGTGTGATTAACACCTGTAACCTATTTGTCGATGACTGTCTCCCAGCCCCTCAACTTCCATCTGGTGTCGACCCCCCTAATCCTTTTATCACAAAAGCGCGAAATTTTTCCAGTTTTCACCAAAAGATGCATGAATGCACAAATGCAGTTCCTATTTCTACCCTCTCGAATCCTATAACTGCGGGATGTTACAGGTGTCGTTCTAGTTACTAACATAACAAAACACGCAGATATATATGATTATCTAGGTTGCGACGGCATTTACGCATACACGTGTGCGGTTTGCGTCGAGATCATCATCGAGGGTGTTGCCTCTGCGGTGGGGGAAACAGATCTGGTGTGGTCAATGACGGATTCAGCGCAATGGACGAGAGCGCCAGTTAAGCAGATCCGGTAAAGTGCATGACAACGTCGGTGAAGTGGGTTAGGTGCGGTGGACGAGGGAGGGGGTGAATCAGACTAGGTGCCATGGACGAAGGAGGGGGTGAATCAGACTAGGTGCCATGGACGAAGGGTGTTTGTGAAGCGTCTTAGGTGCACTCGTCGACGAGACCCGCAGCTGAACGGACCTGGTAGACCAATGGATTTTCTGGTGCAAACGTGTTGGAGGGAGGTGCTATGGATGGAGAATTACCAACGAACCACCCCACCAATCCAACTAAATACTTTATTCGGAGTATTGGATCTTTTGTATGAAGGGTTAAAGGTTAATTTTGAAGTGTTTCAAAATCAAGGCGTGGAATTTTTTGGCGCGGGCGGGAGTATATATGTACTTGGTGTTGACATGACAGATGCCGTCATAGGGTGGCTTACATGAGGTGTGGAGCTAGGTGACTTAAGGACTTTTGAGTCTGGATCTTGGGAGATGTTGTAGGCAGCTTTGGCCCCTCTACTCATGTTAGATTGATATTGATGAATGATGATGATATCGATTAAAAGGGGATGATGCCCTCATAGTACAGAACAACACATCAGAAAATGGGTCAAAACCCTCATCAGAAATGGAGAAAGGGTCTGTGTCCTGATCCCCAATGCTGATGTGTAGGTCACAATGGCGACGGAGTTTAACGTCGTTTCCCATATTTTGGCAACAAACATAATATATAATCGTTTCCACAATGGCTATGGCGGGCCGGAGGTCTGACTAGAAGACCGCCACAGTGGCGCGTTTGATCTGGTTTGTGGCCTCAGAGAGGATGACGGTTGCCTCTAGATCAGCTTCACCCTAACGACGTCGGGCTTCCTCACGCTCGAAATCGGCAGGGGAGAGTTGGCGCGCGATCTCCAGATCACATTCATACTCATCATCGTCGTCCGACGACGAATGAAAGGACGACGACGGTTTACAAGCGAGGAGGCGGCTGAGATACTGCATATAGCGGCGGCGGCCAATATGTGTGCTCATGGTGCGTCTGCGCCTCGGGGACAGAGCGCGGGATGCTTCGGCACGCTCGTCCTGCAACACCAGCTGATGCTGGTGCTAAATGAAGCTTTGGAGGGTGGGGCGGCGACCTGAGCCGCGACCGCGGCCGTTTAAGTGGCCATTTTGGCCGGATCTAGAAGCGCCGTCAGGGGAAGCCATGAGAAAGAGTGAAGAGAGCGAATAGAGTGTGCGTCGGCTAGGGTTGGAAGAGAGACACTGAGAGTGAAGCGAGTGGGGGAACTTATAGGCCACCTTCGTGGGCTGTCGGGCTGCTTCTTATCACCATCACCACTAATATAAAAAGAGAGAGATAGGGATGATCCAAATGATCTCAGCCACGCATAGATTAAAAGTTAATCAGACGGTCATTAGCGGGACTGATCACAGACTGACCGCACGGAACCGAGCGTCTCCTTCGCTATTCGCTAATCACGCATAACGCATCTAATCTAATCTAATTCAAAAAACAATACCATCCCCGCAGCTAGTGTCCTACAACCACAATGTTCAAATATTGACACACAAATACATGCAAGCCATGCACGTCCATCATAGA